>CM056173.1:21840735-22320613 GCA_029691765.1 Entomobrya proxima
ACCCTAACCAACCACAAAACTAGTCACAAGTAGTAACGTGAGAAGAACATGAGTACTTTTAATAGTTCCCTACGGATATTTTGTTCACAAGTTCACTTCACATGTTCCCTGTTCTTTGTAGCACACAGGCAGCACAAAAATACATCGACAAGAGAAAAACCATCCTACCGTTTGCATTTTAAGTACACAAGCTGCAGTAGTAAAGGAACACATATCCTACAAAAACGTATACTTTTCCTTTTCTCTTTTTATGCTTTCACTTTTCTTTTTCTGCTTGCTCTAAATTCTATTTTTGTAGGCATTTCTCTCAACAGTTTGATATAACGCAAAGATGTAGGGGAAATATTGAGAAAAGACAAAAGACAAACGTAAAAGTTGGATCTGACAAAAAAAGATATATACTGAGAAACTCGAAAATCCACACGAAGGGGTGAGTGAATGAGTGTTCCGGACTGAAAAACCAAACTTTTTACTACTTTTGTCTATCGTTCGATGGCTTTATGAACCGAAGATAGTCAGCATACCAGGAGAATCAGCACCATCATCATTGCTATACTGCTGGCGGGCTGAACTTTTGATAAACTTGTTTAGAAAATAGCGACTGTTTGAAAACGAAGAAACGGGAAAAGCACTTTTTAAAATGTGATTTTCGGAGGAGGTTAGGGTTTTGTGCGCATTTGTACGTATTTACATGATAACCCAACATATCACAAGCATATATGTATATACTCGTACTCACCATTATGTCAATAGCATGTAGTTTAATATTGTTCCTTTTAATGTAAGTTTTTAAAATGCGATGAGTTTCAACAGTGAAAGTGTAGAAATTGAGCAGAAAAGTTTTCAGTCAGAGAATGAGGGGGTGCGATGCGAAATAAAGCAGTAGAGAGTAAGCATTTCCAGTTTTATGGGCCACACACATAGACTACATTCGAAATGATTACATTTTCATAGAGAGTAAGGATAACTTTCTGTCTTCGATGCCCTCTAGTTATATCAATGTCCATTTCGAGTTTTTCCCATTTATTTAATTATGCATAATATGGTTGAAAAGTTCTGTTATTCTATGCTAGTATAGCATGTTGTCCAGTTCATGGTCGTTTTAAAAGTTTAAAACATTGCAGACCTGCGTATCCCACTTATCTAAGTTTATGTAAAAAAAAAGACTCTGTACCCCAAACTTGATTTTGATATGTACCTACGCATTTTCCTCTGTTTTGTTAGAATCCTCGAGCGTTGTTTCTAAAACATGCAAGAACTTTGGGTGCATTGATTAGAGTACTTACCATTAACTATTTCTAGCTACTCAATGATTCTCTTTTAGTTTTACAAGCACCTTACATGCAATAATAAAATAAGTGCTCAGTATTTTTCCTTACGATTTGAAGAAATTATGTGTACCTATAGATGGGTCCAATGTCCATTGAATCTATCTCAACAACGACACGTGCACATGAATAAGTAAAATTGAACATTGAACAGCATCATTGACGGCCCTCCAGTGACCAATTTTACCACATTGCAGTGTCTGTCTTCTAAGCATGCGTTTAGTAAAGCTACCGACTGTCATTTAAAGGCTTATATTCACGATGACCGGTGTATACCCATGAATGTTCCAATTCATGTTTTATAATTGTACTTTCACTGTTAAATACTGTAAATATTGTCTTGGTAGTTTCATGGGTGACTTGATTGGTGCTTGATTAACGTATGTAATGATATACGGTAATTCCTACACATCAACTTTTTTATATCTCAAAGCGAACCAGTAATTTATGTACCTTAGAAAGTAGACATTATTTCCATTACCCGATGTCATATGCTGCAAACTACCTATTACCTATACTTTCAAAGTTATAAGTAATCTAATGATAACGTATGATGCAAATATTCAATAGCTGTCATATAATAGTTATAATAATAGGATTTTTATATAGCACGCTTCAAATTATCTTTTTGGTTATGAAAGTCCACATCAACAGCATTCACTCTAATATAACTTTTACTGCCAAAATAAAGTTTACAAATTGGCACACACGCTGCCTGGCATGTGTGTCGTCCGTAATACTGAACACTTACATTACATCTAAATGGCTACTCACGCAGTTTTTACCTCTCTTACTCTTCAAAGACATTGCATCGTTTTTGCACGGCAAACAGTAATAGAAACGCGATACCTGATTTGTCTTTCTTCCCCAAAAAGTCACTTCATATCGGAACAAACTTCCGTACCAAATTAGCAGCACTAATTAGTCTGTCTAGTGATCAACTTTTGAGTTGTACCAACACAATACTTTTCATTGCATTTCTTCCGAGAATCAAAAATAGTTATTTATTTGATTTGTCTATACCGCTACCTTGTGCATTTCAAGTATATCACACACACTACAAGTACCATAATAATCATTTCTGTAGCAACTTTTTAGGAAGTACCAAAAAAGTACAGCGTAGTATATTCAAGTACGTTAATAATATCGTTTTTGTATAAGTAGCTTAATATGATAATAATAATAGGAGAGTATGCAAGTATATTGTTCTGCGGTTGCCTGTTATATCGTTCAACATAGACATAATGTGCGCATTAGTTATTGTTGAACCATATTACAAGAAAGATTTGTTTTTCCAAAATTAAGTTACAAAATGGAACAGAAAGCGCCATGGCAGTCTGTAGGGAATGAAGAGGAAGATGACGAGACTGCTCCCGGCGTTAAGATAGACAGCTTTCCCACTTTGATTTTCTTGTGCAGCCCTCCTGCCAAAATTCCAGTAATATACGAAAAGATGTAGGTAAAAATTGAGAGAGTTTTTATATTTTTTGAAGACGTCATCAGCAACAAAATTACACAACTATTACTATTTATAGGTAAACACAGTTAGTAGATGGCATTACGTCAAGATAATATCTACAGGCTGCATATCATATCACCCCACGCCACAATAAGTTATTCTATAGCGGGTCACAGGAACATTAAGTACTAACATATACTAGCTAACTAGCTAATAGTATTTTTTATTAAAAAAAGTACATAAAGGTAGCTATAGTATTCGTATGTTGTCTAATCGAATATAAACATAAATTTCATCTTGTGGGGGAGTTTTACTCCCAGCCATGTCAGGTTTCATGTAACTGAGTTTCTTTTTCAAAAAAATAACTACGTGTTGTTATACGGTGTATACGCTAAAGACTACACTCATTCCAGTTTATGAAAAAATGTGCTTGACAGGTGTGCACAAAAAATGCTTCAGGAAAATCGGAGCGAGTGATCAATAGGCAAAAAAATGTTGCAAAAATCATTGTTTCATTTTTCTGAATTAAAAGAATTGGGTACAGCCAGATACATAACGTTACACAGGTCCCCGACGTGTTATAGCGAGGATGCAGAAAGCCTTGTTATTAGTGAAACAAACGGGACCGTATGGTGGTAGCGGTGAATAAGGTAAGTGCATGTAGTACAGTTTCATTAGGGCAGAGAAGACCTACCTGCCAGAGAAAAGCGAGAGGGTAAGGGGCACATTGCGACAGATTCTGAAGAGTGTGGTTGAAAGTCTATGCTGTCGTTACCAGAGGTATGGGAAGACCGTGGACAAACGGTTGTGGTGGTGCCACTGCTGCTTCTCTTTCGGAATGGCTTATCCTCCAGTCTGAGTGGGTATGAGTGAGGTTGCTCATCCAGGACTCGTTCCTCTGAAATAATTTAAAAACATGAAACGGAAGAAATTAGACACATTCGTTGAAGGACCGTCATTATATTACGGTTTTGCGTGCTGTGGAAGATGTATAGACCCGTGCTAGAAGTCTAACAATTCAACAAAACAGTCCGAGAGAGAGAATTGGATGGATCTAGTAATAACGAGAATGAGAAGTAACATGAGTCAAAGGCAAACTCATTAAAAAGATCAAAAGTCCAGGTGGCTCATACATGGGAATCCATGCTGCTAAAAATGGTTTAATTTCTTATTCGCATTTTTTGCTGGTGGTGGTAGGTAGCAGTGCGTAAAGTCAACCCAAATAGTGGGTTCAGGCCAGGGGCACAAAATTTACATAAAAAAGAGGAGGTGGTGGTGCAAGCATGCATAATAGTACACTGTATGTGCATACAGTAGGTGGTGGTAGTGGTGATGATGATGGTGATGATGTGGTAGTACAAAGTGGGTAGTGAAAAGTAGAAAGAGAAAAAAAAAGTAACTTAAAACGAAATTAAAGGATCACCTGACAGTGGAAGTATAACTTTTCCGAAGAGTTCATCCTCCCCGATTGGATTATAGTTCCATGCACATACTTCCAAAAGTTTCTCCTTCAGATCATGAGTGCTCACATTGGGATACACCATCGTTTGATTGTATTCAGGTGCTGAACACATTGGCGTGTGTCGAGTACGTCGCTGATTTTCTAATACACGATCCGGATAAATATTACAGACGATGTAGGGATCTACGGGAACATGATCTGTGCCGTCTTCGTTTAGAGGCTTTGATAGCTTTGCCTTCAGTACGGTAACGTACAAGATGCTGGCCCTGGGATCGTGGCATATCTGAAGATAAACATGTCCACCAGGCTTTCTCTTGTCCCGAGAAGTACCTTTTTCAGCTGGAGGGACAATACTCTTTCTGTGAAGATACTGTCGAGAGTCTCCAAGTGAAGATGTAGGAAAGGGTGCATTGTCTAAACTGCGACGTGCGTTTTGCTGAGGGGGAAAGTTGGTGTCACTTGTGTGGACTTCATGAACAATCTGGGAAGGAAGACTGGCTCTTTGTTGTCGGGCTAGGGCAGTACTGCTCCTTGCAGCGCCTCCACTTTCCAACTCGGAGCTTGTCATTGCAGAATGACGACGAAGCACTTTGCTACCACTGATATCGTCAACACTCAGAGCGGACTGGTGAACAGAACTTGTGGTTGCAGATGTGACGGAAGACGGAGATTTGAAAGAAAGTTGGTCATTCACTTCATCTACTTTCTCATCAGGCTCTTCATCTATCCCAGTCAAATAAGGTACATTGTTAAGGAATACTATTGCCAAGCCGTTTACAGATAGTAATAGTTAGTATGCAAAGTTATCTATTTTCTTTTCTGACGATCACATTTATATGCGGTATGGGTGTTAGTTTTCAGTTTAAGTGACATTGCACATACACATAAGTTTTGTGTATGTGCACACATATATAAAGCATTGTATGAAATTTAGTTATTTTTACATCGGCACAATATCACATTCAGCATGCACCAAATTTAGATTTGTTAAGCACTCTGTAAGCATGAAAATAAATGCAAGATCCTTAAAACAGTTTTTTAACCCTTTTTCGGTCTCGGTATGCAAGGTACATGCAATAGACATGTAAGTTTAATAATATGACCTTACTATGCATAAATTGGTTTTCTTAATCAACAATCAAACATGCCATTGCAATGTATTATTGAACATATTTATAAAAATATAATGTTCTGATTTTTATGACATTTCTTGTGTTGCCTAGATTGGAACTCGGTGATACTTATGTATTTTATGCAGCTTTGCGCAGGAGAGATTTTCTACTGAGACATCCATCGATTTTAGTACAGTTATAACCTCATAAGTTTCTTTAGCTTTAACGTGTTTACCCATTGCCATTTTCTATAAATTATTACTTTTGCTTAATACATGCAGTGATGGAGATGCATAGTGCAACTTACCATGCGTCGTTTGATTCAGATTTGCACCGGAAGACCGCAATGCCGACGGCTTGCCTGCTGTTGACGTGCCCTCAGAAGCCAACGTACATGATGATGAATAGGTACCTTCCGCAGGCCTACTTTTGTCACTTTCATTGTCATCAGTGGTATCCTGCTGAGCAATGCAAATGGACTGTGAGTCAGTTACAACACTTCCCCCGTCAGTTCCGCAGTCACTCTGTTGCCGACTGAAATAGTCTTGAAAAGACGCGCCTAGTACTTCCGGTTTCACATCTTTGAAGCTGAAATCGCTGTGAAAGACATCATAAAATATTTTATTGTAATAACAAACACAAAACATGACATCATTGTATTTCCTAATAGCCGCATCTATTTCATCACACCAAACTGTAGTTGCCTGTACAGTAAAGTAAATGCATAGCAACTGTATGAACAACACAAGCGTGGTTATAGCATGGCGGCTGCGTTACCTTCGGAAGATTACTTCAAACTCGGCTTTGTCTTGCGAATCTTGTAGAATTCTAGTGACTTCCTCAAACGTTTTGTTATCTAATGACTGGCCATCCCATTCCACAACAATGTCACCTGTCATGAAAAATTGGTTGGTTAAAAGTGCAAGTAAAAATGCAAGTGCTTGTTCATGCATTAAAAGTTTTCACTTAAAACAAGACCATGAATCTTTAAACATCCACATTTTTTCTACTAAAAAAGCTTCAAAAGGAACCTGAGTCACCTAGCATTTCCCAATAGCATAAATATTTTTAGACTTTTCGGTTACTGAATAATCAAGCTGCTGTTATGCTATATGCTATACTTTGCATGTAAAACATGAGCAGGTTGAGTCTAATACCAATGTATGCAATTTTTTGAAAACAAAATGGTACATGGTTAAACTAAAAATCGACAAACCTTCGCTGATTCCGCCGATGTGCTCAACGAGTCCTCCGGGAAAGATTCTTGCAACGTAGGCTGCTAGTTTTCCTCCAGAATCTGGCACCTCTTTTCCACCTACAATCCGCATTCCAACTCCATTTCCAGCGATTGATCGATCCTTCGAATCCCTACTGAGCCAGTATTTCTTCAAGGGGAACGGGTATTTCTTTTTTAACCGATCGCTAGATTGGGCCTATCAAAATCGTACAAGTATCGACCACAAAAATGAATGTCGAATGGATATCTTATGAAAATGGAAGATTTCCTATTTAGTTTGTTCATTTGCGCTCCTTGCTAAGCGTATTTTTTTTTAAAATGGCTTTATAGCAGTTTTCTCTGACTTTCGTAAAATAAAAAGCATAGAGAAAGTTATTACATAAATGATTTTAAAAAGTATATCTAATATAGGAAAGTCGTTGTAAAGAGAAGGGTTCAGGTGTAGTAAAACAAACAAAATAATTTATTTCCTTTTTCCTAGGAGTGAACTACAAGCCGTGAAATCACTTTAAAAGTTGGAATCTTTTGTTTTCAACTTTCTCTTCATTTTAATAAAAGTGCCCATTGCAGACAACGTACTTTGTCGCAGAAGATATTTTAGTCAAACAAAGTTTCTTATAAGTTGTCTTTTTCAGACATTGTTTCTCATTGATTGGCTTTTGCAAAATATGCTATGCGTAGCATCACCTACACATTTTTTGAACATGCTGTAAATTTGTTTCCACATAGATGAAAAATTGTAAATTTCATCAAATGAAAAACTGATTCCATGTGCTAAATATAGTTTCGTACTTGAAATTTGATCTTTGAATTGGAAAGATAAAAATAAGAAGTTTCCTTTTACTTGAGTCTTTTTTGGAGTCGGTTGTTGGGGTTGCTGCTGCTGTTGTTGCTGTTGTTGTTGTGGATAAGAGGTTTGACTCTTCTCCGATGCAGTCACTTCTCCACCAGAAACAGAGGCAACAGAGGCGAGACTTCTCGACCTCGACGATCGTCTACTTGGCGGATTACTACTTCCTGGGGACGACGAATCCCACTGGCTCGTCATTGTTTCACGTGGCAGTTGAGTTGGCATGGATGACGGACTTCCTTCCAGACGGACTAAATCACCTTCCCCCCTTCCACTTACACTCTGACGGGGGGTTAAAACTCTGCGTCTTGCCACCGGCTTGTAGCTGGCCACATCCTCCCTTGCAGTTGCTTGGACACTCTGAGCTGACCTACCTATAATAGTAAACTTCAGTCTCCCAAAGCATTTTGCAATCTACATGGGCATGTATCTTCTAACAGCTAAAAAGCCACTGAAAGCAACAGCGTATGGGAAGCACACATAAGTGAGCGCATTATGTACAGTCTGATACACATCATTCATCATCATAAAATCAACACGGAAAAGAGTCGCCAAGAAATATCGCAAACGTTCTGGTTTACACAGATATATACAGAGGCATAAAGAAGAAGATAGACACAGAGAGAAAAATTACACAAAGAAAGTAGAAGGAAACAACAGAGTTTCTGCACATCAATATTTACAAGAGAGGAGAAAACAAATTTTTGTCTTGTTTCGGTGGAATAGTGGTAGTACTTACTGGTAGAAGAACACAGCTAGAAGTGGGACAACGGTAAACATTTAATAATGACAATGATAACAAGAGTAATTATATACGATATATACACAGAGTAAAAGTACAAGAGAATAGGAAAAGAGACAGAAAGAAGGTTTTTAGAAACAGAAGGGTGGACTGAAAGAAAAAAAGTTGATTGAAGAATCTTTTCTGATGAAGTAGGTATATTGCATCAATTTTTCTGTACATTTTCGTTCTAGTCACTAGCTTGCTAAGTTTACTTCTATATTGCATTGCCACTAAAATCAACTAATCATCGTTTTTTGAACATAGTTCAAGCTGGTACCTACCTGATTTGCCTTGAGAAAGTATGCATGCATGGACTAGTCAATGTCTCCGTCAACTTGCACCTATACTCATTAAAAAAATCGAGGACGAGGGTTTTCGTTGACAACCATATTCATTTCCTAAAGATAAACGCGAACGCAGTATGCAAAAGAAACAAAGAAAAACGATTTGCACGAATGCTTTGACTTTAGTATATACCGGTGACAAAGCCCATGTAAAAATTTTCATGCGTGGGTTACTACACACTAAATAGAAGCATAGTTCCTGTAAACATGTTTGGTATGCCAGTTTGCAGTTACACGAGGATGCAACATGACACAGTTTTGAAATAATCGAATTATAGCAGCAGCAAATCGTTCAAGTAGGAATCCCCTTTAATAATAATAATTAATAATAATAATCAAGACTGTTTTTTTGAAATATGAAATAAATATCAGGTCTTTATATGCCAGAAGTCAAGTAATTGTAATATATATAGATATATATATATAATATTTTGTATTTATAGTAGATTTATATAATGACATGCAAACACCTTAACCAGTTCAATTACTATGATAATTTGTATCCGACGGTAATTTTTAGTATTTATACTGTTTTATATATGAAGAATAGTTAGCATATATAGACCCACAACGATAACAATGAGAGATTATTTATAGTTCAATACAACGATTGCTGCACTGCATATATTATTATTATGCATCAATATATAATATTTAGTATTAGTAATGATAACAGACATAATATTAATATTATGTATATAGCATTTCATCATATATGTTTAGAGAAACCCAGTTTTTAATGTAAACTTTCTTCTACTCACCACCGCGGATTTTTACCTTTATTACTAGTTAAGTTGCTTATTTCTTAGAATTTTATTCAGTGTTCAAGGATATTACGTTAGAGTTTTTTAGTGGTAGTACATAGACTCTAGCCTCAAATTATTAGTCATCGTCAACATTTCATTGTTTTTTCTTCTTTGAAACTATAATTTATTTTCAGTTCATGCATACGAAAAGATACACAATCACTTTGCTCTTTTTTTTACGAATCCTCCCCATCATCATCATCATCAACGGTAATATTAGTATTGGCTTTTGGCGGCGATCATTTCTAGTTCTTTTACTTGACCTTAAAAATAACTTTGCAATAATAAGTACTCATCGGCATCTTTTAACGGTGTTATTTACCTAATTTATTAAGTAATAGCACGGTATAGTATCAAGTTCAAAACTGTTACTTAATATGTGTTTGTGTAGTGTAGTGAAATATATCATATTATTTATATTGTGTAGCAGCAGTGTATATCCAAATTTAATTCGCCGTAGCAGCGACAATTTAGCGGTAGCTTAACATGTCGAGTATGTATAGTGGAGTAGTGTTTTTATGATTACAATGATTAGCATTTACAAAATGCAATGGCATCTTAAAATATCTGTTCTCTGTGGTAAATATAGATTTGATTAAACTGTTTATTTTATTTTGTAAGCATTTTTCTGAATTGTTTATCTTTGCAGAGAGCCCCACATGCATAGTGTTAGATTTAACCGGATAGGGAAGCAAGATCCATTTTCTTAGAAAGTATGTATAGTGCTTGTCTCCATATCTATTTTTTCGGAAAAAGCAAACACGTAGTTTGGTGGTCCTACATCAGCAATTAACGTTTTAGTGTTTAGAGTGGTCTTGTGGATGAAAAGGGTGAGTGATGGTGTTTGGGCTGGTGGTTAGTACAAAATGTACCTCATTTAGGTAAGTGTAAATCGTTGGTTTTAGTTGAATAGCATTTTAATGTCTTAGTGCAGCCGTGTCATGTAAATTTTGTAGGGGAATGTCGTAGTGCTTTCTAAAGCATCCAGATTCGATACCATTTCAAACCGTTCTTTTACTCACGTTACCCAGAAAACAAACAATAGATGCCTTACTCGCTACAAACTGTGCATAGTTTTTGCAGTATAAACATCCTGTCTATTAATACCTAAGAACTGGTTGAAAATGAGAAAAAAGAATTCCAAAAGGAAGTAACCAAAACTTAAAGTCTTGTTCCAAATACAGAATTAGAAAAATGAAAATCTAGACAGAACTACTTCCGCCATTTCAATTATTCCCTGGTTTGCTTTCTTTCAATTAACCGATACTAATGTCTTTAAGTTGTACTATTGCTTGTACATTCATGCACGAACATTCTGTCAAACTTTTACTGACCAATTGAAGGGATTTGCTGCATAACAAAGTTTATCACAATATTGCAAAGTGCTTTATCTTCTATCGAACAACTGTGCAACATTTTAAGAAATTACAAATTCGTAAATATATTTTAAATTGAACTATTCATACCCAGCCTCTATACAGGCGGTAAAGTTTTGTGTGTATTTTTTTGCAAAATCTTAAGACTTTTTTTAGGCGGGTTGTAACAGCTCATTTTGAATCGAGTTAGTACGTTGTAGTAGAGTATACAGTGCAGACGTGGAATGTGCGAAATTTTTAATGCTCAAATTTGTAAACATTGCATGCATATTTTTCATTATCAGATACATAATTTTGATGGCATTCCAAGCTACTGTCTAGATGGTATACTAAAACCGTATTCATTACTTTTGCCTCCAGGTAATGAATCACGCGGCATTTCACTACATGTTTTACAAGTTTCGCGTGTCGAAAAATGCGTTTTCATCTGCAGACATAAAACTCAAGAGTTTAACAACATATTATAGCGTTTCGTGTTTTTTTTCTATTCTATCTAATACAACGATGAGCCTCTTTGCATGAAATATGTGTGCTTTAAAAATAGAGCGTGAAATGAACATTTTGTTTGAAGTATACACAGATGCATATAATTACTTGCGACATACGTAATGGGGAAGACTTGGAATTATTATTTTTTTTCTCTTGTCAAATAAAGGCTCTTTCACACCTCATGTAGCCAAGTATAACCCTTACTGCTTAGGCGCTAAAAAGAATAATCTTGTGTCTTATTCGTATTTTTTGTAATTAACCAATGACAAACTTTTGTGGTTTCGTAAATGTACTAGGACAATCAAATACACAAGAAGTTGACAAAAAGCGTCGTTTTAGTGGAGGTAGGTGTCCACAATATTGTTTTTTTCTTATAAAAGTATGTCTCCAAGAAGACAATGACTACTCGTATCAATCTTACTCTTATATTTACTAATCGTAGTGGTTATCAGTAAATTATGTAATTTTTATTACTTTTCGTTTAAAAATATCTTTTTTTTTGCATGTAGCACAAGACATCAAATGTAAAAATTTAAAGCTTTTTACTAGCAATTTATTCTTCATAATGAACTTGTTCTCTAGCCCTAGTGTCTTTTATTATGACTTCATAGTTTTTGTTCATCAACAATTGATGTAGTAAGTAAAATCATCAATGATACAGTTTTTATTGTAATGTAATGTGTATATAGTCAAATCCTTTAATGTTAAAGTAAGTCATATTCGTTCGAAAACGTGTGTAATTGTCTGTGACGTGTAAACTCATATAAAAAGGGGAAAATGTAGCATTGAATTTTTAATTATAACAAAAATAGTTTAGAATATTTAGTAGAAAAAGATATTGCTTATTTTCTGCATCTGAAGTTCACGTTCACAAATACAGCTTCAGATTTTATCTAGTCATCTGCTGCAGCAGCCGTTCATAATATTGCGTGTTTGTTTTCCTGATTATTGCGAAATATGACATGTTTAATAAAGTTTCCGATAAAAAACCTTCCACAAAAAAGTTCTAGACTAATAGAGAATAGGACATTTCTGCCATTCCCTTGAAAATCCTCTTTTCTCAACTGATTAAAAAATTATTGCATTGGATTCGATATTTTCGTTAATTTGTTTTAAATACAGAATACTGTGTACAGATCTAATGAATTCCGTCTGTGGTTGTCTTCGAGTCAACTTTTGCACATCATGGCACTTCATCGTAATAAAAGTTAGTTTTAATAGTTTTCAATCATTGCTCTTATAATGTTGACAGCCGGGTATTTCTAAAAGTCTTGCAATTCAAAGGCAGAACCTCAAAATCACTGGCATAAGCAATAAACATATATTTTCTGAATTAGCAAAAGAGAACCTAGAAAGTGTAGTGTTTCTTGTCTAGAAATTTTAAGGAATGTTCATCTAACTTTGCAAGGGCATTTGGTGAATCTTCTCTTGCAAAAACAACCCTTATGTATTTACTTAAGTTTCTTTATAAGCTTAAAGACATTGTGCCAGATGTAGTGCATCTTCGTCAGTAGCATTTCTGGTGGTAGGTTTCTTTTTTCTACATTACCTTCGTATGTGAAATAGGGAGATAGAGTAAATTTTAATTTCTTATCTTGCTGCAGATTCAAGTATGTTTTCATTTAGGCTACCTACAATTACGACAAGGTAAGCATTCATTCGCTGCGAGTCTATATAATGATTTTGCAGGTATTTTTTAAGAATTTCACTTTAATGCTGCTTAAAAGTTAATGCTCTCTCCTTACACGGAACAACTACAATTCGCAAACATTTATAACCAGAGCCATTAGGGTTTTCCGTATATTCGAGAATTTCTTTAACCGCTCAGTTACAAAGTTTACTCTCTGTGTGAATGTGTGTGTAAGCTTTCTTCAACTTTTTCATAACGAACAATTTCCAATTACCTTTTACAATTTATCACGATGCATTCTGATGGAAACACCAAAAAATCTCACTATTATATGATACGCTATATTGTATACTGTTTTTTAACAACCTGCATATTACACTTCTATTAAGTTGATTGCCCAATGTACTATCGATTATATTTTCATTGCTAGTTATTATTGTTACTTTTGAATTACACGGACAATACTTACTAACGGTAATGAGTGATGTTTAGATTGTATTCTACGACTGTGCTTTCGGTGTAAGACCTTAGTTCTTTGATTTTATCTATGGAATGCAAATGTACGTACTCTCATGTTTGCAACTCTCAAATGCAATGATAAATGCATGGCAGCCTGGCAAGGTGTGATAATGATCCTATATTGCTATCTCAAATTATTGTTTTAGACAATCATGTATCTCCAGTCATATTTAGCATTTTAATTACATTCGACTCTACCTAATCCATTGAATTTTACCTCTACCATTTTTAGCTCCAAAACTGATTCCTACGTATAGTGTAAATTTTAATCTCAGATAAACTTTCACTACAACGAGTAACAGAAAAAGGCAGCAATGGATCTAGAAAAGAAAAAAAGGTGGAGTCAAAATATTTTGTGGCTAAAAATGTGGAGGTAGAGTTTAATGCAACTAATAAACTTTGAGGTAGCGAACGACAATGTCTTTATAATACTTTCACTAACCATTTTTACGGTTTACTATGGCCTGAAAATGATTTTTTTGTGTAAAAGTTAGTACTCTGCGTCGTCACATGCAGCACTGCTAATTTATCTTGACTCGTTTACACCGCATTCCTTATCATTTCAAATAAGTACCATGCACAATTGTCAAAAGACATGTTTACATGCAAGAGTATTATGCGTGTACTCATTTTTAAAATAAAAAAATCCCAAAACGATTTTAGCAACAACCTGATTTTTTGAGAGAATGTAGACTTAGAACCATGCCAAGTGTTCATCATACAAATTCTAACATGTATGGTTTATACTGCAGTCATCGGTGGTGCCGTATAAATTTTCTGTGTAAATCACAACAAATCGAATAAGGCACGAAACATATTATTACGGCATATATTAGTAAGAATATATACATATATATATATTTCTTATCATGATATAGCACTGTCTCTGGGGGATTCTCATTTGCAATTTAGACAATAGAGGATAGTTCACATACTCACTAAATTTTTTAATAAGGTCAGCGTTTTCAGGTGGACACAAATAATAAAGCTGTGAAAAACTTTATAAAAACATTCAAGCAATTGATGGCAAAGTGCGGAGTACAATTCCTCCATATAACATATCACATAGTGTCCAAACAAATTTATAATGTGCAAAAACAAACCAATATAGTGGATTTTGGGAAATAATAACTTATGATAATCGTACGTAAGCTGACCTAAGCTTAAATAACGTCAATACTAAAATGGGATACAAGCTTAAAACTAGGATGACGGGAATGATTTTGTGCGATACTTGAACACTTGCAACTTTCACCAAAATATCTAAAGTGGTACAAACGCGAGGTAGCTGTAAGTAAATATTGTGAAAATACAGTGAAAGTATATCATTGTCTTGTATTTACTTTGGAAAAATAATATAAAATCAGGACACGACGCAATGCAAGGCGCCCTTGTGGATTAATCTTCTAAAGATGTGGAAAAGCACTAAAAACAACAGTTTACAGAATACACACAATACCAAGTTCATGCCTGCCGACTACATATACCTTTCAATGCAAAGGCTTTTTTGTGCAATACATGTCCATCGTGGGTCTTTTACACGTAAAAATCAGCTTGAAAAACACATTTTTGGAAATGGTCTAAAACTTAGCTGTGTTCTATCAAGTTGTTCAATGTTGAATGCTCAGTGGTACGAGTAGACAGTTAACAAGTAAATTAAATAACAACACTAAAATAGACACAGATATACTAATCATACGTACATACATATAAATATATAAACATATATATACGTTTACCACAACAACAATTATAACAAGTACAATAATGATAACGTAGTAACAATAATAATAAAAATGAAACGAACAACACGTATGAGAGAACATTTAAAAGTTCAAACAATTATGGTAGTACCGAGCAAAAGGGACATTCAATATCTATCGACATAAGAATGATAATAATAATAGATAGATTGCTAACATGTCAAGTGACGCAAACCTGTTCACGTGACTTTCATCGTTTTATTGATAATATTTAGTCATATAGAGTTTGGGCATGTTCCATTGACAGTAGAGAGCAAAACCATGGTGAGTGAGAATGTGGTGGCAGAGGCTAGTGTACATAGCCAAGTGTTTTAAATACTGCATAATGGATGGTGATAGTTTGAATAACTGTATAACAATAAGATTTATTGTACTGGATTTAACAGACTACTGCTAGACTCATGTTCACAAACTAGTATACATGTCTATTCCATAGAATAACAATCGATAATATATATACTATACAAATTACATTACAGTTGTCACGAGTACATTCCAAGATTAGTTTATACACATAATAATATATAATATATAGATTTATGTAATAGTCATATTTAACGTTTCCAAACATGCTGGTGTGGTTTTACAAAGGTAGCACAGAAAATGAAAGAGGACTTACTTGGCTAGTTCGGCAATCTGCACACAAAATAAGGAAATCTCTTCTTTTCGGGGTGGGATTTGTTCCTACAGTCTACTTCGCTTTAATAAAACTTTCATAAAATAGGAACGGACCATGTTTAAACGCAGTTCAGGAAAAGCCCAAAGATACCTCTGCCTACTTCATACATAAGCTATCCGTATCGCAATTCGAATGCACAATTGTTGCAATCCAACAGTAAAATTACTATTGACTGACTTGTCTGAGTAATTAATTCTTTTAATATAAGTAATGACTTTTGAACAAAGCTGCTGAAAGCAAATATACCAACTAGTATATGTCTATATAAATAAGCTAGCTTCCTCTAGAAAATGGGTGACTGTTCTAACTTCATTTAAATGGTACATTTTTAAAGATATTTGTATGCTTTTAAATTCAAGTATGGTACTGGAATAATGTTATGTTTAAACCCGTGCTAGAATAATAATCATATAGTTGTGTTTAATAACTGACTAGGTTGAAATTCTCTAGAATTAAATCTTCGCACATTGACGAAAGTAATTTCTACGTTGTATGGTAGAATGTATATTAAGTAACTGATTCAACGAGAAAGGGCTCCTTTACTAATAGTATATTTTCAATGATATCCTTCGTATGCATATCTAGCGGTAGTAAAAAGTAGTTGATCAAATCATAATAAATATCTGTTTCTTTTCTCTTATAGATTGTACGTCGTGTCATTTTTTAATCCACTGCCTATTTGACTATGTCAGTTTTCGTACACGTATTTCTCTCTTTCTCGAAAAATAAGTGTCCAAATAACGTTTGTGATTCTTAAATAACTGTATTACTCTCTCAGAAATGTTCATGGATATGCATGGATTCCTTGTATAAGATTACAAAAGTCATTTGGCATAGTTTTTTTTGTTTAAAATGGTCAGTTCCAATTCGCTACGTTTTTTGTACAGATAATTACGAATAGGGATTGTTTGTTTCTCAGCTCATGGTATATAGTAGTGGTAAATTGACTGGTTAGTGTAATAGAGAGGTAAACGTTTTTCAGATTAAATAAATAATAGTATGTCATAATATGTTTTAGTAAAGGTATAATATTTTGGTATTTAGCATTTTCACCCTTACCAACAGGAAACCAATGAAGTAACATAGGAAGAAAACAGGACATGCGTTAATAGCTTAATGCCATACAATTTCTGAGCTCATGCCATTTAATGTCATGCAGTAAACTTTCTACGTGTAAGCATTTGTGATGGGGAAGGGTATACAAATCATTTGAACTTTGAGTCCGGTAAACATTAAGTAGAAAATTATACAGTAGATCTGTTAGTAATAATCTTTTGTTCATCAAGAATCTAAACAATCAACAGGAACTTTGAGGATATAAAAGTACACTAATAAAAATGTTTCAATGATGTGTAGCTACCCGTTCTGAGTTTCAAATCAAAGATGGCGAGAGAAAAATCCTTTGTCGTATAATATTATATCGATAAACTGATGATGATGCAAGACAAAATTGGCAGAATGCATGAGGCAGTAAACATTATAGGTATATTTCTCAGTTTCAGGACTCATGATGATAAATTCATGAAGGAGATAGTATGAATGACAAAGAAAAAAATGCACGCTGCTATATAATACAGACTGCAAGGTTATTGTAAACGTTATAGCTTGATATGCTAGGAGGTACTGAATGATGATTCATGATTCCACACGGAGAGGATAAATATGTCATGAAATAGCACAAAATGCAAAATATTTTCTCATAATTTTATTGATTCCCTCGAATACTTAATCGCAAGTATGGTTGTCATCTCATGGCATTGTCGTGTCATTTTTTTCTCAAGTGAGTAGTTCGACAAATAATGAATGATGTAGATGTACTTTCCTCACTAACCTTAGAGTAGAATATATAGGTATGAAGATTTTCAAACAAAAGTCTACTTGGAGGTTAAGATGAAACAAGCAAATTAAAAAGAGTAGAAGAGAATTCAAAACTAGATAACAGAGTAATAAGGCTGCACCACAGTAAATACGATAAAAACGGAAAATGACATCAATTGAGGGTTGCTGAGTTTTACACAACTTTCAGCCACATAAAAACAGTAAGGGCAGTAAAGTAGTAGTAGTGGTGGTGGTGGTGAATGTTAGAGATTAGAGAGATGGAAAATGGAGAGCTAGTGCAGCAATGCAACAGAAAATGTATATAATAATAATAATCAAGAGAAAGTGGGAAAATAAGTAACAACGGAGCAGTAGAAAAGTGAATTAATGCGTAGTACGTACAGAGAGAACGCACTGAAAGTATATATAGTAATGATAACGATAATATAAATAGGAAATATAAGTATAGTAATGATAAAGAACATTGATATGTTAGTATACAGTAGTACCAAATAACTTGAATAAATTAGTGATAATGAATAAGTATTGTCATGACACTGCAATCATGATGATACATGGTAAGTAACATTTTGCAGCAGCAATGCCACAAGTAGAGTGATGACAAAAGAATAATAATAATAATAATATAAAAATGTACTGAGATAGAAGAATACTGAGATAACAACAAATAGAAGAAGAACAAGAATAATAATAATAAATAGAAGAAGAAACAACATTCAACCAAGGAGCTGTGGTTGAAAATAATAAACATGCCTTTCACTTATTGTCACATCACAGTGCGAAATGGGAGATTGAGCCCTTGTGCTGAGACACCATACTTGCCTTTCATAGATTGCCCGGAACTAGCCCCACCCCGTGTTCCTTCGTTAAGTCCAATGGGTGCTGAACCCAAGTCCTCTAGCAGTCTCCGAGACCTCGTAGGCATGTCAGGCAGTAAGGGCATAGCAGCCGGTGCCCCCAACTCACTCCCCATGCTCTCACTATCTGTTGCCAATGGAGACATTTCTCCAAGTCTGTCATATAACATGCTAGCATAGTCATGGTCACTACGAAAAGTGGATGCAATTCTGTCAATACTACGGTCCTCCTCACTAGCACTTGGGCTAACTATGTGCCCACCAGGAGCCATTCTCGCCATAGGATGAATCTGTGAATGATGATGATGATGATGGTGGTGGTGATGTGAAGGACGACTGCTGCCAATTGTCGCATACGCCCCCGGCATGGGTCCGTGGTACATCGATGGAGTGGCCCGACCATATATCCCCGACGAGGAAGAAGAGTCAAAACGCGAGTACTGGTCACGGAGCAGTTGATCTACCGACTTTAGTACACTGTGTCGCTCATGTTCCGTTACACCACCTTGCATTCTGGGAGCACTGATTAGCTCGCCGTGGAGGCCGGCTCTCTCTTGGATTTGTTGGCGTCGTCGTGCAATCTCGGCCTTAATTCTCGCCTTCTTTTCCTCGCGACTCAAGCTGTCTTCTTCCTCCTCATCCTCCTCTTCACTTACATAAGGGGAGGGATGCCAAGAGCGGGACTTTCTGTGTTTTCTGAGTGCGTGCCTTTTCTCGCGACTGGATGACGGGGAACGGGTTACTACAGCGACATTGGACCAAGCCTCTCCATCGCTGCTTCGGCGACCTAGGGCGCGGGAGGACATGCGATTCCGGATGTCGTCGTCCTCATGCACTCCACCCATGCTAGTGATAGCTGTCTCGCGAAGGACCCCACCAGCAGCTGCCCAGGAAGATGCTAAATATGATTGTGAATGATCCCAGTCACCTCCGACTTGTTGCATAGTGGCAGGACGTTGTAGAAGGGCACTGTCCTCGAGGGATTCATACTCATAGGATTTATAGGGAGGCCTCAGTAAGCCGGTCGCGACCTACAAAACGAAAGAGGGCAAGCGTTAGCGGTACTGTTCGAGGCAAGCGCGAGATAGGGGTGATGGAAAAGACAAAATAAAAATAGGGCACAGACAGACACAAAGACAAACACAGGAGGAGCTCATACTCGATCGTAATCCTGAAGCTCACTGTCCCCGTCTTCCTGTATGGGCGAGAAGGGAAGGGAAAGTTTAGGATCAGATAACTGTCGACGGTGCCCTTTGAGTTTCCGATTGAGAAGTGGACTGGCCCCTGATGACCTGGGTGCACCCCCATTCCTAGATAGGTCCGCTCTGCATTCACCAACCCACCACATCATCATATTTAATCTCAGCAATTTTAGCCCCTATATGGTCTCCTCCACCAACACAAGTCTGTGCGTGCCATGTGCTGTGAGTGTGTGCCTGTGCCACTTGTTCCGACTTCATTAGATAAATTGTAATGACTTTGGCAAAATTTCTAATACCTTGACCTCAGGGCTTCGCTCCCTGCTCGGCTTGTTACTGCATCTAGTCTAGCTCCCAACTCCCGGTCCCTTTCCCGTAGAGCCTCCAGTCGTCGTCTCTCTTCTGACAACAACTGACGCCTTTCCTCTTGCAACTGCTCTCTCAATGTTCTCATGTACGAAGGTAAATGAGAGCCTACATTTAAACTAGTATCTCCTAGGCTGGACGTTAGACCTGACAAACCGCTCAGCCCACTCAAATCATGATCCGAGACGCCTCCTGAACCTTTATTTAACAGATGTCTCAAATCAGGTGGAAGAGCAGCTGCAAGCTCTGCTAGATTCGAAGACCAACTATCCTGCGACTGTTTGTAACTAGGGTACAAGCCGGATAAAACAGATGTGGTAGTCGTTAGATCGGAGGTAAGCCCCGAGGTCGTTGTCCGTAGATTCATACCAGCGAATGCAGGAGAAGATGACAATATGTTCCCACCAAGTGGGTAGATGGAGTCTTGTTTTCCACCCACACTACTTATTACACTTGAAGCTGTAAATAAGCAGGATGCAATCGTTATGTAGCAATTTCCCGTTCATAGCCTCGAAGAAAGCACTGCTCACAGGCTGTGAAAGGTTGAGAGCAAAGCTAGTTTTTTCAATATAGCTGTTGGAGAACCGGATACATAGGGTTTTGTTAAAATCCCCATTTAAAAAATATGATACCGGAAGTTGATGTACTGCAAAAATCAACGAAATATGACTTATACACTGATATTAAGACTCATTTATTAGACCTTATTGTAAATGCATGAGTGAGGTCTCACTTCTCGGACTGACGGAGAAGCCCTCGTGGTCACTGGGCAGAAGTTGTCAGAACTGGCTGAAACTTGGTATATGCATGTATTATGACACTAGTAAGTGCATGCTGAATGAATTCACAGTCTCGGACTGACGGAGAAGGAAGATGGAGAACTCCGCCTGTCCTGACTTTCTTGGGTTAACTTAAATAGACTTGGGTTACCCTAAATATACTTAGATTACACTAAATAGACTCGGGTAACCTTAAATAGACTTGGGTAACCTTAAATAGACTTGGGTAACCTTAAACAGACTTGGGTTGCCCGAAATAGATTTAGGTCACCTAAAGTAGACTATAGTAGCCTTAAATAGACTTGGGTTGCCCGAAATAGACTTGGGTCACCTTAAATAGACTTGGGTTACCTTAAATAGACTTGGGTTGCCCGAAATAGACTTGGGTCACCTTAAGTAGACTTGGGTAACCTTAAATAGACTTGGGTAACCTTAAATAGACTTGGGTAACCTTAAATAGACTTGGGTAACCTTAAATAGACTTGGGTAACCTTAAATAGACTTGGGTAACCTTAAATAGACTTGGGTAACCTTAAATAGACTTGGGTAACCTTAAATAGACTTGGGTAACCTTAAAAAGACTTGGGTAACCTTAAATAGACTTGGGTAACCTTAAATAGACTTGGGTAACCTTAAATAGACTTGGGTAACCTTAAATAGACTTGGGTAACCTTAAATAGACTTGGGTAACCTTAAATAGACTTGGGTAACCTTAAATAGACTTGGGTAACCTTAAATAGACTTGGGTAACCTTAAAAAGACTTGGGCAACCTTAAATAGACTTGGGTTGCCCGAAATAGACTTGGGTCACCTTAAAAAGACTTGGGTTACCCTAAGTAGACTTGGGTAACCTTAAATAGACTTGGGTTGCCCGAAATAGACTTGGGTAGCCTTAAATAGACTTGGGTTGCCCGAAATAGACTTGGGTAGCCTTAAATAGACTTGGGTTGCCCGAAATAGACTTGGGTTGCCCGAAATAGACTTGGGTAACCTTAAATAGACTTGGGTTACCTTAAATAGACTTGGGTAACCTTAAATAGACTTGGGTTGCCCGAAATAGACTTGGGTAACCTTAAATAGACTTGGGTTACCCTAAGTAGACTTGGGTCACCTTAAAAAGACTTGGGTTACCCTAAATAGACTTGGGTCACCTTAAATAGACTTGGGTACCCTAAATAGACTTGGGTCACCTTAAATAGACTTGGGTTACCTTAAATATACTTAGGTTACCCTAAATAGACGAGGGTTATCCTAAATAGGCTTGGGTTGCCCGAAATAGACTTGGGTAACCTTAAATAGAGTTACCCTAAGTAGACTTGGGCCACCTTAAAAAGACTTGGGTTACCCTAAATAGACTTGGGTCACCTTAAATAGACTTGGGTTACCCTAAATAGACTTGGGTCACCTTAAATAGACTTGGGTTACCTTAAATATACTTGGGTTACCTTAAATATACTTGGGTTACCTTAAATATACTTAGGTTACCCTAATTAGACGAGGGTTACCCTAAATAGACGAGGGTTACCCTAAATAGACGAGGGTTACCCTAAATAGACGAGGGTTACCTTAAATGCACTTGGGTAACCTTATTTTCTTGGTAGGTAAGCCAGAAATCGAACGTTGCTCACAGAGAAAGTCAGGGAGGGCGGAGGTCTCCATCTTCTATGTCTAGGACGAACTTGGAGGATTGAGGAAAGCCAGGACAGAAACTCTGTCTTCCATCTTCGGGCCGCACTTATTTAATCTTAATTATTATGGAAGACGCCGCCCGGAGATGGAAGACAGAGTACTCCACCTGTCCTGGTTTTCCTCCATCCTCCAAGTTCCTCCTGGAGATAAGAGATGGAGACCTCCTCCCGCCCTGACTTTCTCTGTGAGCAACGTGCAATTTCTGGCTTACCTACCAAGAAAATAAGGTTACCCAAGTGCATTTAACGTTACTCACGTATATTTAAGGTAACCCAAGTGGATTTAAGGTTATCCACATCTATTTAAGGTTACCAAAGTCTATTTAAGGTAACCCAAGAAAGTCAGGACAGGCGGAGTTCTCCATCTTCCTTCTCCGTCAGTCCAAAACTGCGAATTCACTCAACATGCACTTACTGGAGTCATAATACATGTATACCTATACCAAGTTTCAGCTAGCTAGTTCTGACTACTTTTTCCCAGTGACCACGAGTGCTTCTCCGTCAGTCCGAGAAGTGAGACCTCACTCATGCATTTACTATAAGATCTTATAAATGAGTCTTAATATCAGTGTATAAGTCATATTTCGTTGATTTTTAAATTACAATTACTTCCGGTATCATATTTTTTAAATGGGGATTTTAAAAAACCCATATGTATCCGATTCTCCAAAAGCTATATTGAAAAAACTAGCTTTGCTCTGAACCTTCCACAGGCCTCGTGTATCTCAACTCAAGTGTAAAATAATGAGCGGAAAGAGTAAACTGATCTAACACTGTTACTCTCGTCGAGCTAGAATTGGCACTATTCGCAATAACCTAATGCATTACTTTCGGAACGAAAATACCTACACCCTAACGTAGTATAAATATGTACAGCTACACTTGGAGGAAGCTACTAAAACGTCAGTTTCATTCATGCAAAACTCACAGGATTTTAGAACTTTGGACCAAACTGAGTCTAATAATGATGTGCACAATGTCTGCAGCAGACTTTCTTGGAAAATGTGTTTGGCAAAAATCGATATGCAGTAAGATCTAATGATAGAGTGGTGGGTAATAATGAACTAATCATCTATTTTCTAGGAACAGATAATTGCAAAATGGCTTATTATTATGATACATAATATCTGATACAGTAAAAGTAGCTAAAACGGAGAAAAATACTTGATAAACAATGTTGAGTTCGCGGATCCGCTCATATTTCACTCCAGTTGAACAAATATAGAAAAGTACATGTCTTACCTTGTAAGCAGCCAAGAGCTGAACCTGGTCGAGGTACGGGGTCTGACGCCCCCATTGTAAGTTTTCGCAAATTGCTTTCACTGGCGCTTGGTCTGGAGAGACTCAAACTTGACAGTGGATATGACCTACCTGCTGTTGTACCATCCATCGATGAAAGGCGCATGGGAGACAAGGACCTGAAATAGAATATTTGTAAAATTTATTTTGCAAGCTTAACGTTTTGGTGTCCCACACCACCAGGAATGCATCTTTATCTGGTATACTCTACAGCATGCAGCATGAGAAAAATATATCTTGTCACACCGAAATTCCTGGGATCTGTGCCTCTCGCGTTTCTTCGTAGAAGGCATCGGGGCTGCGTCTTGGTCAGGCGGCAGACATGGCAGCTTTCGCCTCATTCGTAATGACTTCTGAGAATCCGTTTCGCTCATTGTGTCCGACGAATCCCCTCCACACGGATCTCTACCACTTCTCGGTGTTCCTACTGGTGTCCCTATTGGAGTACCCAATGGTGTCACTGGTCATGAGAAATTTAGAGATAACATAGCATGCATCTAAATCGATGACAGGTGGATTTCAGTGACGTGTCAACTTTCACCCGTCCATACAAAGAGTATGGAAAATATGTTTCTGAAGGAAAATGTAATGAAAATGTGCACAAAGGACATTTATCGGCACAGGGAAATATACATATTATTAATACATGTATACGTAATGTGAAACTTTTAATTTTTAAATTGCTTCCAGGTGAAAGCATAGTGAAAGTAAGGTTTTGCTGTTTGACGTTTGGTGTACATGTGCACAGTTTAAACTTGAAGTAGTAAGAAATCTCATGCTTTAAAATTACCTGCTACGGGCTGCTGTAGAAGTGAGCCTCCGATAAACGTTCCTAAGCTAGTGACTACGGCTGGAGTAAGAGCACCTATGGTTAATCCTTGACCTCCAATCAATACCGTAGAGGCCGAACCATCTCGTCGAACGTCTCCAGTTGCCGACGATAAGTGAGCTCTTCTGTTTGTCTTTTTTAAGTGTTGCTGCTGATGCTGAAGAGCCATTTGCTGCTGATACATGTGAGCTTGTGCAGGACTGAGTGCACCTACTACCCCTACCCCTAATCCTTGGCTTTGCTGCTGCGCTATAAGACCACCTTGGGTAAGTACTTGAGGATGCTGCTGCTGTGTCTGTGAACTAAGCAGACTGGTAGGATATTGCTGTGTCGATGAGATTAACTGGCTAGAACTACCTAAACTGATGCCGCCACTTAGCTGCAATCCCTGTAGGCCCAAATTGGACTGCAAGGCTTGTGGCTGTTGTTGGAGATAGGATTGTTGCTGCTGTCGCTGCAAATAGGCGAGTGACCCGTCGTGAATGGGTGTGAAGGCCGACTGTTGGATTGGCTGTTGAGACTGACTACTTAGCGAGTGATGCTGAAGTTGCTGATTAGCCAGACTGTGGTGCTGTTGCTGCTGTTGGTGACCATAGGGATCGTAAGATGTGTGACCATGTGTCGATGTTGCACCTACACCGCTGGACGGCACGGGGAATGGTTCTGTTTTGTCCTCTGACGGTGAGGGACGAGGAGATGTACCTAAACCTGTGTAAATTCAATAAATCACGCCTATTGATTTCCCACTTCAAATAAATAAAAAACGTCGGATGGAACTATTTAAAACCGCAATGCTATTGGAAGTCTGATAAATTGTGGCTCTGGAGAAAATATGGTGGTAAAAGAGAAAGTGAAAGCAGAAAGCAACTACTCACTCATCCACCAAGTTGAAAAAATTGAGATTTTCCGTATCATGGCAGATGTTTTTTTATGAGGCATGTATGCATCCTTGTGCTGCCCTGTGCTCGCATCCTTGAGCATATACCCTACTATACTACTATTGCTTTCCATGTTGTCCGTACTTTAAACTAAAGACAGTGGATGCTTTCACTGCTTTCACCTCAACATCTAATTGTAAGCATACGGAAGCAATTTTTGTTGTTGTGTAGTCAATGCTCTCTCACCACCGTCCACAGATTGCCATAAACTTGTCAGCAGGATATATATCTCCCACAATAAAATCTTCAACAGGACAGCAAAAAACGACTTTCTGCTGACAGGTGGGATGGATATGCTGCTGCTGCTGCTACTTTTACCACAACGAGGCTATGCACCACTTCCCTACAACTAGTACGCGTAGTAGGCAACTATATAGTGTATACTTTCTCCAACTTACCTAATGCTCTACTGAAGTCTGCCAAAAGTCCACCAATAGAACTTGACTTAGACGTAGGTACCTGACCCGTGGCAGGGTTCACCCCAAGCGTGTGCTGCTGCTGTGAAGGGTGCTGGTGTTGTAGAGTTTGCTGATTAAGATGGGGTTGCTGCGACTGTTGCAGATTGTGGAGCATGTGCTGCTGCTGTTGTGAATATTGCTGCTGCTGTTGTTGGTGTTGTTGTTGGTTGTGCTGCATCATCATGGCTTGCTGCTGGTTAGCTGAACTGGGGCCAACCCCCTGTAATGACTGTTGACCCTGAACGTATTGGGAAGCACTGGTTTGAATCATACGACCGCTTTGATCATACATTTGGCTTGAGGAAGCGGGTGGCCACTGCTGGGCTTGGGACGATGAGACCATGTTCATTCCACCCGTTACTGACTGGTTGTTTTGAAGCAAATTGGACTGAGACGTTGCAATGCCCATTTGCTGCTGACCCATGAGCGAATTCATTTGCCCCAATTGTTGTTGGCCCTGCTGCTGGCCAAGTTGAGTGAGATTTTGAGGCTGCTGACTTCCTGGCATTGTCTGCTGTTGCATATGAAGTTGTGCATTTTGTTGTTGCTGTTGCAGATTGGATTGAGTTTGCTGCTGCAAGCCCTGAGCACCCATCAACGAGCTGGAACCCATTTGTGTTTTCTGGAACTGGAGTTGGCTGGAGAGGGGATCTTGGGATTGGAACTGGTTTTGCATCTGGTTCTGCTGGAGTGGTTGCTGCGACGCTGTCATCCCCTGATTTTGCTGGAGTTGTTGCTGGTATGGGGACTGTTGTTGTTGCTGTTGACTATTGGGGTCCATGGATGTTCCAGGTAGAGACTGTTGGGGTTGTTGCTGGTTTTGCTGTTGTTGTTGTTGGTGTTGGGTAGTGTGCTGATTATACGCGTTCATTTGCTGTTGTTGATATGGCTGCATTTGGCTCATTTGCTGGTCAGCGAGTGATGGAAGTGGGGAAACATTATTTGATGAACACTGAGAGGGTTGGCCAATCCCTAAATTGCTATTCCAATCTCCTGTACTGGTAATTACTCCACTAGTAGTTGGGTCCGCACCAGGTAGACCAAACTTGAGTGGGGCAAAATGAGAATGCAAAGTGATAGATCAACTTACTACTAACCACTTATTGCTTAGTGACGCATTCGAAAAGTAATTTACCAGCGTGTACTAACTAATGATTCTTACCTGGTTTGGTTGCTGCTGTTGTTGTTGTTGGTGCGGCTGCTGCTGCTGGTGCATGGTAGAATTATTATTTGCCATTGTAAGTTGATTAGGCTGTTGTTGATATCCCATCGTGGATGTTGACGCAGCAGTGGAAACAAAGCTTGATTGCTGATTTTGTCGCATTTGTTCTTGTTGCTGTTGCTGATGTTGTTGCTGCTGCTGCTGCAATAATTGATTTTGCTGTGGTGTGAGTTGTTGCTGATGCGGGGGTAATTGCTGTTGCGGTTGCTGTTGTTGCTGCTGCTGCTGTTGTGGCATCAGCCCAGGCAAGGAACCCGGTGCAGTAGACATGGCACTCATTTGATTTGACATGGATCCGCCAATTGAAGTGTTTACGTTCATTTGACTGTCCATAGTTTGATTGTCCACACGTCCCATTTGATTCGTTAATTGATTGCTACTACTATTCGAAAATATGACATTTTGAGACTGTTGATCTAATTGGTTAGAAAGCATGTCCTGGGGATTCTGTACTGAGACTGCGGGTAGTCTATTGTCCAGAGACCGTTGCGGTCTTAGTAGAGGCCGGATCGGGAGTCTCTGATCCATCAGGCCACTAGGTGGAAGGACTCCACCGTCCTGACCCAAAAGCCGTCTTCGCGGTGAGCCATTTTCAGTCATGGAGCCTTGAATACCTGTCAGCACACCAAAATCTGTTTGATCTCTGCGTTTCTTTTTGCATTCGCTAGTGAACGAAAGCAGTGCTCTTCGCAAATTATGGGGAGATTAGAGAAAAATGCAATCTTCCTGGCTAAAATTACATCTAGTTATCCACCTCCAACAGCACTTGTTACATATCATGACAATTTGGTAAGTCATTTTAAGAGTTTTTCAGCTCATTTGAACTTAAAAAGTGGAATAATAATATATTATATATAAAAATACACATGTCTAAACTAAAATCAGTAGGATGAATAAATTAAGCTCTCAAATTGTAATCGTATTATTAATATATTATCTCTGCTTTATACTCAAAGGATGATTATCCAGAGTCGCCTCGTTTCTCTCTCCTCAAAAACAAAGGTAATATATATATATGTCAACAACATCAAAAACAAAAGTAAGCTTATCTATTCTAAAGATGTGTAATAACGGCAGAATATATTCAAGGACATATAGATATATATTATTAGCAAACTCAAACTCTGACTGCGGTTGTTTCTCGAAGAAAAGGTGTGAAAGAATGAAAGGTGCATATAAATTGGTGTGCTATATGTACAATCTCTATATATTATTGTAGATAAATAACTGTGACAACAAAAACTTTGAATGCTTGCACTTCCTGGCTTGTGGTGTCTCTGGCACCATAAAACTTGTGATACTGTAGTATAGTAGTAGTAGAGTAGTAAAAGTGGTGACAAGGGAAAATTTCTAAGGGAGGGAGAAAGTCGAAAGGAAACGACACGTTGGAAGGTCAAGGCAGGACTATTAAGTTACCGAGCTGGACTTTCACCGGTACGGCTCATTACAGGTTTGGACCAACAATATAACGGTTACGAGTCATTTGAGCACATTACAACAAACCACACACTGTTTTCTACAACACGAATAAAATATAGTATATAGTGTCTCTTTGTTTGTAGACGAGCACGACAAACTACGATATATACCGTATATATAAATATAAGTAATAGTAGGAGCGTCAAACAACGAGTAGCAGAAAAATGAAACTAACACCAACTAAAACACGAACAAGCCCTGTTATTATACTATGATAATCACAGACAATTAGTACAAAAGTTTCCCTTTGCTCGCTGAAATCTCAATTTGTTTTGCACCTAACTCTTGCGGCTAGTCGGTTAGTGCAAAAAACGTATATCCCGTAACTATTCATTTGATTTTTATACGAAAGTGCAAAAGCATTTTTATATTGCAGTTTTGCAACACAATCATATTAAAATAGTACTAGAACAGAAAACAAGTAAAACTTATTATACAAAATAATGCTATTTTTGAAAAACAAAAGAAGCTTTGTACGGATGATTACGTCAAGATCAAGAAATATCAAAGGTGACCCACGTATGATTTTCCTCACCACTGACGTTATATAATCCTGATCAAATCTGAATGGACTCTGACATATAAATCCATCATCAGCATCAATCAGCAGAGTCAGTTGCGACAGTTTTGTCTTTTTATACTAAGTTATTATAAGACTTGAAAATGCAATCCCACCTATGTTCTTTCTCAGATATGTTCACACTCCCAAAAGTAGCTAGAAGAACTGAAATCAAGTCTATAAAATTGACATGTAAACTAATACACAGAATAATGGAAGAAAAAGCATACGTTAGCATAGTAATATTTAAATATTTATAGTAAATAGAGTGTTACTTATTATACCAGTTAACTTGCGAATGGACTTTGCTAAAAAATTGAAAATTATCACAGAAGAATACACATAGTATTATTGATATAGAAAGATAATACGCTTGGAGAACTGAAGGGGAACTCCGTGAAAAGGACTTGATAAAATCGACCATTCATAATTGCGAGACTCTCACGTTTTGCTCACAAGACACCAGAGTTTTTCCACCAAATACATAGGTCTATTTAAGAATAGTAGTAAGTATATAAATATCATAATATGGAACGCTACAATATTTAGAGCAGGAATATTTTGCGTCACTCACACGCACACATATATACGTAAATATATAGTCAAAATTTAAAAAACACAATATTTGAAGTTATGTAAGAAGAGGGAGAATGACGGCAGAAAATAACAGTTTAGAAGTTACATAAAGTTCTAGAGCAGCGTGAAAAGTGAAAGAGAGACAGATTTGAGACAGAAAAAAGAGGAGTTTCATAGTGAGACTAGTACGTTTGCATAGTACGCCTAAGGTTAGACAGGGAAAAGATGCTGACAGTGAATTGTGGCAAACAAAATTGAGTGGAAAACAGAACGGGTGAAAGTGGTGAAATGTGGAGTCATAATTCAGAGGCAAAGAACATATATGCCATAAAGGCTTTCAGTTACATCTGGCCATGTTCTGTATTTTCTATATTATTGTAAACGATTTTTTTGGGTGATCTTGAGACGCATATTACAAGTCTGCTCAGCCATTGTACAATGCGAGACTACTCCACAAAACTTTTTAATCTTCCTCCAGTTATTTATGAATGAGATTTACAAACATGCACGGAACTCTTTACGAGGTGGGGCCATGAATGGATAAAATCAATCGCCTCACTTGTATTCATTGCTTTAAGTTCAGAGATGTATGAATTTAAAGAAAAGACAAAAGGTTATACAACGACACAAGACAAACACCAAGAGCAAAAATAGTTTACAGCCACACAATATATGACCTACCAACATCTTGCAAAGAAAGAGAAAATACAGACACTCACGAGGTCCGTATCAGTTGTACACATAATACATAAACACACACGACAAATACGAGAAGATAATGAGTAAGAGTTGGATAATAGTATGTCACACAAATTCAGGGGAAACTGCTTGAACCACATACACACGTTTATATAGGAGTGCATCATGCTGATGGATGAACATTTAGTATGACATGATTTTTTAAGGTTGGGATTTTCGGAAGTATTCCTTAAATGCGTTTGTCAACAATGCAAATCTATAACAAGTACTTTGATGTTTGATTCTTTCACTATATAACACAGTTTTGTGTTTATGTGCTGTAAAAGATGAGTTCAATGAATATGACGGCAAATATGAAAACTAACTAAATTGTAATTGGAGTGAATTACATCAAGATAATTCATTATTGTCACAGCCACAGTTTGCAAATGTCTACCATGCGTACTAATATAAGAGAACAATGAATGGGCATTTTCATTAAACTACAGAACTGAAATTGCTATAACTGCCATTAAGTTTAAACATGTGTTTAAGTACAATATTTAAGAATAGTGATCTACACACGCTTATGAATGCACCACACCACAAAGTAGTTGAGAACTTATACTTTGTTTCCGGAAAACAAGTCAAACTGGGATGGTCACGCTCATGAGTTTGAGTAAAATGGGGAAAAGTGACTCGCAACGGGAAAGGGACAACACTTCAAAAGCTCGTCTAAAAGCACAAAAATACTGACTATATAAAACCAACAAAAACATAACTGTTTTACCAATAGACTAAAAATCATTCTAAGTTTTTTTATAGTTGAACTAGTTTACACTATAATCGTTGCTTGTTCCTTAAGGCGGCGTATAATAAAAATCTCAAGATTGACTGCATCACGGGTGAGGGTAAAAGGTGAGGAAGAAAGAGATACAGCAGATAAGTCAGGTTTAACAAGATGGGTGGGTACAAACGCAGCAATAAAAACCAATAATAGTTGCTACAGGAGTACTACTCCTGTCATGTGTTATGCTACCACAACCACTTGAAAAAGGCGTATATTAATTTCCCTATATCTCAATAATTTATAATCTATGCTACTTTCTACTTGGATGCGGTCTTCTATTTGATATATGACAATGTTAAGTGGGAGTGACGCTAATCATCACTTATGTATTTGCTCGCAGTTTCCCGCTTCATTAAAGCTTTTTATGATCCTGCCCTCCTCCAACTAAATCTTCAAATGCGTAATTTGCTTATGACCTACAAATAATAGACACTATACCACAGTATAATACCACACAAAAGGAGTTGATAAATCACACGAAGATGTTCAGAACAATTTTGAGCTGATGATCCGCTGACTTGAAGTCAATTGACCAACGAGAAACGCAACAAACCTTTTTGGTGCGGCAAAAGCAATAAACTTTATCTACCATATTATTGGTTCAAAAGAATGCTGAACAACATGATATTAATTAATTTGATGCATAATTATCTCTAAACCTTAGCACTAGTCTAGTATAAGTCTAAATTTAGCGTTTCACTTTGTGTAGTACTTTTTGGTATGCAATTTTCAAAAACATGATGAATGATGAGGTCGTTTTTAATCCCTGGTAAAGACTGCGCTTTGACCTTACCCCGAGACAAACGTGCCAAAGACTCCTCCATTTCCTCCACAAACACCAAACGAAACAGAGGAGAAAAAGAAAGTCTGGAGTATGAGTAGTAGTGTGAGTGGGTTTATGTTGTGTTGTGGTTATGTCATTTGTGAAAGTTACAAACGGTTCGTTACGTGTGTAGAAAGTACAAAAGAATGCTGACACTGATGAGAAAGGCGGTATGTGCGAAATTAGTTTATGTAAAGTGATTGCAAAGATAAGTTTTAGCCAGAAACAACAACAATCATAATAATTTAAAGAGTGAAGAATAAGGACAAAAAGAGAATAGAGAGAGACAGAAAGATAGAGAGATATAGAAAGTGAGAGAGAGAGAGAGAAAGGCGAAAGAATCTGTCGTACTTTTTCTTAGAAACGAATTGAAAGACTTAATAGGCTTGGAATTCCGTGTCATTTATCAAACTCTGACGGTTACAAAAATGATGTTTGATATTGTTCGAATTCCTTTGTAAACAAAATAAAAAGGTGTATGTATTGAATACTTGACGCCAAAAAGTCTTTCAAAATACATATACTGAGAACATTGACGTTTTACAACTGGATAATCAGTCACGCATCTAAACCAAAAAGCCAAAGAACAGACAATATATATACATGTTTATACATGACATATGTACATGAACACTGAACAGGGACGTGGTCATATTATAAACATGTATTAAAACATTTTGAAGAATAAACTTTCATATGAACGGTACAAAAAGTGTAATTTTCACATCGCCGTGCATAACATAAATTCAAAATTAGACAAGTTATTGGAGAGTTATAATGTTTGTATGAGCAGTACTTAGCATGTCATATAATTACAAAGAGCAGGAGAGCTTAAATTTTGGTAGTTACAACTTGTTATCAATATTATTTGATTAGAGATTTAAACTGCATCGTGCATATGAACGAATTTCTTTTGAAGTTCTGTGGCTGTCAATTCAATATCTTAGAACTTTTATCTCAGAGCTCAACAAATGACTACCTATTCATCAAATGAAATTCGTCCACTCAGTCCACTGGCGTTTAGTACTTGGTGGGTTAAAGATAGCAGAAATACTAGATCCCAATTTCATTGATTCAAAGTGAAGAATAATGGTGAAACACTTTAACGGAAAATACAAATACTGAGAAATAAAATTGTAATCGATGAGGCCTAATTGTACGAGTAAATTTGTATAAACGACACAAATGAAAAGCCTAGCATGCGTATGCGGCTACGGCTGGAAAAACTCTGGAGAATCTGAGTGACAACCATTACGTTACGTCCAGCAGGACCAAAACTTTAACACATCAACACACGATCTGCGCTGTTATACTAGGATGGTGCAGGCCATAAAAGTTATTGAGCCTTCAGCATTATGCTGACTTTTTGACTTTCATCATCAAGACAGATTTTGAGGGTATAAATTCGAATATTTTTAAAGTATAAAAGTAGAGTATAAAATTGAAGCCCATTTTCCAGCGACAAGATATCGAATAATATGGATGTGTAAGTCTTTGTCCCGCTCAACCATCATAATGGTCCATGAGAGGTCCAAGCAATGGAGAGTAGGTTATGCACATAAGGTAGTGTATATATCGGGCATTTAAGATTTTTAAAATCCACCCAGCTATAGCCATCACAGCTGTGTCAGGGAAGCACTCACCTGGACGGTTCAAGCTGCTAACCAAGTCCCCTCCAGTAGGACTTCCCCCTTCGTCCTCCTCCTCAGGTATTGTATACACTTCACCTGGGCTATGATCATAGAATGCATCACTAGTCATCATCATTCCCTTGCGATCCTCATCGCTCCCACTACCCGACTCCTCGTCACTTGAACTTTTGTAGTCGTCCAAATCATGTTCCTTAAGAACTATAGCCTTACGAACGCCTGGAACCTCAGGCGAGTCCGGCGAATCAATTGGCGAGTGAAAGTCAGTCCTTGGTGGCGATCGAAACGGACTTCTTGGACTCTCCGGGGATTTGAATCCAAAACGCTCCAGGACCGGGGATGTGGGTGAGGGTGATGGAGACCTTGACCTTGGCATAAAGCGCTCTCCTTCCGTGGGTTTGGTAGCCTGTTGTCGTTGACGCCGACGTAGCGTGTTGTCAACCGCAGACTGAAGTTTGGACAGCTCCTCCATAAGGGAGCTTGCTTTCTCGTCAATCGAAGGCGCTTGACAAGGTGGTGACACGGAGACGGGTTGGATCGTGGGTGCTTCGCAAATGCTTGTATTCGAAAGAGAGGATCGCGGGAGCTGAACGCTACTACTACTAACACTAGCATCATATGAACCTGCATGAATATCCGTCCTTACTCCAGAAAAACTGTCTGCGGAAGCCCTTCTGCTGTCACTATTACTCATTAAGGAAACTGAGACACCTTGCTCGGGCATTATGCCCTTTTCCAGCTCAATACTTTGCGACCGACTACGCATAACCTCAGCAAATGAGGGTGGTCTATTAACGCCTTCGACGGACGTTGATGGTAAATATGAGGTGGTGGTGGTGCTCATGCTGTTTGACGGGGAAAGTTGGGGAGAAGAAAGGAAACCGGCAGGATCTTTGTTAATTATGGTGGTAGTGGTGGTGGTTGTGGTAGTGGTGATAGAACTACTAATGTAATCTAAATCTATTGGGATCCTATTAGGCCCATTGTAAAGCTCATCGCTTTGTTGCTCTGTGAGGTGTGGAGGTGACATGATTTCGGAAGACAACTTCCTAGACTGACCAACGTCATTTTTCCAGCTCTCTACTTCCATAGACTCTATCTTGTCAGACTCACGCTCACTCTCCCAGTGCTGTTGTTGCTGTTGCTGCTGCTGCTGCTGCGGACTCCCTGCCAGCTGCATCCTGGGCATGACGCCTCCAGTGCTCGGCCTCCTGTTTGGATCCCACTCCGCTGGCTGTAAAAATATTCACAAGTTATTTCATCATTGGTGATCAGTCTTTCCCACACTACAAAAACCAGTGCATGTCACAGGCACATTTGGTTAACAAATCCCAACTATGCCTCATAATCTCAAAGAATGAGTCCACAATCAACAAACGATATTATGCTGGCTGAGCTAACGTGACAGGCAATGAAAAAACCAAACATTTCCTGTTTGCACTGTGGTCCCGCTTAGCAATCTTACACAACGGTTAGTCTTGAACGTTTTTTTCCCAGAAATGTACTAATGACGTGATTGTAACAAACAAATTCAGAAAATGAATGAGCGAAACAAACTTTCCACACAGTAATTCTTGTTTTCATAATATTTTCGATAAACTACTTCAATACACATGTTCATCAACATCTTCATTCCGTACAATTAGACCATTTAGTAAGCCTACTTGGAATCTCAATAATAGATCATTTGCGCTCATTCACATAATGCAAATGCTTTCTACAAATGTACGGATGTTTGTGTGCGCTCGATCAACGGAAAGTATTTTCAGTATTCATTCCTGCTGGAAGAAAAAACTCCATTTCATGGGATCAGCAAATAGAGTAATATTTACTTTACAGCTTCTCTGCGCTAACGAGGTCACACTAGGTACTATAGTTGTTTTTTTCAAGGAAAACACTGACTATGATTATGATATGGTTCTGGCATATGCCAACATTTTATGATAGGAAAAGTGCAATGAAAAGATCCAACAGCGAGAAATGAGAAAAGAGCGAGAGCGAAAGTGAGAGAAAAAAGGAAATTGGAGAAAGATGCTTACATTTTGACTAGTTGGTGGTTGTGGCTGGATAAACTGACCGACTGGACGTGGTCCAAGGGATTGTGGTCCTAGTGGACCTGGAGAACTCCCCATCGTTGTAGGTGGTCCCATCCGCCGTCGTTTAATACAATTTCCACATGTCCATTCCGGTCTCTGTGGGTACATTATTTATTTATTTAATCATTTCACTCATGTCCTGTCACACAAGTTCGGCCATTTCCGTATCTGTTTGGGATCACTACACTGAGCAAATAATATAGTCTGTCAGTAAGAGCCGAAAATAAGTTAACTGAGAAAACGACAGCCGCAAAAATATCCATGGAGCCATTGCCACTGGTCCATGGAAACTAGTGGTGAAACTTTACCCGTTTTCCGTTATTGTGCATTACATTTGCAGCCAAACTACTCGACCGCAATATCACATAAAAGCGAGAGGCAAAAATATAATCTCTATGTTATATTGAGACTGTGCGTGTTTGCAAAATTGTTCCATTAGAAGATTCTCTGTATATTATTGGATATGTAGTATACTTCTGTATGCCACTTATATTCAAGAAATCTACTCTAATAAAGTACAAACTAATTTGTGTAACTACAATTTAATAAACTGAAACCTGTCAGGTTACCCATTAAACGACAATTTATTCATAGATGAATGAGTTGGAAGTAGGGAAAACTTTTATATGGGAATAGATGGATAATTGACTAATGCAATTATGAGCTATCTGTTTAACTTGAAATCATACTGCAAATGCATATCTTTTAGCATCCCTCTCCAATCCCTCCATATGCACAAAAAACTATATGCGGATTTTTTACGTTTAGTAGCAGTAGACAATGAAGATTTTAATCTTTGTGTGCAAATTTTACTCAAATGTTTTACATAAGTAAGTATAACCACATAATAAGTAAAAAGTAGGCATGAAAAGGTAAATTCTGATCCCTTACCTTCGTTTCAGGATGTGGTGACATTCCACCGCAAGCTTTACAAACCATTGTTCTACATTCCGTACACTCTTGACCAGGTGGGCCTTCCCGACCACTCATCTGCAACGAAAGATGATCAGACAGCATGTTATACAGGGTATATAGCAATTGCAAATACTGCTTTCACTGAACACGTATCAGATTGCCCCATAGACCAAAATGGGGAAAGCAGTTCATTACAAGGGATACTATGCTGTTTACTTACGTCTCTTTGCCGACAGATGGGACATATTCGGGGTGCAAAATCGACTCCTTGTCTTTGATCTTCCGGCCTGCAAGCAAAAATAGATTCATTCTCCATCAATTTTCTGAAGTGAATTCTGGGGCAATAGGGCTAAAAACTTTTACTATCTATCCATCTACCCAGTACAATCTTTTCAGTATCACATTTAGCACATCTTATCGTCAGTATATTGTGCTGTAATTACTATTCAGGATTATTCTTGGAAAAAGTCATTTTGCTAGTAAACCTACACATTCTGATGCAAACATGTTGCTATTTCTGGCGTATTTTTCAGTGGAGCTGATTTGCTTCAGTGTTTCATTATCGTTTATAGTAAATTAGCAGCTGCTTATAATAGCATTCATATACTGTTTTATTATTAGACTACTGCTTGCAGCTTACAGTCTTTCCAATTAGACTGATGAGCAGCCAGGCCAGATACAACATTCATTCAAAAGCTCTGCATTCAAGCCTGCGGTATGGTTTTTCTCGAATAGGTAAGCTATACCAAATGTTTTCCATAAGTGTCCGCAAAGCACTGAAATGTATTTGCACGGAAAGCCTATTATAGAATATAATCCCCGAAATATTACAGTTTTGTCAGTGGAGAAGCCTTATGCTGTCAAAGTACGGGTTGTATTTACAAAATACTCAACAACTATTTAATATGCCTCTTAATAAGAGGCTCTTATTGTTTCAGTTTCAATAAATGATGCTGATTTGAGCAATTTTTAAAACAAAATATACAGGATAAATACTTGGAATGCAAAGTTATGAAGAGCGTTCAATTAGTCTAATAAGTTCAATACTTAGCCAACTTTCCAAGAATAATGTTCGCTGGGAACTGCAAAGTTCTCCTCGCCACTATTTCTACCACAGAGCAATCTGCAAAATTTTTGAGTAATTGTATCCACCTTGCATTGTTTGCAACCTTATTTATAGCTTTGTGGGGAGCCCTCCTGGAATTTAGATTAATTCTTTCATAAGCATGCATACTATAAGCTGTTTTCGACTGATTGTATTTCTATAAATCAAATTCTTTTGGTATGAAAAAGTATACAGATATTTCATTTATGTATGTGTGAACAATACTCAGTAAATTACAGAATTTGCATCCACATAATGCAAATGTCAATCCGGTCATAATTGCTCTCAACGCTTTACGAGTTTCGTCTACCCACGCAGAAAAAAAACCATTACAAAATTGAAACAAAGCTCAACCCACACGTTTTTATACAAATACATTTTAATAGAAATCTGGATACAACAAAACCTGTTCCAACAAGCTTTTACTATTTACACTGTTCATCGCATTTTATTTGTTTGTTTTGTGTTGTTGTGCAGATTTGATTCGTAATACATTTTTCGCAAGAAGGATCATGAAATAAAATCAAAAAGCACTGTACCTCATCATTCTCGGAGCACCTGGTTGCCCTGGTCCTAAGGTAGCGTTTAATGGAGGCGCTGGCGCCGCACCCTCTTGTTCCAGTTGTTGAGCTTTAGCCATTACACTTTCAATCATTTCCCGTTCCTCAGCACTTAAATGGCTTAGATCAACATCAGGAACAACCGCACCTACAAATGACACAAACAATTTTAAGAAAATATTAAATTAGCTGTTGATTCACTAGTTTTGTTAGCAGCTAGTAGTTTTGCAGTTGCACACTCGATATCACACTAGAAATGTCTTGATGAAGCAAAACACAGAGGAGAAAGCACTTCATGATTAAAATCCACTTTTTCTACTTTGTAATTTTGAAAACCATTACGTGCACTCGTTTAGCCAAAATTTTCTCCGGTGCCTTGTCTAAAAGTCTTGATTAATTGTGTACTTAAATCATATCTCTATCGCACAATTCGATTACACCTAGAAGGAAGTTTGCGCGTGGTCCTGGCATGAAATGCCATTTTCCGAAAAGAAACATTTTTTTAAAGTGGCCATTTTCCACATGCTCGCCAATTTGTGCAAACGAGAAATATGAAATAATCATTTGGGATTCTAGAGTCGTTTCTTTTCAAAAGGGCAAAGTAGAATTTTATAGCTGAATGTAAATTTCCTCCCTAGAGTTTCTTAATAGAGAGATTTCCCAGTCGAAGGAATAATGACATGTTTCATAAAATCACATAGGTATCTTTTTATGATGATGCTACGGGCACAGAATGCAGTGTAATACGCTGCTGTTCCGCTAAAACCCATTTCGTTCACCTTCCTCTCAACTTCATAATCTGCTAGTTTTTTGGATACTACAAAGATGCACATCTGCGCAGGCATAGGTATATAAGAAGAACAGCTATAAATGTTATTGCGTTATTATATGAAACCCTGGGTGGATAAAAAGGCCAACCTTTCTCTCTTCCAAATATGGGGAGAAGTGAGAAACACAAAGAAAGTGTTTTCACATCATTCTGCTCAATTTAAAATCTTTTCATAACTAAATACCGCTTTTCTCAGAAAATACAAGGCGGGGAAGAAAATACAATGATCATCTTCAATTTTCTTTTTGCACGTACAAAAGCTACAACTTGCTTCCCTCTCTACGAAACTCAACTTTGTCACCATGTTTTTGTCGGGCGCGCACGTATATATTTCAGTTTCAAGCTTGTGTCGGACAAAAATCCCAACTTAATGAGATTTTCTCTTTCTGCTAGAGCCCAATATTACTGAGATGTGTGTATTTATGTATGACGAGGCAAGCAATCTGTTTCCGAGATACCTCGCCCGCCCACCGTAAAGATTGTCAACTTGAGTGGATCAAAATGACGTACATTGTACGTGAGTTTTAGGACAACCTAACTAGATCCAATTATTTCTTTTACTTTATTTTAAAACACGGATTTACTCTATTATTTTCTGTGAAAAATGTAAATCATGTAAGTTTGCCATCCGGCCTCCTCATCACTGCATGAGCACCGGTAAATGGATTCCTGTCTCTTTCCACTAACCCACCATAAGCCTTCAGTTCCTTCTACAGTTTTTGTTCTGTGCATTAAGCAAATTCACTTATTACCCTTCAAGCATCTCCTCGAAGTAAGTTTCAGGGAAACACTAACAAGAAGAGATGGGACCGCCCTTTGTAGCGAGATGAAGAAGCTCGTAAATGGTAGTTAAACACCACAATTGAATCTTGAGACTAAAGAGTAATCTTATTAGGGTTGTGATCTTGGCGGGTTATTGCTCATTCGAGAGATGTGCCGCTATCCAGCAAAAATGGTGTTTTCAGACAAGCGTCGGGAGAAATATATTATGCACTCAGATAAAGGCATATTGTGCATACATGTAATATAGTCGCATATCTAACCAACAGATCAAAATGGCAAACGTATAAAAACCACTTCGTTTGTGTGTATCTGATAGAAAAGAGAGAGACAGCCAAGTGTATAATTTTCTATTCTCGGAGCACAAGCTTACTGTTACTGTGCTCAGTCAGCGTTATCAGCAAAGACAAAACATCCATATAATTAAGTTCAAGCATTCCAAACTTTGGGTTCAAAGGATATAATTACTGCTGAGAGTCTCTTGTGGGTTTAAGCGTTTGTTGGAGTGTTGGGTCATCTTAATTACATGTGTTATAAGAACTCCAGAGAGGATCTCATGGTGTTGAGTCCGTCAAACTTGAGATGTTTTGTAATTGCCAGTAAAATCTTTAGTATACAACTGTCTCAGTGTTACAGGTTGGGAAAATGACTACATCATAAGAATAGCAATAATGATATTTGAATACAACCATCATCATGTTTTGTCATTTCGCATGTGTATCGAAATTAAGTCTTCCCTATTTATGCAAGAAACTGAATGTAAAGCAGGTTTTTATTGCTGGAATAACTGCGAGACCCTTCCCGTAAAAACCATTTCGTTGGTTTTATGCCATTTCCCAGTCCTATAGTCACTGCCGAAATTTACAGAAATTGGAATCGATCTGTTCAAAGTATGGCAACCTCGGAGCTAACGGAGAGCTCATCCAACATCTACGTAGTTCCTGTCCGCATTTTGCTTTGCGCTTTTATCTCTGCCTCTGGCAAATGCAAGCAACCTATACAACATTCGTATGCTTGTAGTAGACAGTTTATTGGTGCGCTCTTCCTTTTCGACGACAGATGAACAGGCCATTATTTGGATTTAACAGTTGAAAAGTTTATGACGGCAGAAAATCATCGTTCTGTCTAGATTTATAGGTCTCACTATGATACATGACAGCACAAAATACCAAGTGCAGTTTTATCACGCTATTAAACAGTTAGCCAAACAAAACAATCCGTTTAATTACAACCGGCAAGGGTTGTTTTAGTATGCCATGATTATTATTATTAGTATATATTATTACATTTATCCGACTAATGGGCAAATGAGAATATGCATATTACTCATAAAAAACTACAAACACGCTTCATCACGTATATGTACTACATTTATAAAATCTACATAAATTCTAAAACTACCTGTAAACAAAATCTACTATAAACATTTCAGGTTTCATGACAAAATATGTCTTCCGGATTGTGGGAAATGGCAAGTTTTGGAGACACGCAAATGCAATAAAACAATTATAATACGGGAAATTTGTGATTTTAAAGTTAACAAAGTATACGCAAGTTGAATTTCCGTTCATCAGAAGCAAGTACAAGGAAAACTGTGCCATTTTATGGGTTTTATGGTAAGTAGGTATGTATATACACTATCAAGAAAAACGTGGGAGGAAAAGTTCAACCGTCGCAGTTGCTGAGATGGAAAACGTGTGGTTGCAGTGATCCGCACTACAATGTCTTCTTTACCAGTTCACTCGATATCGTCACTGATAGTCATGGTGATAGCTATGACGGTGTTGATGGCTTAAAGAGACGCATTCAAAGAGGAATATCGACCCGTTTAAAGGGAGAATATTCATGTTGATCTCTTCCTCTCTGTTTCGTTGATACTTTGTTCTTCTTTAAAAGGCCAAAGAGTTACATTGGTTTTAAATTAACAGTTTGTTGTGAAACTAATACGCAAGTTTTAGCAAGACTTTCAATAATATGCATAATCGGTGTGTCTGTCTGTCTACCTGACTTGTATGATTTAGTTCATTTCTTTTAAAACTGAAAGCTCATTTGAAAACAATGATGCAAAATTGGATTGCTTGAAACCATTGAACAGTCCACACCCGCTGTCTTCCCTTGTGTCTGAATCTGCCACTTTTCTCTATCACTCTGACAAAATTTGGTATGAGGCTGAGTGCAAAACAATGACAGAAAATGGAGAAAGCAAAGCTGACATGTTGTATAGGCAGCATTATTTATTTAAAAGAACATCGAGAGAAAGCTGTTGTTGAGTAAGTTGATCTTTGTAAAAACTGGCAAGGGGAAACTTTCACCAGAGTAGACATGTACATCTATCCTGCATAGCAAAACACATTATGTCTTGATGTCGAGAGATGATAATATGTGATAGCGATGTACCGAAAAAACTGTAGAGAATGACGACTATGTAGTACTAGCACTACTACTGCTGCTGTATTTATATGTAAGTGAGCAGTGCGTCTCACAGAATCGGAAATGCCTTAAAGAAAGTCAATGAGTAGTTTTGGGTTCGCTCCTTTTTAGGGTCTACAGGAGTGTAAAACCCTATAGGGGAGGGTTGTTCTATATTTATACGGGGTGGATAACTGGAGCACGCTAACAAGTAGAAACATTAAGGTACATATTTATATATCTGTTTTTATACTGACAAAAAAGATTGATAGGGAGCTTGACGACGACGATGATGATGGCACCAGTGCTGGTGGGGCAGCGCAAATTCCTCCTGGAAATTATGTGTCTATCTATACTCAGCGCAAAGATAGTATGGTACAAAAAGGCAATGCCACGTTTCTCTGCTTCCCGAATATTAATATTTTCATTGCTTCCTCTATATTCCGTATATTTCTGTATATGTACATTTGTCTGCTTCTCTGTCGGCAAAATGCTAAAAAGAGCAAGTGGGAGCAGCTTTACTCGCTATACTCTGTGTGGGAAGATATAAGGTTGGTTAACAAGATGGTATGTTGTTGTGTGGTATATATAGTTCCTCTCCCGTTTTCGTCCATTTCTTTCAACTGGTCCATTGTCAATTTTCAGAGGAGCAAGAGGAGTGAGAGCAAAAGAGAGAGAGAGACACAGAGCCAGTTTTAAAGTTGCTTTTCTTCCTTTCTATTCCAGCCACTATTTCTCCCTTTTTGCTCACTTACACAACAGGAAAGAATGATTGTGCATGTTTCTCCTTTCAACTTTACTACCCGGACGTTGAGGAGAAATCGTACCAGTTGTGTGCATTCTCTTTTCTCCCTGCTTTCTCTCTGTTTTTTGTTGGGTTCCAATGCTACTCTCTTTCTCTCTGTCTGCATACATGCTATACACACTGCCAATGTTCGCCTTTTCTCAAAAAGACAAACATAGTACTATTTGAAATCTACAGACTTTGTCGAGTGTTTCAGGCTATGCGTAGGGGTTTTACCACTACACTATACCAAGAGTAGTATGGTAACGAGATGGGTTATTTTTTCGGTTGGCAAGCTCTATTCTGCTGTTGTTTCCAAAAAGACTACCACTACTACGACTACCCACCAAACAACCACGAGTTTGGCTGGAAAAGGTGATATGTGTGGGTATATAAGGCTAATACTTGATACTTTTATAATTCTCCTATATAGCAACCGCTGACTTTGTTTGGTAGCCCAATGAACAGTTTTTCCTTTTAAGAAGCAAACTAACACTAAGAATTATATGGAATGTGCGGACTACAGAGTACAAGTAGCAAAAAATGGCAAGGACCAGGAGCCAGCACACAGTCCAGTCCAGCACGCTACAGCAAAAGAAGTTACTATCCTTCCTAAGAGTCCTGGGAAAAACAAGGTTAAGAAAAGTAGCAGTAACTGAAGATATTATGCTGTGCTGGTGTTGCTGCCGCTCTGCTACTACAACTACTACGATGATGATGATGTATGTGTATGGGAACACAATATTGTCCAATTTAAACTGGCATCGCACGTGTATTACAACAACTTATACACATGCCATTTTTGGTAACAGGATCGGCTTTAGTTTCAGGACTAGCTGTGTTTCTAAAAGTACATGAGACTAGGCATGTTTTATGGGAAGCCAGTTAGAAAAGAAAAGCTGGAAAAATAGATTTTATTCTTCTTCAATCATCATCCTATCTGCGAGTAGTAGAAAGCTACTTTTTGACTCAGTCAAAATGTGCACATAAAGACACTTGAGAAAATGAATTCTTCAAGAAAGTCACTTGGCTAACAAGTTCAGTCAGCAGACGGAGTAAGTAAGCGTAATATCAATTTGGAAAGAATTTTTCTTCTGGCAAATCGATTCACAATGAATTTGAGCCAGTCTACAGGAATAGGTAAGTATGTGCTATACAGAGTCTGTACTCCTCTCCACATGGCTCGTATACAGGTTGTATTATTTAGTTTCCCCACTACACTTTGTTGTGCTACTCAAATAAAAAGTCGCTTAGTATCTTTGCTACAAGCCATAAATAGTTTTTTTTGTAGCGATAATGGAATGTGTTGTAAGATCAGATCAACAAGATGTCCAACATTTGGTGTTGTAGAACTAGCCAGTAGCAGAGAAAAGATATCATAAAACGCGAAGAAAGCAAAAAGGGAAATGTTTACAAGACTGGTAGTGGAACCGATGATGATACTTGTCTGAATAACGTTGCTCTGGGCGTGTAGCATCAGAAATATTACTTGACTCAAGTATCTTGCTTACTTGCTACGAAATGTACTACGACGACCTGGCGGATTCGGATGTGGTGGCTTGTATCGGCATTCCCTAAAAAAGGAAATGCATAAATCGTCATACACGATGGGGCTGGAGAACCTGAGTGGAAAATAAAGTTTGTGTTCTCTTGCTCTCCCTAGAGCAACCTCAAAGATGCCTTTTCTCTCTCCAAAATTTCTGCTTTTAGCATCTCTCCCACTACCAAGACACCAGCGAGTAGTCTTTTAAAAGAATGCTGCAATTAAGCAGGATGCTCTAGCATCAATCCTCACAGATTCCAACGACTTGTACAACACGAAAATGTAAATAAATACTCCTCCAAGGTACCCTTTCCTTGCAGTAAGCTGCACGTGTCTTTATGTTTCTGTGTGTTTGTGGATCTGAAAAACTGGATATTAATTGTACATGGGAAGTTGCAATTAGCATAATGGAATCAAATTGACTTTTGTGTTTCTATCGCGTTTGTTACAATAATTGTTGTGGCATAGTCTTTTACAGCAGATGCATTTTCGCTTTGTAATTTCAGAGAAAATCTGTACTGCAAATTGATTAGCTAATTTAAAATAGCAGCATCTGTGCAAGGAGCAAAGCATGTAATTTATTGTAGATAAATTAGTGCGTTGCTTTGTTCCACTTTGTACTGGAAAAACATGAGCACATACATGCAATCGTTATGTATGTACGTGCTTTGAAAAGGTGTAATTCCACGGGTTTTCTATGTAGAATGTAAGTGTGTGTAAATTTTTTTTAAAGAGTGTAGTCGTAGTAACACAACACATCATTAATATAACACAATGCATGATGCCATTTATTTTTTCATTTTATTTGCGCATATTTGTACTTTTTTATGCTGCTCCTTAAGTAAAAATATATGGGGTATTTTTTCCACTGCGTTATTATTACAAAAAAGTATATATACCTAACGATCTACCTAGGTCGGAGCTCCACACATACTCACCAGGAGCGACGACCTTAATTTACGCGATCATTGCCATTTGCTTTTAGTATATAGAAACGTACTGGTCAGTTGGAGAAAGCACCACTTGAGTGGATAACTGGTATGCAGCATTAATGTTACTAGAATGGTCAAGGCACGGCATCTGTTTGTGTGTGCAATTGTTTACAAAAATTCCCGAGTAAAGCTGCAGCCAATGCACGATTCTTTACTCAAGTATGATGGCCAGACAATTGAACCGCGTTTAGGAAAGCACTCTCCCGAGAGTTTAGCAAAAGTAGCAGAAGCACCAGGATCAATTGAAGAAAACCAACAATACACGAAAACTTCACTTTTGAAGTGTGTGTATTTTTACCCACTTTATCTTCTTATTTACGACGATGACGTTCAATTTGATGAATGAAATTGATGAAAGAGCAAATGATGAAAATTTTTCTTTCAACTTGTGTAGGTATTAAAAGTTGCCTCCATCATATGCTTCATTTTCACATGGGGTTCATCATAAACTTTAAACATATTGCACACCTAATAAATAATGTATGTAATGTGTACTTTGAGGAGAAGCTTTTAAGCGGTTTATCAAAACTACTACTAATAATAACATCGGTTTCGCAAATGAATATCAAGACAAGAGTATGGCGTGTCTCCTGGTGTAAGCTCCTAGATAAGCATATTACTGCTTGCTACTAAATTTACTGGTGTGGTGGTTCAAAGTAGTCGGCCGTACACACACACGCAGATTGTAAAAAAGTGTGTGTAATATTAGATTTCATGTCACCGCCACCGCATCAACCATTCAGTCACCGCACACACTCTCCTTTCTCTCTCTCCTTCTTAGAATCGCTACCAGCACGCAAAGTTTCATTCACACATGATAATAACTCTGGCATATAGCTCAGCTTTCCGTTTCCTTAATATAATATCACACATAATTCTTATGTGCCCAGTCGTCATCATCATCATCATCATCGGACCACTACCACCACGCCAGAGAGTTTCCTGTGTTTTGCAAAGTGAAAGGTAAGAAGAAGAAGAAGAAGAAAAGGAGAAAAAGAAGAAAGAAAATAGTTCTCTTGTGTATTGCTACACTTTTGTCTACACAAAAGCGAAAAGTTTATTTTTTCGCTGGTGTTGTCGAGCTGCCAGAGCGTCTTTTGCTGACACAGGTAAACGGTGAAAGGATGTAGTAGTAGGAAAATAATGCTGAAAAGCATCACCGCAGCAGCGCAAACTTATTGCCTCTATGAAATACGATAATATTATATAAAACGCTAATAACATGAGACGGGGAAACAGAGAAGAAAGAATATGGGGGAAACAGGAAGATTTTTGGTCATCAATGCCATCTTCTCAATGTACTTGGCTAGGATTAGCCTAGCTAAGCTTATTAGCGCCGACAGACAGACCCTTGCTTATTTTTCAGCAGTTTTGCTCCTCACAAGTTTATATCCTTTGAACAATTTCAGCCAACGCTTTACGGCTATACTTCGAGCAAAGTATTAAATATTGTGCTATTGACATATAATACCAAGGTATAACTGCATTATGTAGTGAAATAGCAGCAAGTTTTCCCTTGAGAACGGCTCTGTGTGCCGAGAAGAAACACATAAGACCACAAATATCAAGCCAATGATTGCGAGATTAGTAATGAAAGTGGAAATTTTATTTATTATTGATCAATATGTGCTTAGATATCATAGCTTCATGCAATCTTTCCTTTAATTTCTTGTTTTTCCTCCAACTTCAAAGGGTGGTCAGATAACTAATATCTCATCGTCACCACATAACATATATGGAGCAGAGATAAAAGCAAATAATGCACTTTTTGCAACATTAATAGCAAATATTAATACTTTTGGGAAAAATGAACGTGCAAAAACACGTCGTTTGTGCTGTTCGTATGGAATACTATGTATATATTTTCCTCGAGTGGAACAATAATGATGTGCAGATTCCATACTTTTATTGCAATAAGTTTAGTACATGTAAGCCCTGCTTTATTTACACAGATACAACGTTTCGCAGAAAGGGATTCCATTCAAACGTTTGCATTGCAATTATTTACTGACGTATTATTTAGCTTGCTTTTGATTGAATATTGTACTGTTGTTATGTATAAAGTATTTTATATGTTGTGAAAAAATGGCAACTGGTATTATTGTGATTGTAAATGGGAAGTACATGATAACAGAGAGAAAGACCAAAAAAAGAAAGGGGAAACGGAAAGAAAAAATGGATCGATCAGTTTATTATTATATACCAGTTTTTTTCTCCCTCCGCTTCCTCCATCTGACTGTTTTTTGGGAGAGCTCTGGAGGAACCATGCATTTATGTATGCACTCTGCATACACATTTCTAAGCGTATATATATAGTTCTATACTGTGATCCCTGTCAGTGTAGGTGTACGTGTTACGATAGCCCTCCGTTTGTAGCTTGTACTTAAAAGAAAATATAGAGAATGGAGGAAGTGAAGACGTACAGTGGCCCGCCTACTAAAAGAATAATATTGTTTGTGAGTTCTTAGCCGCACCACTGCTGCTTCTACTTTCATAAGAACTGGGCGAAATAAGAAGAAGAATTACTCCATGAAGGACTTGGGACATTTGTCATTTATCGACTCATATTTTTAGCTACTTTCCGTTTTTTCTCTCTTTCTAGCTTTTAGTGGGCCTATAAAAAGGCCTCTTTGCTGGCTAATGGAGTGGAACAACGTTTTGCAAAGAGTTTGCTCCTTGTAGAAATATCTGCTTGTTTGTGGTACGTACTAACAATACAAGTAAGAACGCTTAAAATCAAGTTTTGGTCAGGGCTGCTATTGTGACGATGACGGAAAGATGGGTAGGAGTTAAAAACATGATACAGTCAGTTAGTTGCTTATTTTCAATTTGACGTTCGATTTAAAAATGTAGTTAATTGTGAGACCGGGCTCATTTTGCAAGAACATGTTTTGAATTTTATATAGGAAAGCACATTTTTATTAGCAACTATAGATATGCAAAAGCATAAATGAGTGAAAGTATTTAATTCCAACAGGGAAGGGCTTTGGTATGCTTAATACAGTATTCAGAAATAAATGCTATCATTATCGCTTTATGTGGATCATCATTAATGCTTTGTCCTTCCTGGCTATTGAATTTATGTGGGTGTATGTCAAATCAACTTTGAAAAACAATTATTTCTTTAACAACAAAATGTGTAAAACAATTATTTTTCATTGTTAGTATAAATGCATGAATGATTTTACACGATATTGACGTTTGGTCGCGTTTAAAAAATCTTTCATGACACAAAGGGCTTCCTCCAATGTACTTCTATATCTACTCATTACGGAGACTACGTGCTCTAATTGCTAGGGCTCAATATGAGCGTGAACCCGGGCTATGTTTAGCCATAACAAGCAAGAGAAACGGTCTGCGGTTTACCTGGCGGTTTTGGTGGAGCCTGATGTTGTTGTTGTGGTGGTTGTGCTTGCATGGGTCCAGGTCCGCGTGGTCTCATCGGGCCCACCCCTTGTCCTTGCATTGGACCAGGCCCACGCATTCCCATAGGCTGTCCAGGTTGCATTGGTCTCTGCTGCTGCTGTTGCTGTTGTTGAGGTGGAGGAGGTTGTGGCTGTGCCCCAGGTGGAGGCTGAGGTCCATTAAACCGATGTGGCATCCCCGCTGGACCTCCTAATCTTTGAGGTCCACCAAAGGTCGGTGGACCTGGACGGGCGCCAGGAGTTGGTCTGGGACCACTGAACGTGGGTGGACCTCCATAGCCAGGCCGTGGAGATCCACCTGGTCCTTGAGGCGTAGGGCGAACAGGTTGGAAACTACCTCCCATCGGCCTGACACCTGGCTGAGGCTGACCTGGTACCATGCCATGTGGCGGTTGTCCCGGGGCACCTGGCTGCTGCTGGGTCTCCTCAGTGCCCATAATGGTATTGAGCATTTTGCTTGCAAAATTGAAGCTAAACATGGTGGCTGCCTGTCCGTGTTTATCTTCCTCACTCGGCAAAACAAAAAATGACTAGTGATGGCTGCAGTGACAACAATACTGAAATGGATGATGGTGGGCAAGCGGTGCGGAGATGGGAATTATTGAGAAACACTTCACTAAAACACACTCTGGTAAGAAGAAACTAGCGGATGTGTTGTACTAGGAACTGGATATTGTCGGTCAGTACAGTAGCAGTGTTTCAAACGCGGGATGAGCATTATTCAGGGGAACTCATCCAGGATCCTTTACTCGTGGCTGGGAGAAACCACTGGGATCCTTTCATAGTTTCTCATGGGGTCTCACTTTCTAAAGTTTCCGTGCCTCAACGTGTTTTGGGAGGAAATTAAAAAATCTATTTGTTGCCTTGAGTCTCTGATTTTTCAAGGCACGGTAAGGTTGCGAAAGAGAGAGGAAGTGAAGCACATCCTCACGAGCCCATTGCTCAGTGAAACTGCACGAAACACGGCTAGATACAGTTAGTTTCGGCAGAAAAAATTGGCGCAAGAGCTTCCTCGGTGCACCACCTCATCTGCCCGAATTTCTTCTCCCCTTGTGAAAGTCGGGCCCCTTCATTTCAAGAAATCTTTGCCTCCGCCTCGTTCCGAGCACAAAACGGACTAGAAAAGCCCAATGTGATGCCCGTGGATCGATATCAGTGTAGCCTACAACATGGGAGTGCTCCCTATTTTTCTCCACTCACCAAACCTTTACACGAACGTTCCTTCCATTATTTCAGCATTCTTTTACTACCTTCATCATGTATTTATTTCCCTTCCTTTTGTCCTCTCCCTCTCTCTCACTTTTCCTTTTGATTTCTCTTTTTGCTTCCAAATATTCACCAACCACTACATGCATACATTTCTTCATTGCTTCATTGTGCTGGTTCCTCTTGTTCGCATGCACTATAGTAAATGTACTTGCTGTCTCACACGCAGATATACGGGAGCATAGTCACGACAAACAATGCTATGAAATTATCATCTTGCTATTCCAGCACTATAATATGCAATATAAAGGTTGTTCTACTAGCAGTAATAGCGTGCTAGTGAGCATGCAGCATAGCGGCAGTAACCATCCCCAGATATACATGAATACCAAGTGATCGGTGTTATTTCAATGAACTGTTTGTGCGATGAATATCGTACATGAACCGTAAGCAGCAGCATTCAACGAAAAGTGGTTCAAAATAATATCATGGAAGCTAGCTCTGGCTGCCACTCTTGCTCTCTCCTTTCCTGTCTTTCTTACTACCTAGCAAAACGCAGCCTTTCTTTTGTAAAACGCTTTACTATGCTGGGCTATTTTCTTCTTCTGTACTCGTTTTCCTTCTCACTTCACCCACTCTTTCTCTCTATCCGCTCATTTACAGCAGCACAACAGTGTGTGCAAAACTAACAAATACATTACATGAATTGCTCCCGTATAAACTTTATGCAACATAACACGTCTTCCGATCTTTCTCTTCTTTCACTCTCATAACATAACCTTCCCCGTTGCACTACATGTGTTCAGGCATGGATATTACGCTGCTGTTGTTGGTGTGACGATGATGATCATGGTTGTACACTTTGTTGTATGTTCGTACTACTACTACTACCACTAAAAGACAGACACCACCAGCAGCAGAAAGAACAAGGGAGAAACATTGACTACGGGAAAACATGTTTTTACTTGTGTGCATTAATGACACAATGTATACATTTATACATTAAAATAGAGTCTTTTGCTTACAAAGCATATCGCCAGCGTTGAATACGCTTCTGTAGTAATATATTGCCGTCATTTGAGCCACTGTCAGACACAAGTCTTCCTTCACTCGGTGATGTTATACTGGCTATTACTCCTTTACTCTCCCTTGCTTACTTTTTTTTCGCTTTCTTTCACATTTCTCTGCACCGTCCACCACCACTGCCGACCACGCAGAAGTATTGCTTGTAAATGTACCTTATAAAAATATAGTATGCCTTTTTCGGTAAAACCAGCTTTTCCTACCACTTTGTGCATTATACGCCTTTATGATAAGATGTAAAAGTTTTTTTTACGAAAGAAACTCTTTATTTTTTGGTAAAAAAACTACTGGAAAGTACATCAATGACAGACGAACACAACTGCTGCCTTTTTCGACCAGCAGCATTTTGTTGCTTGTCTTTGTAAACGTAGGTCCCTATATGCATGCTACAACATACTTTTGACGACGGCTTTTCTTGCCTAGCCCATTTTCTGTTATTGTAACCTTGTTCAACTCTTGGTATTGCTTTCACTGAAAAAACACTTCTATTGTGTCTCCTTCCCTATCTATCTATTTAAGAGTCGATAGGCTCTCACTTTGCTGCTCCTTAATCCTGACATAAATATACACCGCTAGCGAGAGACACGAGTAGCGACGTTATTACGAGCATTATGTTAAGTACTGATATAAACCGATTCCTTAGTGAGCGGTGTATATATGAATAACAATCATAGTAGTAATAATTTTTAGCATCATGGATTTGATTCTAGAGAAGGAATTGCACCAGCCCTGTGGTGTCTCCCTTTGCATCAAACGCTACACATTCTGCATTATCTTGTATTATGTAGATACAATATTTCTACTGCTGCTGTTGTTATTATTATGGCGTGTTTCCCTTCTATAAAAAAAGTTGCGACTTTTTCTTTGCCTTCTTCACTTTTTGCGTACAAAAATGACCCACTTTGTACTCGTTCGAATCTGCTAGAGTAATGTTGCTAATGAAATTACGGACAGAAGGAAGCTTTTTGTCGTCAGTAAATTACTGTTTCTCTGCGTAGTACTCACTCACATCCACAGTCTTAAATTGGTTTAATGCACTTGAGTGAAACAACGACTGGAAAGCGTTTTAAAAATTTAGCGAATTAATTATTGAGTTAGGTGAGGTTAAAAGCAAGACGGATATGAAATTTGGGAGCAACATGAGCTTTCAGAGGAAACGGTTGACTTCAAGTAGGCTACCGGTTTTACCGTTAGCACTTAAGACTAAATGATGATAAAAATGGAAAGGCTAAAAGCTGTTTATAATGCTAAGTGCAGTTACCGAAATGTTAAATGGCAAGGAAAACTCAAGAGATCAGCATTATGCAAGCATCTTGACTTGATAGAGGTTGAAGGAGGTTCGGCATTTCAAAGACGCTCGTTTTCTCCATTTTATCTGGTTGGAAATGTGTTAACGCGTACAAAAATTCTACTTAAGCCATGACGGAAGCAATCTTTAAATTGCAAACTGACAAGACACAAGTGTATGAAGAGATAATTCTGGGAATACACGCGCACGATTATTATCGCCTTTTTAAAAAATCAAACTCTGCTTGACTAAACTTTCTCCGCTTTTGCTTTTAAAATATTTGGATGTGAACAAAATAAAAAACTGCTAACTCCATTATTGAACCCACGTACTTAAAAGTAACAACGGGTTTCTCTAATGGCACTAATGGTTTCATACGTACTGAAACCGACAAAAAATGGCTTTTTCCTTTATCATTAGAGCTGACCTGATTTTTACTGCTTAAAATGTTTGACTCTTACATGTTTGGAAAATGCAAGATTTTTGTTATCAGTTTAATTACAGGTTTATGTGGCGACATTGTACTATCTGGCTAAAACAACGTTGTGCTTAAAAATTGTTTTTCCCATTTTTCAAATGAAATTATGATAACATACGAAATTCCAATTTCATGAAAAAACTTACCTACTGCTACCTTCCACAATATAGTATGGTATGGTTACGAGATTCAAGAGTTTTTGTGGCGAACACACAAATGCCAAGATATCAAAGGCATTGTTGGACGGAGACAGCAAGCAAGAAGCGTTTACCTTATGCAACATCATTCCATTACGTCTATCTTTGCCACTGGCCAGACTGACTAGATTTCAACTGATACAACATGGCATAATTGCACATATGCATAATAGGTAATTGTAATATTCCATAACGGTTTACATACACTAATCTAAATGTAACGTGATATTATTGTAATTTACACGCTACGTCATTAATCCGTTTCAAGTATGCATATTTCAGTTTTAAAATAATATTATATATTACAGCTTTTAAGAATAGTGCACGTATAAATTCCTACAAACAAACGCATTCCATAGCGCACACGAGCATGTCCGGAATTCCCGCTACTTAAAAATACATAAAAATGCTTGCAAAGCTTGTGCAATAGATTTTGTCTAAAAAATAGGTCGACATAAAGGCGTCTTCTCTTCTGAAATCTATCGTTCTCTTTTGACATAAAGTGAAAATCCAGGAAAGTTATTTTAAGGTATGTTATTCTAGGTAATTTGGTGCATTCAAGATATGTTGATAGGTTGGTCATATACGCATACAACTAAGAAAGGCTGTCGCGTGTAAGAAACTCAAATATGCTTTTGCCCGAAAACAAAATAAGCCCACTGACGACATGACTTTTGAGAGAAATGTAAAAGAATTGAGGATACATATGGGAGTTTATAAAAGAAAACGAAGGTTCACTAAATATTTAGGAGAGAATCATCAAAAGGGTTATAGGCTAAAGAATTAGTCACTGTAGGACCATAAAGAGTACTCGTTTTAAACTCATTTTTAACTCGTTCGGAGTAAATTTTAAAAAAACCAGAATTGAAATTTAATATTTTTTGAAAAGAGGTATTTTAAGGTTAAAAATGCACTAAAATAACAGCAGAAACATGTATTTAAAGCATATAATAATTGCTAATTTAGTTGTAGAAAGTTGGGGAAAAATTGCGAAAAGTTAACAGCACATTAAAAAGTTTTGCCAAAAAATGCAATAAAATTGGCTAAAAACAACAAAAAACACTTATAAAATGAAGTTCGAGTATAAGGTAATAAGTTAAGGAAAGAAGTGGCAAAAAGTTTGAAAGAATTTTTTAAGAAAAATTTAACCGCACCACCTGGTCAAAGTTTTGCGCAGCGAAAGCGAAGCTTTCGCTGCGCAAAATTTTTGGCCCATTTAAATACATTAAGTTTACCGAATATACAAAATTGCTCGGATTTGGGCGTGGCACCTTTCATGGGAAAATTTTTTCTAACGAAAAAATTTTCCCCATGTTATCAAATGGTAGGGGTACGCCTCGGGGTACGCCTCCATGTTATCAAATGGCAGGGGTACGCCTCTCCATTACCGCTTATGGAGGCGTACCCCTTGGCCATAAGCTAACATGAAAAGGTGCCCGTCCAAATCCGAGCAATTTTGTATATTCGGTAAACTTAATGTATTTAAATGGGCCAAAAATTTTTTTTGGTGCGGTTAAAAATTATGCATCTAAATGATCCCTAGTGACGTTATATTTACATTTTACCCATTTTTTGGGTAATTTAATTCAATTTTTAGCCATTTTTTGCGATTTTTTGCCATTTTTTACCAAAAGTTACCCAACCATATTTTCATCCCCAAATCTCATTTTTTCGAGATTTTTTCGATTTTGAGTGTTTTATATTGCTACGAAACTTATATTTTGTTGATTTTTATTGAGTTTTACGTGTTTTTTAGCAAAAAATATCAATTTTTTGTGCTTTTTCTACATTTTCATCAAATGATAATTTCGACATTTAGAGACCCCCAGGATTGATTTTTTCACGATTTTTTCGGATTTTAGGATTTTCTTGTGCTGCGGAGCTTCTATTTAGTCCATTTTCATTGAGTTTTTCTTCATTTTAATCGAAATTTTAAGATTTTCTTGTACACTTTACCAACACCATCAGCTGATTAGGTTGACATTTTTTAACCTCCATAACGGATTTTTTCATAATTTTTTCGTACTTTATGACTTAGTTTTTGCTGTGGAGCTTTCTATTTTGTCCTATTTGCACTGTTTTTTTTCTTTTTTTATATTGTTTGTGCTTCAATGCTTATCTTTGGTGCATTTCACGGTGAAAAATCAGTGGTGCGGTTGAATTTTATTAACATCCAAAAACGGATTTTTCGTGATTTTATCGAGTTTTAGGGTTTCCTTGTGCTGCGGAGCTAGTTTTTTGTGCTTCATGGCTTATCTTTGGTGCCTTTGACGGTCACTAACATGTGGTGCGGTTGAAATTTATTGACAACCAGAAACGGTTTTTTGTCGTTTTATCGCTGTAGAAGCTGCTTCTAATGTTATATGAATATAGCTGTAATTTCATTGCATGAATTTGTTCTTGTCACCGTGTGTTCATAGATTCAGCAGAGTGGACCAAACCCGCGGGTTTTTTACCAAAACCCAACCCACCCGGGTTTATCTGGGTTTTTGGGTAATAGTGGGTATTTCTGGGTATGGGTGGGTATTGCAATATCATGCAATAAATTTTGCACCCGCCGAGAATTTGGCGCCCCAAAAGGTAGTAGCTCAGCAAAAACATTCGTTAATAAATGATTCGGGAAAGGAAAAACTATGCATAATTTAAAAAATTTCAATATTTTACGCAGCAAAAATGTCAATTATTTACAAAAACCCACTTTTACCCAGAACCCACTCGGAAAACAAGGTGGGCTGGGTACCCAAAAACCCGGGTTTTTCTGGGTCACCCAACCCGTGGGTAATGGGTACACGTCCACACTGAGATTCAGAATGACTTGGTTCGAAAAAGAAAAGTTGGATAGTATATCTTTATCAAAGCCATCAAATGTTTGTTGTCGCACAAAGTTAATTCTGGGAAACTGGTAGTTGAGACATGAAAAAACTACACACAAACAAGAGTTTTGTGAACAATATGCGCAATATTAAATTGATATGGGGATAAAATTGTAAAATGGTTTATGTTCAGACTGCTTATAAAGTTTGGGTTATTTGGTTAAGGCATTACTATCTTCATTGTACCTCGATCATCATACGTAAGCTTATATAATATTCTATACAAAAATGTTAAAAGTTCAGATCCCATTATCCCATACAAAGTTTGGGTTTAAGACAAATTAGATTTTAACAACTTGTAAAACGTGGAACAACTTCTGTTTTGTATGTTTTTATAGGTATGCATCCCAGTAGGATTTATTGATTTCATCAATTAAGATGATCTATTCTATTTAAGTTTATACATGTACGCGCAGAAATAAATAATAATTTGTTTTAGTAAGAGCCATTGTCTTATTTCATGATTACCGTCATGCTTTGGAGCGTAAGGTGCAAGAAAAAATACAGGGAAGTGATACAACAGCACATGGATTCATTTATTACTTCTTTGATAAAGCGAAGGTCATGATAAAAGACGCAGTTCCGTGATTCAAAAATTACAGCCTTTGCAAAAGTACTGAATAACAATATACTGCGTTGTAAATATATGTATGACTGATAAAGCAATTCTAAACCTGTGGTTACCAATTAGCCGATGTATTGTAAAAAAAAGTTTTGATCAAACGATTGATTTGAAAAGAAGATTGCTAAATATCTCGAGGTTGCGAAATATTTTTTTGGTAAATAAAATTTTCAACGCTTCGTTGAATCTTCCCGTCAAATTGATACATACTTTTGAATTCTATAATTGCAAAGGTAATTTCATGTAGGCTTTTACTGATTGCGCAAGTTGGTATCAATTATAAGGTTTCATGGAGCGGTTATAGTTGGGCTCACAAAAAAGTATATCAATGCAAAAACTAGTAAGGGTTCCTGGGCTTATTTCTATTGAGCACGTGTAATTGTATAGTGCTTTCTTATTCCGTATAGAAAAGTTTGAGTACCTCTTTACTGTTATTTCTGCTAACCAACCATTGCAAATACATTTGTTATGCAACAACAAAGGGTTATGTACAAACTTTAGAAAATAAAGACTTGTTTACGGAAAAGTGTTACAAAAACACTTTAAAACGAAAGCAAAAAGTTTATTTTACATTTTTATTACATTTCTACACAATTTTGTTTACCTAATTTATAAGAAAAAACAAGCTCGCAAATTGCTTGGTTTACACAATCACGTCGAGTTGAAATTTTATATGAGAGCAATTGCAAGAAGAAAACAAAAATGTAGGGATAAACGGGGTGATGTAAGCATATTTCTTGAACTTTTGAATATTGAATACCTACTTCCAGGCATGGCAAATCTAATAAGCAAACCACGTTGTAAGATGAAGAAAGGAACGGATGCTAATGACTTATTAAATAGTATTGTTTTCTGGATTTGTGAAATTCCTTCGTTTGTTTGTTGTTTTAGTAAGCAAAGTATGAAAAGACCAAAAGTCATATTTTTAGCTCTTGTGCTTGTATTATTACTATGTAGACTACCTGGTATTAAGCTCTGGGAGAAAAAGGTGCGAACAGAGAAAGCTGCTTCTTTTCCCTGCACAACTTTCTTCTCTGCTCTACTTTCACTTTTCCACCTTTTCTCCCATTGCTCTCTCCATCTCCCGTTAGACAAGAAAATCGGATCTGTTTGTAAATAAGCTCTTCAATGTATTCCATAAGCAAGTAAGACTTCGCCTTTTGCACAAACTGCCTCAGTTTTTTATTTCACGTTTTTCCCTGACAGCTGCGTATTAGTGGCCCCTGGTCTCAAGTTTCCGACACCTACACAGCTGTTAAACATTGACACTAAAACCTGGCTGAACAAGTGTGATGGTTTTGTATGCATAAAAGCTTACTACTACACACGCTGTATACATTATGGTTTAAGAAAGTAGCCCTTGTCTATAGAGAAAGCTGAGCTTTCTCCGAAGACGATAAAAATAAGTATGGGGAAACCAATGTGCCTTCTTCCGTTCAGGGAAAAAACGATTACAGGAGAGGAAAATGCGGAGGCTGTGCGTGTGTAAAATAAAACGGATTCAGGATGTGCTGCTGCTGTAATCCACTTTTGGGAAATACAGGGAAAGTACAGGGAAGTAATTTCTCTGCTGGTATCCTCAGGAAGATAGCAGGCAGAGAAACAAACCTGTAGATTTTTCGGGTGTACCGTTTTGTTCTTTGCTACTTTCTCCAGAAAAAAATGAGAATTTTTGCCTGCTGGCAAGAATGAACTAAAACAATGGTTTGTGTAACGGCTTTCAGAGCCCTTTATAGAGTTGAAGAAGTGTCCTAAGAGAGAAACCAAAAACCTGCAATAATAGTGGCAAACGGGTTAAAAGTTTGGTTTGCAGCCCACATATGTTTGGTCGTCGTTTCCTGACGAGTGTATTTATGCTACTTATTGCTCGTCAGTCATTTGCAAAAAGGATGAGTGAAGAGAACTCACCGCAGCTTCCAGCAGTGTCCATTCCAAAGTATTCAGTGGGAAAGGGGATTATTTCAGTAACAACAAGTCCAGGAGTGGCAGCCACTCCAAAATTAGCATCTCGAGAGAAGAGAACTATTGCGTTGTTTGCGGTTGCCAGCAGTCCCACCAGAATCAACTTTGCTGCCACACAGAAAAGCGTCAATCTGATAAGTGGCGGAAATGGTACAACTGCAAATAGCATGATGAGCAGTGAGGACGCTGTCGCGTCTTCCACGAGAGACACGATAGTTGTTTTGATCACGCTAACCATTATATTCTTCACGCTGATTGCCACCTACTTCCTGTGGAGAAAGCATCGCAGTAGTATGTCGGCTAGTCATTCGGTGTATATGTACTCTCGACTTAGTCAAAACGACGTGGAGGTGGACAATATAAGTTTTCAGGGGGATTTAACACATAAGTCGTTAATTAATACGGTTCCGGTTTGTGCGGAGGAGGACTCGTGCGATGATGACCAAGTTAGTGTCCACACATTCGTTGCTCAATGTAAAGTATAAAAAAATGCTGATTCAAGTGTGTTGTACTTTAGGTGCGACCAGCAACTTTATGTCTGGAATATGATTCACTAGTAACCATATCAAATGAGGATAACAATGGACATGAGCGACAAAGAAAACGATCCACTAGCAGCCGCCGTCACAGTTCCTCGGCTGCAGATGACACGCCTGTCAACCTGCTAATTGATGATTTATCGGACGAGGTATTTGAAGCTTTTCTGCAATTTTTATTTATTCTGCATGAAATAATAGGATTAAGATACCTTTCGCTAAAATGATTAGAATTACTGAACTCTTTATTCATTCATTTTGAATTTATAAAGCAGGATCTGTTGCAATAGATACGGACTCAGGACTGATGTTGCTTCCAATGACAACCAATAAATGTTTCCACAAAGTAATTAACAATTGTCCACATGACAGCATTGACTGTTAATCTGTACCCTACGTTCTCGTGTTTCCCTTTATTGTTGAAACCACAAGTGATGATATAAAAATGCTGATTAGCCTATACAATGTCAAATTCAAATGCCATTTTCTGCTAGCACTTAAGTAAACGGCAGTCTCTTATTGTTACTTGTTTCAACTAATAATGTAATAATTTATTGTATTTTAAGAAAATAAACAAAGTCTATTGTAATGGTATTTGATATGAACGCTCACAAGAACGCACTGTATTTGTAGCATTGTCCCTCAGGTTATATAATATGCATCAGCGTATATCCTTTCATAATTCAGCATGCTTTTTGTCTTAGAATTCAAAAAGCTTGACACGTACACAGCTTACAAAATTAATGAGTACCAAAACTCCTCTTGCCTTGTAATCTGGTTTTAAAGCTACTTTCTGTGCCTGAATACTCTTTTGTGTATAAAAAAGTTGCGAATCAGAATCCAACGTATCAATATTAGGTTTCGTTGTTGCATAACTTTGTTGTTTTAGTTTAATCGCATCGCTTATTCTCATAAAGAATGTTGAAAATTGCTCACTTGGGTCTTGGTTTAGTTATCAAGTACGGGGAAATACTAGGTATATGCACCATTAAAACCAGTATTACACAAGGTAACAATAAAAATTCTACAAGAGTAAATCATTTGCGGTATTACCATTTATTTACGAAAGGAAGTTTATATAATAATAAGGCATATATAGAAAAGGGTGATTTTCTATGTTCTTATAATTAAACCAAGTCTACAACAACACGGCATTCATAATATTACAATACGCAGTAACATCTACAAATATCAAAAAATCAATTTTAGAGATACTGTCAAGATTTTTACATTAGCATTTATCGCCAATATATGTCAAATTAGATTGGCTATAATTACATAATCCGATAATAATAAATACTCCAAAAGTAATATAAATATAGCTTGATCATGGAGAAAGTCTCGGAGAAATTCCCGCATTGGCCCACCGCTGGATAATCGATTCTAAGATCTGAACGTCGGTTCCATGAAAAGCAAATCTGTAGTATTGAATACAGAACATAGTTACCAGGGATGATAAAAGCTGAATAAAGTATGATAAGGGCTATTCAAAACGTTCTAGTAAATTTTCATACCGTCTTATGTGATGAAGAATGTTGGGATAAAATTCAAGTGGATTAGGTAGTTGCTCGTTTTTAACTAAAATAGCAGTGATTCCAAACATTGACTTCCTCGTCCAGTGAGACTCAATGTCTTCCAGCAACATTTGATCACATCGGGTCAAAAGGTGTTCTGCTTGGTGGAAAACGGCCATCAGAACAGTGAGTCCAAGCTATAATCATTAAAATAATTGTAGAAAATTATACTTTATATTTGTAAATATTTTGTGAAAATATCAAAGCTAGTATAGTTTAATTACCTTTGATGCAACTAACGATTCAAACATCTGGTTATCGGTTACTGATCCTATTATGGTAAGCAAGTCCCTAATTTCAGAGTGCAGGATGCAGTGTCTCAGGTACGGAAAAGCCTTTTCCATTTCATGATCACCCCAAAGTGGGAAAATATCTAAAAGGCGTCCTAAAACTTTATATCGTACTGTGGGATCAATCAGCGGCAATGAGCGACAAACTAGCATCTATAAAAAGCAGAAAGTATTTTAGTTCTCGATTCAGAGACAGCAAAATTTGTACAGATAAAATGATTTTTAAACAGCAATCAAACTTACCTTTCCCTTTGCTACGGACATCACGTTTAACAATTTCTCACTGTTCATCAAGATCTTTGCTACTTTAGCTGCATTTTGACTTCTTCTTTGCAAGTCTTTTTCGTCCGCATTGCACAAAATACTCATACGAATATCAGACTCTTCCATTGTTAGCAAACATTCGTAAAGCTGTTCAAAACAATTAATGGACATTTTAACTGACGCACATTATAAACAGACTTCACAAACATTATAAAAAATATAAACGTATAGGCTACCTTTTCAATCTCCAAAAGAAGGTACCGATAAACTTTGACCCCAGCACGAGGAGCATTGCGACATTCGGTTACCCGAATGAAAGTATCGATAACGCGTTTTGGAGCCAATGCACTAACGGCCTACGGTAATAAAAAAATATTATCAGTGTTGCTGCAGTCGCTTTGGAAATTAGGGAAGGTAGATCAAACTTATAATACCTGAAGCTTTCCTAAGCAATTGTCAAAACGAGCAGGTTCGTACTGGCTTCTCTGCTTGCCCTCATCATCTTTTTTTGGATATAATTTAACGAGTAATTGCAATCCTGCAGGGGCAGCTTGCTTAGCTTTGTGCATCTGAAAAGAATGGTTTTTATTTGTTAATCCAAATCAGCAATTTAAATACAATTCAAGAAAATTCAAGTTTATTATACTTACCAAATTATAATAATCTGTTGTGAATGGGTGGTCGTTCTGAAGCTGTATGATTTGAATATTCCTCAACCGCTGCTTATCCTTTTCAGTCATAAGACCTCGATAGGGATCGTCAGTCTTCGTCATTTGTTTTCTGAATCCGGGATGGGAATGGGGGAAACCCATTTGCTGAAGTACAGGAGGACGCATGTGGGGAGGAATCACAGGAGGCATAGGCATCATGAGTGGTATCCTACCTCGAAGATGTGGATGGAGATGCAACATTCTAAGCTGATGCTGCTGTTGGAGGTGTAATGATTGAGCAAGCTGTGGCGGAATTGGACCAGCAACACCCAGCCCGGGGTGTACAATTGGATGACCAGGTCCAGGAAGTAATCCTTGCCTAGCTAGTAGAATTTGCTTCTGCTGTTCCATCATTAAAAAGTTATTTATTGCGGCATTTGCATTCATGCCAGGCGGGGCTCCATGCATCCCTCCAAAATTAACATTAGGCGACGAAACTAGGTTTGTATTGCTTGGATGAGCAAAGGATACGTGTTTTTGTGGGGTTTGAGTTTGTGCAGTTGCAGCTGGATCTTGCTGGCTAAAAATCTGATTTTGTTGCGGCAATGCCTGTAGAGGTGATCTTCCAACATTCTCCATATTCTGCAGTTGCGGAGTCGGCATAGGCGATTCCTGAATTAATTCTCGTTCCAAATCCTCGGCCATTAGAATTTTGGGCTTTGAATGATTAAGAACTTCCTCTACTGGCTTGGGGGACGCGGTATTCTCCCCTTCTAAAAGCTCTCTTTCAATTTCCTCTACAGTTTTGAAAACCTAAAGTTAAAAAACGTGTTACTAATAATATTCACAGAATGACCGCAATAAAATGCTAGTGTTTATGGCCAAATTCTTACAGGTTTTTTGACAGTTGTCGAGTTTAGAGGAGTGCTTGTTGCTACTCCTCCAAAAAATTTACTAACATTGTTTTCACTATCCAGCAAATCTAGTAACATCAAAGTTTTAATCAAGAATTAAAAATTGTCAATGAATAATTAAAAATTCAATGATGAAAAAGAAAATTGTACCAATGTCGTTAGATATATGATTTGTGCGAACTGGTGTCTTTGTCGCGCTGTTAAATAGCATTGGCTGCATAGATCTATTTGGAGTAATATTAACTTGCTGGATTTGTTGGACTTGCGGCACTTCGTCAGGTGTGGTGGTTGGGTGCATAGACCATACAGAAGAACCTAAAAGGGAGCTGCCACCTGGAAGTTCCTTGTCCATCAACCAGTGCAAGTGTTTCGTTGCCACCTATTGTCAAGAAGGTTACATTTAAATAAGGTCATGTTATCCCACCTAAAACAGGATATTACCAGTATTATAGTAGAGCACTACTTACTTGAGGTGGCATAAAGTAGGTGTTGAAATTGGAGGAAGCACCAAGTCTGCTTAATTTCATTTTTCTAGCTTCCTCCTCATCCTCCGTGTCCTCCATGTCGTCAAGTACAAGTCTGGAAATGCTCTCCTCCAAAGCATTGTCATTTTCATAGTCGTAGTAGTCAGTCTCTTTAGATCGAGCGTCACTTGTCGCCTCCGGCGTTTGGACCACCTCCGCAGTACGATTCCAGCCCTGAAACGGACAACAAATCAACATACAACAACAAAATTACAGCACAGAAATGTCTCGTAAAATCAAAACTGTCAATTGTAAAACAGTTAGCTTTATTCTGACACTGAGGTACGACCTCTGTTTTCGGTAGTGTCTGTTTACAGTAAGCGGGAAGTAGGCACCGCACGGCATAAATAAGAAACCACGTTCGTGCCTCAGCCCGTTGCAGTTGTCAATTTGTCAAGCAAAATATCAAAGTCAAAAGTAACATAAACAGTAATTCATCAAGAGGAAGGACAGGGACAGTGAACCGGATTGACCTTAATAAATAATATTAGGCAATGTTTCAAAGAGTCTGATGTCTTAAAGAGGACGGGGTGTTAGGTGGTATAAGAAAAATTTAATGTCCCAACTAGACTTTAAGTATTAAATGTCAAATCTTTAATCCTTAAAGGTGACCAGGTGACGTACATTACTTGACCCGTTAGCGTGGCCAATTTCATTTGAAGCCGGTTTATTAAGGTCCTCGAACAAGTTCTGCGTTTCTTCCCACGAATATTCTACACACAACCGGACAGATTAAAAACAACAAGAACTTTCAATCAGTTTTGTTAAATAACTAATTGGCTGGATTGATAGTGGATTTTTTTGCTTGCAAGTTTCCGGAAATTACAATACGTAACCCACCTTCGCCTGTGCCTCCAAAGGTTTCGTCATTCAGCGCATCATATTCATCCTCTGGAACCACTGCCCATTCAGTAGGGCGATCTTGCTCATCCTCTTCCATTCTTGAGTAAATGAGCTATTCTGCAGTTCTAAAACCTACCTAATTCACCTATCCTCCTCTAAACTTACTTATTTTCCAAGTTTAACAACTATTTAGCCTATTTATTTATACTAAAAAGGCAATTTAGAAATTTACAAGGCTTTTTCTTCTTTCCCGTTCACTCATTCGGGAGTAATTTTACGTGTGATACAACGCAAAACATTAATTAAAATTGTTTAAATGCTCAGTTATAAAAAAATACACTGGCTCTATATACAACTTATCCCTTAATTTTACAGTTACTGCAGAAAGATTCGGCGTTAAAAAACATTAACAGGAGCAGTAGCAAAATGTGCCGGAGCCGGAATTATTGCCGAGAACTAAGGCAATTGTGTAAGGAAATGTGATGTTGTAAGCTGTCTTTTAACAAGCACACAAGGCAAAAATTTATTACTACAGAGGACGGAGATTCCCTACACCTTTACTCCTTTTTATTCTAATGATTTGGAGTATTTGCTAACGGAGCCATGATTTATAAATGCGGTCATTATTTCTGGCAGTGTGAGCAGAGCGTATAATATTGAGCCAGAAGTTCTGGCCCAGAACCCGCAGAGCAGCCAGCCGCCGCAGCAACGTAGAAGTTTTTAGAGGAAGAGGTCAACAGTTGACTACAGAATTTGTGTTTCCCTCAAAAGGCGTGAGATAGTTCTCATGTGCAAAGCAAGTATGCTGCCTATCCAAACTTGGTGTCTTAAGCTCAAGAGGATTAGGCTATTAAAATTGGTAAAAAAAAGCTTAAATGCCTAAAATATATGCTGGGCAGGATGTATGGCAAATACCTGTACAATGTATGCTTATATATGTTATTTGCGGTAATAACCTTCAGCATAAGGGCGATGAAAATGTGAATGTTTCAAGGCAGTAGTGGATGTAGTATAGTTGTAAAAAGGTAGCATTGTTGCGGTGGATTGTTAAAGTATGAAAATGTATGAAGATGTGAACACATGTAGAATGTAGATAGATGTAATAATTGTAGGTGTTTAGATAGTTTTTATACACATGTGGTCCATGAGCCTAGGCTAGGTTTTAAGGTGTTACAAGTTTAGGGATTTCCATCATGGAACATGTTACCTAGCTATTGATCTGGGAATAGGAGCTCAATCCCTCCATTTATCATTGTGCTAGTGTAAGAATCAATTACAGGATTTGAAATTTGTAGAGAGAGCTTTATACTTTTTTGGGTTTATCTAGAATAAAATTGGCTACATTTTAGAGATAATTAGTTTTATGACGAAAGAAATAGTAATTAAGGAGTAAATTAGAATTTTAGTATTTTTGGAAAGTTGGTTTGATAATGGAAGAGCTTGGGTGGTTGGAAATGATGTGAGAACAAAGCGTAACTAATATAGCTTGTATAATTGGTCTGTTAAAACAAAACATGTAGTAAGTGAGCGTATGGGGAGACATAGACTTGAGTTTGTTGTGCCAAAATTGGCTACCTTGAAGCTTTACGGTTAAGTATAACTGTTAAAGTTCTCTCTTTTATGGAATTTAAGGGATTATATAATGTGGCATCTTCCAGAAAAAAATCATTGAAATTATGTGCAATGTTCCATTTTCTTAATCCAATTATTTCTGGAATGAATTCAGTAAGTTCACTGGGTGGTTCTCACCACCTAGGAGTAAGTGGACGTAAAGGGAGCCTATAATGGACGACTGACAATGACAGGTTGCAATATGTTAAATTTGGCATGCACCTTGAACGTATTGTTTGCAGTTAACCAATATTGTATTATCAGATTTTGAATGGAGGGAAACCATGTACCGTTATTAAGCACTGTATGGCCACTTTTAGAGAAAGGGAGTATAATGAGTGACGAGTAAAGGAAGCCGTACAGTGGACAGCAAGAAAACTAGACTTTAGCTAGTATCAATAATAAATTGAATGAATGGGGGCATATCGAACAAACTGCATAAATTCCAAAGGAAAGTATTCATGTAACGCTATAGTATTAGGGCAGTTTTAACCGTTCAGATCTCGTAATGTAAAGGTGTTATATAATGTGGGTGGTGCTAGAAAATAAACTACTAAGCATCAACCTTGGTTATCTTGTTAATCATGTATGAATTAAAAGCAATATTTCCTTTTCCACTAAAACTGGGTTTCAAGTGATTGTACAATTTAGTTTATATGATTGTGGGACAACTGTGTGCTAACAAAAGTTTTAAAATCAGGAATCATGTTCAAAATCTAAGATATATTCGAAATTTGATAACAAATCAAGATGAGCGAAGCAGGCAGAACAAAACCGTACAGATATTCGCAGATTGGTAATACTTCTAATGAATATCCTTCTGAACGATCATGGAGCGTCTTACGAATTCCTTTTCGAAATTTGGCTCGTGCGACCGTATCTCTTCCCCTGGGAGGTTTCATTTTTTGTGTAATGTGGGCAATGTACACGGACTTGGATGCGGCAACATACACTCATTGTGGAGTAAGTCAATGCATTTTCTTTTGAAGCATTTAGGTAAATGCAGAAATTCTAAATTTCGGATATAATTTTTTATGTTCAGGTAAAAAATTACCTCCCATCGTTGTCTGCAGCAATGGGTGGATTCCCGTTGTCGCAAACCATTTGGAGAATTTGCATAGGACTTCATGCATTACCACGGTTCATGGTAACTGCAATGTACTATCGTTACCTGACATCGATAATACTGGCACGTCACGTTGCTTGGGCCGTACTAGCATGTCTTCTTAACATACTAGAAAATTTGGGACTGATTGGTTTGACATACGTGTCATCAAGAGAGAATTATCGTAAGATTGAATTTTAAATATCCTATATCCTAAATATTAAAATTCCTGACATTTTGAATATCACCTAAATTGTTTATGTTTTTGTCTATCTGCAGGGATACATGAGAAGTGTTTTATTATGTTTATGGTCTCGTCTGAGCTTTACATGTTGATCATGTGCGCTTTGCTGTATAGAAGTCGAAATATTCCCGCAACGTCTTTGGAAACAAAAAGTCTGAAAGTGAAGTGGAGATTAGTGTGCGTCAACCTCTCCAGTTTTGCTCTAGCAGGTTATGCTTTTGTTCGTCACAATGCTTACTGCGAACCTGGAAGTAAGTTCCAATTATCTTGTAAATTGGGAAGTACCTTGTATTCAAGAAGCTACAATTCTCAACAACGTGTAGCTATTAAACTAAAATAAAAGATATAATTTTATAAGATTCTCTGTTTCCATGCATTATATTTAATTAGTACAAAACTATTTGAAAGTTATTTAATTTTTGCTAGTTTTTCTCAAGATTTGATAGCTGTGAAAGCAGCGTTAACCAAACTTTTTCTGTCTTGCAGTGTATACGGTGTTTGCATTTCTGGAGTATCTTGTTGTCCTGACTAACATGGGATTCCACATGACTGCCTACTGGGATTTCTATGATCGTATTGTGACAATAGGTCCGTGGAGTTTTAAATTATTCTGAATAATATGTGTTTTCTTGAAAGCTACTGAAGTAAGCAATGGCATTACTTCGACACTAACTGTCGAACGCGTGTGGGCGTACAAATGCCATTTATAAAGTACTTTTAGGTAGCCTATTTTATAAATCTTTCAATTGATTCTAACTTTTACCTTTTTAATTTTTTGGCTTTTCCGGTAGACTTATTCGATTTGAAAAGCATATTTACCTCTAGCAACACTGTGCTTCCCCACTACTACTCGAGAGTCAGATGAACGCAGTTGATAACAAATTGTAGGTGGCAGTATATCCCAAGTATGCTTGACTTACTGACGTCCTTCTCTACTGATCGCCGACAATCCTTGGTTTGTTTGCGTTGGATGAAAATTGGATATTACAACTTGATTAGAAACAATTTTTAATTTTAGCGAATTGAGCATTTTAAACAATTTTAAGTTTAAGCAAGTATTTATGATCATTGAAGTATTTATTTATGTATTTGGTGCTACATGGTGACATTACGTCATTCTAATTTTTTTAGCTCAGTTAAAGTAGCTTAGATATTTGATATTGTTGTGACTTACTACTAATGTAGCGTATTTTAGCATTAAGTCATGATCTAGTTCATTATTTTAGCTCATTGTGATTTGGTAATCTAGTTATATAGCTGACTTCTCTTTTTGCATTTTGATATGGTAACCTATGCATTCAAATAGTTCAATTCCAATTGCATGTTTGTTCCACTAGTTATGTTCAAATGTAGATATTATAGTCCTCGCATGTACGTTGTTTACATTTACTCAAAATTCCTGCAAAGTAAAATTCTCCACAGGGTAATCAATAATCAGAATTCTACGTATGAAACTAGAATCCCGTTTCACCTATAAGCTTTCATTGGTAATATATCAACCTTTCCGACGATAATCCATTTACGCCTAGCAACATGTAAGATTTGACAGTATAAATATAATCAATAATAACTACAGTATACTAAAACGATTTAGAGCTCATATATGAAGCTGACAATCACTGAGAAAGGTTTCGGAAATTGAAACTTTCAAAAAAAACCTCGGTATTAATCAGGTTTGTGTAAAATGCTATCTCAGGGAGCGTTTGTTGATCAGGTATTTGTTGAAAACAACTCAAAATGTAATGCAATATTTTTAGTAAGTAAAATGTTGAAAATACAATGACTTGTTAGTATTTTTGTAGACCAATGTTCTCCCTAAAAAGAAACTTGTCCTCATGTGTATTATATTGTCTTCGTATTGTAATAATACTACTTGTAAATATTATTCTAGTCAATATTTTTATTTTTAAATAGAGAAAGAAACAAAGGTAATGAAAAGTATATTGCTCAAGTGTCAACTTTTGGTTGCTGTATCCCTTAAACATTCCATCTTTTCCTACTACGTTGTAAAGTATTTTGTAATAATATGTATTATCCTTTGACCATTGATCAAAACTTATGTATTCTAACTTACCGTGTATATCGCTTTAATGTATTTCCATGCGGTATGTTCTCAAGCCTGTAACCTCTGGTGTTGGTCATTTGCCAAATTTGTTGTTTGCCAAAGAGTTTTTGTATCTTTAAAAGTAATTAACATTATACGTAAGTGTGCCATTTTCCAAGTAATTGTGGCCAGACTTTATTACCGTGATAATATTCAATTGGGTATGTTAATGTAGTCATTGTTGCAAGTTGCAAAGTATTATAGCAATACATTTTCAAACAATAAATTTCATGCAAGTGCAAAATGTCAAAAAATCAATAATTCGCTATTTTACTCCATTAAATTGTGTACTCAATATGTTTTAATTGGCTTGTTGAAATGATAAGAATAAAGAAGACTAGCTCGATTGCAAATATGATTCATATGTATACTTTCAAACTCAAATTGCTTCATTCAACAAATTGTATTGCTTTGATGAAAATGTTTTGAAATTTTGAATTAATCAACGTGGCATATGTTTTAAATATAAAGCAGGTAACATTTATTCATACATATAAAAGGAATTGCAAATCATGATTAACAACAATTAGCTTTATAATTCGACAAACAGTCGTGTTTTCCTCATATATTTGTTTGCAAATGATTCTTAAAGAAAATATTATTTTAACATCAAAATAACCATATTATACTAAACATGAGTAATACAAAAATTTTGATTTTACAAATAATTATTCATTCAAATGGAAATCCAACAACAACTGCATGACGAAGTAATAAAAATACACAAACATTTTCTTAGATTACTTATGACGGACGGTTACTCTACGGCCGTTACGTGAAAAAGAGTTGTGCAGCCAGAAACCAACTCTTTTTCACAGCCAACCGCAAACGTCCTCTAAATAAACTGCTTTGAACATAAAATTCTGCTGATTTAAAACAAAAGAAAAGTCTTGTGTTGTAGACTTACAAAAGTGCTATTGAGTGCAGATTCATATTTTAATTTTAACGCATAAGATTATAATAATTACATGCATATACATGCATCTTAAAATTTTAGACAATTAATTCATATAACTATATTCACCTATATGGCGTCAACAACAGCAATTGACTTTGTAGGAATTGTAGGCGCACACGAAATCGTGAATATTTAAGTAATACACTGAAAATTCCTACACTTTTGCAACCACAGCCTTTCAAAATCCAAACCCTGAAAACAATCTGCTCATTCGTTTTTGAAAATAGAAATTCACTTCCTGTGCATCTATTCCATTTCAAAACTCAACTATTACCGTGCCATATTATACTCACTTTTTGTTGTCTACAGGTGTCGCTTTAATTGCTCTGCTGCAATAAGATTAAATATTTTAATGATAACAAATAACATGTTTTGTTTTAGCAACTTCAATTCTGTCTACACGTTTACTACTCTACGTTACTACAATTCTCTACTACAACTTGTTACTTTTGAACAAACAACAATACTACAGAGTTGTACTGTGCCTTTTCTTTTCCAATTGCTAGATTCGTTAACATGATTTATATAGTATTTCAATTCAATAGATTACACTTAAACATGACGTGGATTAGTTTCGATTATATACAAATATCAGACAACGGGAAAAAGGTAAATTAACGTAAATTTCATGTAATCTGATGACTTTGAATTGTCTCTAAAAACCTATTAATGCGAATGCAATCAAAAGGTCATAGAGCGATAAGCACAACATAAAAAGTTTCTGGACCGTTAATACATTGTTTCGTGTGTTCTACTTTGCAGAAATTCAGAAAAGTTCATTTTCTTCAATCGTATAGTATGCCATCATGGATGTACTAATTGGCTCTTCCTCACGAGAATGATGAGACCGAGAAATTATAAATATCTAGAATCTAGAATCTAGAATCTCCTCCGCACTGATCTCATAGTTATCTTTATGGCATTATGTAAAGCAAAAGTAGCTACATGATCTTCAGGAATTTTTAAGTGGTCCCCCATCGATTGTTTCTATTATCATTATCAAGTTTCATGTTTGTCATTTGGAACTCAATCTTTAGTATCATTCTTCAAAGCAGGAAAAAAGTAGTGTTGTATGGTCAGTTAAGCTGCATATTTACAGAGGTACGAGAATTTATAGCACACAGCAATCTTTAATATGTGTATACAACGATAATCTCATGTTTTTATCTTAGCATACTTTTGTACTTAAATACCTAAATTTTTAGCTTATACACTGTAGTGCTTCCATAAACTGTGACAACTGTGTAGTCATAACTGAAATGTGCAGTTTCTGGTTAAAGTAGTACAACACATTTGCATATATTTATTTGCTATCCTAAATCCAAATGTACGTGTTCCTATTTACTCTAGAAATATGTGTGGACAGCATATTCTAAAGTTTTTAAACATAACTCCCTACAAGCCAGATCTGTACATCAGATTCCTGTTTATTTACGAACCTATAATTTGTATACCCTAATATCTTGGCAATTAGTAAATTCAACCACAACATCTGCAAATCTTGACTTTAGCTAATTACAGATAGATTACACTAAACTAACTCTGCCATCATTAGATAGTAGAGTATATAGCATCAAATGTATTTAATATAATATATGTTTTAATGGTGATCTGTAAAAGTCTACTATACATATAAGCATATTATTCTTAGTTTGTCAACAATTTAATGAAGTATTATGATCAGCATGGTCCTGGTCTGGTCTGAGTAACGTTTTTGATGTTATTTGTCTCTCTCTTGTTATACTTATCATCGCAATAAAATGAGATTTTTTTTTAGAAAATATTTTTACGACAAACAGTGAAATATTAGCAGTATTAAAGCTTGTTGCTTAGCATTTATAATTTGATGACAATGATTGATCTTACAACCTTACGCACTATATATTATCCTAAGAAAGCCAAGCAACACTTTACAGAAGCGATGTGATGAACTTTTAAGTGTGACTGGAAGCAAACTTTATATTATCCGCTTTTTTAAAGTGTGTATACTACACCATTTTATGTAAAGCAGTAACAACAGACTAAATGACTAAAGTGTGAAATGTAACTACCAGAATGGTTACATAAACACATAATTAGCCAGGTTCTACTGTGGTTTAGGTACTATAAATAACTTTATAGTCCAAATTTGGTCTCCTTGGTCAGCGTGGCCACTAACAACTGCAGGCCTTGGTTTACAACTATGTCATCTGTAGTGATGAATATTCTATTTTTAATTGCTTTGTTACAGTAATAGAACTCACGTTAAATATGAATTGATTATGTTAATTAGTAACCCTCTAAAGTAATTTTCTACGTCTTGACTACGTAACCTTTCTTGCAAAAGGTATAATAAATACGTGGTCTAATGTTTTTGATATAAATATCAATAGCCTATACGGGCACCTTTTTGGGCGTCCATCAGCCCTGTTGTAAACTTTAATGGGGCAATCTGGAAAATCAAAACTTTTCACTTGCCCAGATATTAACAAAGTATTAACAAGTGGACGTGACATAAAGAATGATTTGGGCTCATAATATAGTTTTTCTCTTCTTCAGTATAGTACATACATTATCTAAATCGACTAGTATAATTGTTGTTTTAACTTGGACAACGTTGGTATGAAGTTAAATACCATCTGACAACACCAAGTGAAAGTTGGAGTAAATCGAAAATGAAAAGTACAGCTTGTGTGTTACTACTTTTTGTCAAGAGCTTGATGGATCTTGATTGTCCCACCGACGAAATTTTAGAAGAAAGTGTCATGTAGAATTCCAATTGTTTATTAGGTAGAACGAGCACGTCAGTAAATGTGTTCCGTAATTGACCTATATGTTTAAATATTTATATGGAAAAGCAATACGATAAGAGCAATGCACAAAGTATGAGATCTTCATCTTACTTTGCATCTTTATTCCCTTATTCATCTTCGTCCTCGTTCTTGTAGTTGACATATCGAACTGAGGACTTTTCCCCAAGAATTAGTGACTTGTGTTCCTCCTTGGCAGGTGGGTCTCTGAGCATGAGTAAACATGGCGCGTATATAAAGTTGATAACTGCAATGCCCACCAACATCCACTTAAAGCCGATGTTTTTAACAAGGGAACCACTCATCGCGGGTCCTAAAAACAAGTTTTATGTTTCACTTTATGACATTATACCAATTTCCTAATGCAAAACATCAAAACTTACCAATAGCAAAGCCTAAGCAAAATGCTACATCGCCGATCGCGTAAACGGAACCGTAAACCGCTGCGTGCCGTATGTCAACCAGATATCCTAGCTCGGGCATCATGGAACTGTCCACCATTCCTATAGCGAATCCTAAGCCAGCGTTTGGGACTATCAGATGTGTTATATTTGTCGCCATCGGAATCTACGAATACAAGTTCATGAGTGATCCAGACTACAGACTCAAGAAGTTATGCAGAGACAATTTTCAAATAGGATTGGCTTGGCCTAGTATGACAAGCGGTATGGGTAATGTGAGACGATCAGAAATTTTTGTAGTAGAATTGTTTAATTTTTTAAATAAAATGACTTATGCGCAAAATGCCAACTCAAGATTTACTTACGCAAAGTAGGCATATTCCAATGACAATTAATCCAATCATTGCTGCCAACCACCTGCAAGATCATTATAATTTTACTTTTAGTTTCGGTGACTGGACCTGGACTGGTCGATTTTTCCAAAAAAAAAAATTAACAGAGATGGGGAACTAAATTTGCAGTCATTTTTAATTTAGATACCATACCTTCCAATACGATGGCCTAACGGCCCGAATACATTTGTTCCAACAAGGTAGGAAATGGATGCTGGTAAAAACGCTGCACCCAACTGCCATTTCGGCGCGTCCATAGTGTCCATCATATAAATTGGAAGAGATGGTTCTAGCATTGCAATACCCATGTTGGCAAAGGTTATTGCTCCTGTGAATCGTTATAATAACTAATATAAATTATAAAAATAAAATGTTTGTAAAGTGGATAGTACTATTCGCACAAAATATTCGAAAACTTTGTTCAATGGTGAATGAAAATTATGAGGAAACACCATTCGGCGGTGCATACAAAACTGACATACAAATGACTTATTGTGACAGGAGCATGGGGCAATGCGAAATCTCCATTTAAACTAGCTAACACCAGATTTGCGTTATTGCGTTACACATTTTACTTGTTGGAAGACTTTGTTGGAAAAGAACAATATATCGTGGAACACCTACCTGCTGCGACAATGATGTATCGGTCTTTCAGCAGTGTCATAAGAGAAGGAGCATCCGCTTCCTGATGTACAATCCCAGGCCGCAACACGAGAAGCTGGAGTACTTTTATTTCAGATTCACAAACAAAGCAAATCTCATAAAGAGTTCGTATTCGTTTAATATACTTTTTATTACTGTAAACTTATACATTGTAAATAATATTTCTTTCTCATTCTTTTAAAGAAGACCAGCAAAAATGAAATGCTAGTTTGTCGTAGTAAACTAAAACTAAATAGAATTATGTACCTAAATATACTTTTGGTTTTCAAACAGGCATGTTTAAGGGATTCGTTCGTTGTATAGTGTAAATGGACGTTAAGCATGGACCAATCGAAGCCATTGAGTTCCCGCGAACCTGTTTAGCAAATAAAAGTTAAATAAAATGATTTTGCGTTATCTTTTTTTAAATTTCTCTATGTAGCTTAATAGTTTGGTTAACGGCGAGTTCGTTGGAACCAAATTCTGCAAATCATTTTATTTAACTTTTATTTGCTAAACAGGTTCGAGGGAACTCAATGGCTTCGATTGGTCCATGCTTAACGTCCATTTACACTATACAACGAACGAATCCCTTAATAGAATTACGTGTACGTTATATAAATTATATGATTTTTTTACTTACAACCATCGCCAAGAGCAAGACAAGCAAGAATCAAGAATGGTGCTGTTTTTCCTACAAATTGATACATGACACCTCCAAATGGGGGTCCTATTAAGACTCCCAGTGCAAGTCCACCCAGTGCAATACCCATAGCATTTCCACGCTCTTTATCGTCCGGAAAATGTTCAGCAAGCATGCCCATGCCTGTTGGTACAAAAGTTGAACCAACATTTTTTTTCAGAAATGTCATTTGGACAAAGTTGGCATAACGCTCTTGGTGTTTGGCTAAATGAGAGTGTTTCTTGGTTTTTCTCATGGTAGCAGTATAAATAACATTAAAGGCTTTATTACTACAAAAAAGCTTATTACGCATTGCGTGGCAAGCAAAGTAGTAAAAATAGATTGTTGATTGAAGTAGTTATGGGGTGGTTTGTAATTGGTAATATCACAGGGCAAATTAGCTGGCATACTTGCAAAAAAACAAAATATGGATACGTAAACAGATTTCGCTTTGAATAGACATCTGTCAAATATGTCAGAAGCAAAGAAAACAAAAACGTAGTCAACGCCTTTGAACTATGCTTTTCTTAAGAGTAGACACCCTACCTGAAACACTGGAGCAGGAGGAACCGATTCCTTGTAGTGCTCTTGCCAAAAACAGAACTCCGAAGGACCTTCCAAACGCAAAGACTTGCAATGAAAATGTAAAGAGCTTGTTAGAGACGTAAATCTCACAAAACCTTTCAGCAGAACCATAAATGTTTTTAAAGACGAGAATGTTGACAGCACAGTAATGGACTTACTGATTGTTGACATGAACATTATTATGAATCCGCAGAACATGGGAATGCTGTAACCTATTCTGTGGACATGAAAGAAATCATTTGAAATTGCTTGTGATTGCCATCAATACAAAACTGTGTGTATCTAAAAATTCTTCAGATATAGATGATTGTTGCACCACCTATAACACTGTGTAGTATTTAGTAGTATTTCTTGAAAATCCATATAATAAACTCCGTAGTTAAAAATAATTCTACTCTCTAGAAAACCACACATGTTATTGACACCTTTGTTGTTCTGGTTTGACTGACAGCATAAAGCGCTTAAAATTCTTACCTGTTTGTCAAAGGGCCTACAAATGGATTAGCCAGCAGTTGAACAAAGGCCTTGGAAGCAAACATGACTCCAACTTCGACATTTTCCTCTGTCAAATCATTGTGTTTGTCCAGTTTTCTCTGCCTTTCCCGGTTGCTTAAGGTTTCTTCATGTGAAAAGCAAACAATTACATTACATTATGCAAACACATGTATCATCGCATTACTGGCATTACACACCATATTCTCGTTTAATTTTGTCTTCAACACATTTGTTTTTATGCACAAATATAAAACCCCCATAATTCCAACTTAGAACTTGACTTCCAACTGTTTGCGTGACAGTGAGTACACCTCTGCCAAGCAATACATTTCTCTCGATCGGAAGTAATAGTTATGCTTTTAAATGTATGTATCAAGTCGCCCCATGTTGCGCTTAAAATTGGGTCCCCGTAAAAATCTTAACGCATTCATTAGTGTTTTGTTTATGCTATTGAATTTGAAAAGAAACTAGGATGGACTAACCAGCTAAGGTTGCATTTGAAGACGCGTCAGTGATGAAAGTTGTGTTTACGGAAGATATATTTGCCGCAAGCGTCACGTCGGAGTCGTTCCGTGCATCAAAAGCCGTACCTCCTGGGTGGCGAATGGTGTATAAAAACTCTGGGATAATGGGTACTGAAACGTGAAACAAGAAGAAATTGAGTCTTGAACTTGTCTTACACTCAAGCCAACGTTAAATAAATCAACACAATCGAGTGTACAAACCTAACAGAATCTTGAAACCCAGGCGCGATAAAATAGTTTCAAAACAACTACTAATATTGCATACATACTCGGAACTGTCGGAAGTTCCGACTCGGAACATAACTTGTCTTTATTGTGTGTAAATGTTCTTAGAAAAATCTGACAATGGGGAAAGGGGATACGAGATGTCAGAGATCAAGCTGATTTTGCAGGCAAGCCAAACCTTTTGTCGCTTAGTGGCGTTTACAAAGAATTCCAGAAATGTAATTTATATTTTGCCTTTGATATTTTCATTAAACGGAAATACACAAAGTACCATCGTGTCGAAGAAAGAATTTTCTGCTGTGTAATCCGTTATAACGAGTTTACCGATTGCATACTATGGAACTGCTTATTCGCAATCGACAAAAAGTCTCTTTTTTCTGCTTCAATATCTGCTTGGAAAACAGCAAGCTACTCTTGAGTGAGTCAGGAGGAGAAACAGAGACGGTTAAAAGGATAGATAGAACAAACGGAGACAAAGAGAAAAAATTCCAAAGGCGATACGCAGAAAAACATGATGTTGTGAATTACCCTGATTCAACTTCCTCGTTTCGCCTCCAGAACTTTCAGGTATCTATGCAAACACGACGTACTTCGTGTATACACATGTAGGGGAGAAATAGGAAGACATAAAATAAAGAGGCGGATGTCGGGCACATGTCACAACCATTCCTTGAGAACACATACACTAATCGCGGTGTATGAAACCAAAGTTTCTTTTCTTGTATAGTTCGATCATCACGACAACTTCTCTCTCTCTCCCTTGCTTTCTTTTTAACAATATTTTCTAGTTCATGAAGATGCTCTCTCCCTCTCGTTCTGTTGTTTTTAGTCTTTTAAAAAGTTTTACACATACTTTCTTCTGCAGATCCGCTCGGCCTCAAGTTCCGTCCCTTCTCTTGTCTTGAATTTGCTCGATTATTGTCTCTGCTATCTTCATAGAACTCAAGAGCAGGAGCTTTATGTTTTGTGATCATTGTAGAAAGTCGCTAATGGTGAAAATAATTGAGTCGATCAAGATAAATAAAACATGGTAATCATGTAGTAGAGAGTAAGCTTGCCGAAATTTGGCAAATTGACAACATATTCGTTAATTTGGTCAAAAACTGACCTATAATCATGTGTCGCATGCCATAGGTTACTCAAGGAACTTAAAAATCCGCCGTGACCTTTGACCTTAGAGGTCGAATTTCAAAATTCGGGCTCCGTCCTGCACAGGTTCCAGTGACCAGAAACCTTTCTACGTTAACAGAATTCCAAAAAAATTTCACTGGAATAGTGATATGGTGTTTACAAAACTTGACCTCCGAATAACGGTCAGGCGATTTCGAATTTTGGCAAACTGACACAAGATTTGTTAGTTTGGTCAAAAACTGACCTATAATCATGTGTCGCATGCCATAGGTTACTCAAGGAACTTAAAAATCCGCCGTGACCTTTGACCTTAGAGGTCGAATTTCAAAATTCGGGCTCCGTCCTGCACAGGTTCCAGTGACCAGAAACCTTGCTACGTTAACAGAATTCCAAAAAAAATTCACTGGAATAGTGATATGGTGTTTACAAAACTTGACCTCCGAATAACGGTCAGGCGATTTCGAATTTTGGCAAACTGACACAAGATTTGTTAGTTTGGTCAAAAACTGACCTATAATCATGTGTCGCATGCCATAGGTTACTCAAGAAACTTAAAAATCCGCCGTGACCTTTGACCTTAGAGGTCGAATTTCAAAATTCGGGCTCCGTCCTGCACAGGTTTCAGTGACCAGAAACATTTGTGCGTTAACAGAATTCCAAAAATTTATGACTGGACTACCGATATGCTGTCCACAAAACTTGACCTTCGAATAACGGTCAGGCGATTTCGAATTTTGGCAAACTGACAAAAGATTTGTTAATTTGGTCAAAAACTGACCTATAATCATGTGTCGCATGCCATAGATAACTCAAGGAACATTAAAATTCGTCGTGACCTTTAACCTTAGAGGTCGAATTTCAAAAATCGCTCTCGTCATTTTCGTCTCCTAATGACCAAAAACCTTTGTGCGAAAACGGAAATCGGAAATTCAATTTGGTGTTAGAGATATGGTGTCCACAAAAATCCGACTCAGGCAATATTAGTAGTAAGACAAGCTTACTAATAATGTGTGCGTGTGTATGCTGCTGAGCGATGTCATAGTGAAATATTATTTGTAGTTGTTATGCCCGTGGTACACACTGAAGAGACATGATAAACTTTTGCTACGTGCTCAACTTCGTACGCTCAAGACTTTCATTTCGTTAACGATACGATCAAAAAATACTCTGCAAATTTCCAAAAAAAAACTACAATGAGGAAAAGTAAACTAAGAAAATAATAATAATAATAATGGAATGTAATTTGTAATTGTTAATTATTGGTAATACGTATACAGCTACGCGGAGTATGATCTATATGAATATTTAATCCCGATTGAAATGCACTGGGAGAGTGATTCCTGCATTTTGCATTGTTCGTATTTTTGTTACCTTACTTTATATTTCCCTTGGGAAGAGGTAAAAACTAAGCCTGAGCATTTTTATTTTAAATATTTGATCTTTTAAATGAAATACATACGTAGCCAGTGTTTTTGGAGTTGGTCACTGCTGTATCAAAATCACTTTTTCTTTTGTTTCGTGCATGAATATCCATTTTCAGTTTCACATACTGGTATGCTATGCTTTCAATTGCATACTTTATGATGTTTAAGAATATACGCTTCAGTTTTTAAACGTATCATCTTTCAAATATATTGTTGAGTTGTCGTTCGTAGTTCTTTTCTCTAACGAAATGATTGAATTTTGCTGGTTGAAGGATTTATGATCCTGTACAGATTCCATGTATACTTTGTTCTGAGACTATTCAATTTTATTAAAAATTGGATTACATAGAAATTCCAGAAAATTGTTACCATCCCTTTTTCAAGCGTAATCCCTCTAGCGATACGGGATACTAATGAAAACCATTGCTACTCACTGGCAGCGATACCTTTCGCTGTTGCCTATATAAAAGAAAGTTGATTACCTAAATTTCAATATTTCATCTATTGTCAACAGCAATGCGATGAACATGTATATTACTATAAAATATACTCTGAACGCTTCTGACGTAAAGTAGCTCTTATAATAAGATTACAAATATTTACTTGTGATGGAACCCCTTCCAACATACCCATATATCACTTTTACTAGTTGCAGTCTTTTGTGGCGCTTTAATTTTTACAATAATAGCATTCTACATTCGAAATATATATGTAATGTAAATGTGCATATTGCATACTCATTATAATATCTGATATTGTAAATGTAATGAGGATTGTTATTGTTAGACTGCTGCCTGCACTATGGGAAAAGGAAACGACCTATTCCACAGAAATCGCGAACAATAAAGCAGGTTAATTTTTCTAAAATACCCGAAGCGTATTTGCAACTCAATAAGACATTGAAAATCAGTGCCAATAGCAGTATATAAACTAGAATGGTGCAATGTGATATATTACTGTAGGGTTTCTCTTGCTTTCATTACCTTTTTTAGGTACGTAACTGTGTAAATGATTCCGAAGCTACTATATATTTTGCCATCAGCGCCACCACCATATAATAATAAGAATAATTTTTGTAATGGATTTTATAACAACTCTTGACTCAAGTTGCCCGATCTCCCCACGCAGAGAGAAGAACGTTTCTTGAGACGTACATCTCTGCACTTCAAAAAACCAGAAGTAATTACATTTAAGTAGGCCTGTCTATATGTTCCATTGAACAGGCGGAAGCAGATGCTCTCTCTTCTAAATGAGGTTGCTGTCTTTTGTATTCCAGCCATTTATTAACTTTTCCATTACCTTGAGGGGAAGCAAGCAGTGCACAATCACAGTCTATAAAATGCTGTTCTTTACTACATACACCCAAGTCAATACAAAAGCAGCTTACGGTTACAGTGGACGTATATTTCTACAAAACATCATCATCATCTCAGAATCCTTGTCTTCCCTTTTTTGTGTTATATTGTTGTACTTTATCTGAGGAAACGTGAATAGCGTACGCAGCAAGGCTACAAAAAGCAATGAAAAAAGTAACAAGCAAAATGTTGAATGTCGAGCGAAAGACACTTGAGCATTATGCATAAAAATAAACCGTCGGATCAAGATAGTTGCATGAAAGCAGCAGAAGTACAAACATAGTACACTGTCTGATATCTCTGAATCACTTTAATTGTGGCAAATTTAACCTACAATTGTGCATTATAGGCAAGCAAATTCTTGTATTGGGCGTTAGAAAGGGTTGTATGAGCTAACCAATGTCCTTCTCTTATTTAGTTTTATGTTAAGCTATTTACTGAACTGAGCAGTAAAGAACAGAAATTACATTATAGCTTTTGTTTTTTTCAGGCAAGTTGCCTTCTGCACAGGATGTACAAGTACAAGTCTAAAATAGGACGCACAGACGCAAGAAAAACCACATTCGGTTGGTCCATGCTTCCGCTACCTAATAATGTTAGCACAAGAATAAAGAATACATTATCAAGTCCATTCATTCCAAGTAGTCGTTCCTCCATCTTTGAGGAGCATTGAAGCTATCCATCTTTCCTTGTGCTACAACAATTTATATACTTTAGCGCTAAAACTTTGCATTGTGGAACCGACCCTATCTGATAGTAAAAAACCAAGCCGTAAAAGTGCAATTTATCGCTTTGCATTTAAACATTATGCTCATAAAAGGGAACAAACGGCCTTTGTGTTTTCTCCTCTTCTGAAGTGAATAAAAGATGCCAAATTAACGATTTGTTTATATCCTTACGTCTGTTTGCAATTGTGTCCGCACAACATAAATTATCTCAGAAATAGCAAGGATGAGTCATGTTTCTCGGCATCATTCTTATGGACAATTTTTAGCGTACATAGCAAAAAAAATTGTAAACTTAAAATAAAAATATAAATTGCAAAGGTGTCATTGAATATTATATTATACACCCAACAAAGGGAAAGATACAGAGCAGATTTCAAATTGCAAACAACCATTTGAAGTTTGACACTAGGCCGAATCTCTATTGGAATCGTACATAATGTAAACATGGTGCATGGGTGGATCATATATTTTATAAAGCAGAAACTCAAGCGTTACCTAATGAACCAGCAAACTGTTCTTACCTACGACTATGTTATACATTTACGCACAGAGATAGTTGCACGAATGTAAATTCAATAACCTTTGAAATTAGTCATTTTCACGGACAACTAACTACATCCAGCAAAGCGCCTACACCAATTAGTAGAAAGTAACGAAGTCTCCCAATTTTACCACGCTTTCTATTGACTACGAATTCAGATAATGTTTTTCCAGACTGAAGAGAAAGAAAGAGGTGCATACATTACGTGTCTCTGCGCTATTCCTGGCCAATTTCATTGAATTCAAAGTGTGCCCCTGCACAGTTCAGTGGTTTTTCCACCAATTCGTCGTCATCCTTTTCTCTTTTCCCTTTACATAATGCATATATTTTGTACATCTCAGTAGTATATGAGAAAAAGCTATCGCTCCATCACATCACACCGCCCACCGTCTCATTTCTAATAACTATTGTCTAAAGATTCGCAAAAAGTGAAGTGGTCAGAAACAATCATGAACCTTTCGTATTTTACGCTTCTCTTCCTTTCCTCCTCTATCCATTCTAAAAAAGGCTATTGACAGAATAAAAACGAAAACCAGAGCACGAACGAACCGACTACTAAAAAAGTACATGTTCACTAAAAGTATTATAAACATATTTGCTAGTGAACACCCTGATTTTACCTCTCCTTTCTGCAACTTATATAGTTGCCTTACTGCTGCAGATATTCCATCATTGTCTCCCTATTGGCAAAATAAAAAAAAGTATCCGGATGCTGTGCAAGTATGTACACTGACTTGAGGAGATGCAGAGGTAGAGAAATGGGGAACAATAACAAGGGTTCCATTATACTACTCCCCTTTTGTAATAAATACGTGTGATCTAATGTAACTTCCCCCTGCAAGTATCATAACATACGTAACCTAAATAACTTTTGACATTGGTGTTCTCCACTTACGCTGCTGACTACTTTCACTGCTCACCAAGAAGCAAGGGTAACACTGATTCTTCTTCTTTCTGGTTCGGTACTTTACTTTCATTTCAAAAGAAACACGATATTTTTCTATATAGAACGTTAACGACCCCAACGATCTATCGTTTTTCGGAGGTAATGCAAGTGAGTGAACGACTATTTGGAGTGCTTGCAGATACTTGTAGTGTGTAGGTTTAGGTTAAGTTTTCGTCTTCTTCTGCTTACTGCTTTCATTTCATGGGATTCTTTGCCATCAATTCAGCACACTACAATAAATTTTATCGATTTGCCATTCACTTACTCATGTTACATTTGAACTTATTGGGTGTCTCAACACCTCAACTATCACTATAAGTTTAGAAAGTAACAAAAGTGGCGGCCAATTCGTGTACTGTTCAAGAAATTGCTATAGCGATTCAATAAATTCATGCATTAATCTCAACAACCTCGACAACTGGACAGACGTAACCACGAGAACTCTGTCTGGATCTACTAATGCACAGTAAATCACCACTTTCATCTATGCATTTGTCCAATATGTTTTCTCTTTACTGTATACATAGTATGTTTTCCTCGTCTATATATTATTCTTTTTTGCATACGTTTATGCAAATTCTGAATACTACTATTATTGAAGTAATTCAGGAAGTATTATTAATGCAGGCATTCACAAGTAATGCTGAATATTAGGTACTTAAATTACAGATAAGCAGACATTTAAGAAAGTCATGTTGGCGGCAATCAGGTAGGATATAAATAACACAATATACAATAGTCGTTCCCAGGATGTAACATCTAATATCTCTGTTCTTTTATCCCTTCCTCTTTATCATACGTGTTTTCAAACAATTTTATTACACCAAGTTGACATTCAGCACATACACAAATGGAATGATGAATTGGTGATCATGCAGCTGCATATCATGATGATCATGTTACTATGACATGTATGAATAGACAACACAACGAACTGGCAGAAGGAGCATGGGAACTATAATTCTTTTATTCTCAGCCGGTAATATTTTAAATTTTAAAGATTTGCATGCATCCCAGGTCTCGGGAAGTAAAGCCTCAGTCACGGGCAGCAGTATAATATGTAAAAGGGAATATTTCAGTCGACCCTCAAAAAAACATTTGTTTTTCCTCATTTTATCATGCTTCATCCTTTCGTGCCAAAAAATTAATCATAAAAAGATGGTTTAATGTATATTTAGGGGTAAAAAATTACATGCCTATGTAAAATTCAAGCAAGAAACCAACACAGAAAACAAGAATGGGATATTCGCATCCAAAATTCCAAATACGAAAAAAACGTTTTGTTATATAACATTGCGCCATCGCAGGGAGGCCAAACACGAGCTATTAAATATGATAGGAAGCAGTCACTACATCAAAAATAATCAATTGCCTGGACAACTTATAATACTGTTCATCTAGTTAACGAATCCCTTTAATAAAATATATCAAATCTACGCCTATTCCATCACCCTTGATTTTACAAGGAAATTGTGAACAATCAATTTATTATTATTATTATTATTATTATTATTACACCATGATTCTACTTACTAATGTATAACATTATTGAAAAACTTGTTTTAAGTCTGGTAAGTAGACAATATTGTTAGAAACATAGGGAGCTTGGCAGACCAAGAAAACTCGAAAATATTTTTGACTTTCTCTAAATTTTCTCAGAACAAAAAGATACAAGAGATATTATGTAGACATGATGTAAGAAGGCTAAAATACTATATACGAACTTTCAAACACACTATATTATTATTTTGCCTCTAATTCTCCGTTAACAGTATGTTTATTAATTACACTTGTGTAATATAAAACCTGGAGAAAGTTGAGTAACAAGTAACCTGTTGAGCCCTTTTTGCATCTATATAGTATGGAAACTGACTTGGTACTAAACTCCAAAATTGCTGACTTACCTGCTACTAATCTGGAGCTAACTTTCACTTATAGAGTGGGGTGTAATATAGAATCATATTAGGAAGTTGTCCTTGGAATGATCTTAAATATAATATGCTTCATTTTGCTAACAGGGTGCATTTATTATCTCAAGTTTCCCCGGAAACCAAATTTTCTATATCATCATAAGAGCACATATATCTAGTATGATTTGTTATGACAAGCTTAAGCTTGCTAAGCTCGGATAGGACCTTAGCCACTTTTCAAAGACTTCACAACAAAAACGAGATTAAATTGGCACGAAAATATTATAATACAGTCATGATAATATAAAAGTTCGAAAGCTCTTTCCATCATCATGTTATCCTTTCCAATTTTCCTGAGAACGTGACTCTTCGCTCATTCTGATTGATACTTTATCCCGGGACGAACTCCTTTTACGCCCTTTTTGCCATGCACTAGTAATGGGGAGTTCATTGGCTGACAACAAAAGCAGACAGGAAAAGGCTACAAAGTTAAATTATCTACAGTGACTGTCGGTCCGCCAAATCAAGATCGTCATTTTTCGAAATGTTTGAAAACAAAAATTTGCATGCATAATTACATAGCTACTGTCAAGTTAATACTAACGCAAAAAAAATTCGGTTAAGAAAAGCAAACGTAACGAAGTTATAAGCGTTTGAAATTTAACTGCTTTTTGAACAATTAGTGCTGTAAAAGTGCAATTAGGACGAATTAAAAATTTTGGCTATCTTCAAATGACGAAATACAAGTAGGGAAACAATTTCTGACGAAATTTTTTTGAAAAGGTTAATTATAATTTTAATTGCCCTGTTAACTTTAATTGCAATTATCTTCGAATCGCCTCCAGTACCAGACCAAATAGGGACGTCATTAGAATCAGCGCCTTCTAAAGTACCAAATGCAGTTGTAATTAGGTTTGGTACTGGAGGCGATTTGAAGATAATTGTAATTAAAGTTAACAGGGCAATTAAAATTATAATTAACTTTTTCAAAAAAAATTTCGTCAGAAATTGTTCCCCTACTTGTACTTCGTCATTTGAAGATAGCCAAAAATTTTAATTCGTCCTAATTGCACTTTTACAGCACTAATTGTTCAAACAGCAGTTAAAATAAATCGCCCATAACTTCCTTGTGTTAGCTTTTTTTAACGTCAAATTTTTTGAGTTAGTATTAGGCTAACACTGGCTACTTGCATACGCATGCAAATTCTTTGATTTCATGGTTTTGGTAATTTCATAATTTTATGACTTCGTAAAAATTCTTGATTTCAGAGACCGACAGTCAGTAGCTATACAGCTACTTAAGCCAGGAAAAGATAAAAGGAGTTGGCAAGAATAAAGAAAGTTGTAAGGGTTGCCAGCGATACAAAAGTAGCAAGTAAAATAATGCGTAATATAGGTACAATGTCAAAACAGGGTGGAATGGCGTTGGTAATGTTGCCGTGTCCCTTGAACAAGACACAAGGAGCCCATCCATCATAACACGATAATAATAATACTCATCTCTCCAGCTTTCTTCCTCTTTTCCCCTTTAAACCAGTATGGGCTTCCCAGTATATCATTTTCTTACGGTTCGTGCATCCTTTTCTCTTCTCTCTTCATCATTTCCCTTTCTCTCCAGTGCGCACACATGCTATTTTCCTAACAATTTTTACATCATTTTCTCCTTCCTGACTGCTCCAGTTCCTAGAGTTTAACATTCCCCGTGTGTCGACGAGAAGGAGAGAAAGAGAGTTTTCTTTTGACATGACATACGTTCTTTTTACAAAGCAGAAAGTAAAAATAGGATTAAAGTTAACCCTATTCTCTGGCAGAGCATGCCTACATGAGAACATGCACAGGGGCATCATGAAACTAGATAGGTGTACCAAATGCTATGTTCACGTTTTATACTTTTCAAAGGATTAGCAAGTTTTGGAAACTGGGGAAAGTGAGCGAAGATTGATAAAAAAGTGTAATGTCAGTATAACATATATTAGGTTTCGAATTTCAATTCAAACCAACCTTAGTACACGAAGCAAACACAATTAAGTAAATACATGCAAAATCTTTGAAATACAGGGCTATCATTTGAGATCATCATGGGATGTTGATGTGTAAAGACTATGGAGATTCGAGTGTTAAAAACCAGGCGGCCGTTTGGTTGTTGACTGATGATTAAATGCACTATACTTTTATGTCAGGCAGAGAGTGTGCTCTCTGCGAAGAAAGTCTCTCCACCGCTGCATTTTATACGGATGAAAGATCCCTGTTGTTCATTTACTATTCTTGGCTCGTGCTCGACTCCCTGTCAGCTTAAGCCACTAATGGATTTTATTGGAATGAAAATATCTGCGAGGGTTTGCCAAACAAAGTATTTTACGTGCAACGAAATTTGTATTCTTGAGAAAAATAGAATCATGCCATGACTGTGCATGTTCCCCTATTGAAACTTGTTGCAGTATGTAATTTCAAAACTGTGTAGAGTTCGCGGACAGGTACGCGTAAAATTCCATGGAGACCACTTTTGGTGTATCCGTCTACACTGTTTTATTCATGTAGCTACTAAACTTAGTGGAGTTGTTTTTAAGAAAACCAAGTAAACTATCTATTCTTTGAACATGGATCGTCAAAGTAAATATTATCTTGTTGTTAAAACTAACAGGAGTTTTCAACCGTTCCAACTAATTCCATAAATAACAATTTCATGCGGGTTACACAAGTTGTTTCTCCCGCATGAACCCAAACTTATACCAAAATATTTGTAAATTTCAAATGCATGGTTCTAGCGTAGGCTTCCTTTTCTCAACAATTTATTGAGTATGTAGTCAAAAAGCGGTTTTCAAAGCATCGAATTTCTAGATAAATTATATAGGCATGTAATTTCTCATCCGGATAGAATCTTCAGTTTCCCGGAAATTCTAGGCATACTCTCCGAAAAGTAAAAAAATAATCATCACTCTGCAGAAAAATGATTTTTTCCGGGAAATGTATGATTTCTGTCATCTTACTTAAATTTAATGAAGTCATTAGCATGCCGATCACAAGATGCAATTTATTATTGAGCATAATAACTTTGTAGGGACATGTTTGTATAAGAAAAAATAGCTTTTTGTCCTCAAGTCTCTGGCTGGAAGTAAAAACTACCACAAGTTCAGGGTTCAAGTAGTAGTACCGATTATGATTTAGATTTAGGTTTTGAACGTGTAGGATTCACTGCAAAAATTACAAGTGACACTAGAGGTTATAATAGTTTACGCCACTACAAACTATACTGGCCTACGCCACAATAACTTTTACTGTTCATATTCTATTGTGACCATAATTCCAGTTTCGCGCAAGCATAGCCACTAAAGTGAGACTGTAGCATTTGTTCGAGAATGGATTTCCTCTCTGCTAGTGATAAAAAACTTAACATCTTCCAAAGTATTTAAAAATGGAATTCATCCAGTGATTATGTATTTAGCAACTTGCATGTACAACGTATTTCATTTGAAAAAATACTTATCTCTTAGAACATACTCACACTTGTAGTTGTTCAGATTTTTTGAAGTCTTCTTTTTGCATGACTTTATCGCTCTAGCAGTTTTACAAAATAAATTTAAACAGCCTTCTGAGGCGATGGTCAGAAGGACTAGGTACTAAAGTACCAGGTCCTTCAAACGAGTTGAGTAATGCATTAAAGATATAGTGATAAACGTATTGGCTGTATTGTAAAAAGAACCTTAATTTTGAATAAAATCACAGAAATAATACATTTCCCGGAAAAAGTCATTTTTCTACAGAGTGATGATTAATTTTTTACTTTTCGGAGAGTATGCCTAGAATTTCCGGGAAACCGAAGATTCTATCCTGACAAATAAAATATTGCCAATTATATACCAAATGAAAACTTACCGACTGTTGTAAGAAGCATGTTATCCAGGAGAAGTGCGATGGCAACAATAATCAACACGATTTTTCGAGACTCTCTGCAACCGGAAAACCAGGTGGCACAAGGCCACCCAGAGATAACGTCGCCAACCGCCGTCATCTCCTCTCTTGTGTGGTAATACCACTACAAACCTGTTGGTCAGCCCACCTCTATCATCCTTCTCCACACTCTACAAATACAGAATCTTTGGTCATTATTTATGCACAATTATTACACACTAACTTGCATACACATTATTTGTTAAAATAAATAAGACGGCTAATATGAAATTCGGATACGAAATCTAATTCCGTAATTCACTGCACCATGTGAAAATGAATCAAAAAAACCTTTGTGAAGCAAGGGTAAATTTTTAGTCTCTGTAGTTAACTGAGCAAAATGGAATTGCTTATATGGAAATAATCAAGCATGTGGATTCATGGAAAAGGTTCCAATAATACAAAAGTATCGTGTAGCAAAGGATGGGAGAAAGAAGTAATATCCGTTTGCAAGTGAAATGGATCACTGAGCACATTGAGGTTCTTTCTGGTTATATAGATGATTATTATCGGTTCATGGGATCGTCAAAAAGGAATCGAGATTGTTAACGATATACCTATAAATTCACTGACTGCACACGAATCAATCTGTGTGGTAAAGTAACAAGAGCTTGCCTTCTATTCTTTCTTTTCCTTTTAAGCAAAGTTTTTTTATAAAGTGGTCATCGACAAGTGACCATAAAAACTACTATTGGACTTGGCTATTTTCCCCCAGTCTCTTGTTGCCCCTCCAGGAAAACGTTTGAAATTGAGAAAGAAAATTCTTTGAAAGGATCTGGAACTCTGTTTTAACTACAATTAAAATTTATTTGTTGGGGCTCAGTTTTCATGTCAACACAAGCACCACAGTCGTCCGGACAACAAAAGGAAAACATAACAGGGTAAAAATTAGAGTTTGCATGGCGTAAGTAAACAAGGATGTAATTACAAAGATTGAATGCGATTGTGCCTCGAAATCCCAATCAGCTTCGTTCTATATGATGGGAAAGCACTAAGTGGTTATAAAAGCGGATAGCACATTTAACTCTACCTCGTTCCACTGCACAATAGTCAGTAATATGAGCATGTACTTCATCCTTGATATTTGATATTTTATCTCTGATCAAGTCGTGAATACAATTGTACATAGAAGGGTGTCCTGCTTTTTCATACTAACACAAAAGTAGAAAGGGACGGTGAAAGCAAATGGAAGGTCCTTCCTCAAACGGATGGGTTTCTATTCACCTTATGTTCTCTTCACAGCACTAGTGGCAGTTGTGTAAGAGACATTTCGTAGAGATCCCCCTCTGGAAAGCAAAGATCCTTGGCAAATGAATAATGCTGGTTCATACAAGTTTTGTGACAACACAGGACGACAAGACAAGCATATGAAGAATTGTCCCCATTTCGCCATGCAAGATGAAAAACTAATCAAACTTGTCGAAATCTCAAGATCATGTCATTTTCAAGACTACACAAGCATCATTTCTGTACTTGACTAAACATCATCATTTTCATCTCCGCTGAATAATATGTCGCCTTTCCCCTACTTTCTCTTTGTGATACTAGTACTACTCTACACCGCTATCTAATACTACTCACAAAGAATCACTAAGCAAGCTATCTGTATGTGTATGTAAGGTATTTGCACTTACGATGATTTCATGAATGCAAATTTTCTAATATAAAATATAAAATATAGCAGAAAAATAAACATACATATGAGAAGGAAACGTAAAAGTAAATTGATTTCTTGTATAAGCATTAACATTGCAACAAGGAGGGTACTAACAACAATGTTATATATTCTGACTTTTCGTGATCAAAAATGAAATATTTTAGAATTTATCTGTTATGTCTGTAGGCCTTATATTTTATAAAAATTTGCAAGTAATTTTAGTGTATAATCCCGACACAATTATACAGACATGGAATTCGATTTGCCAAAGTTAGTTTTAACATTTTCATAAAATAGCATATGGACACATTTTAAATTCATGATCCTTACTCATTTTCAGAGGAACTTCTGCTGGGATTTCGAGTTTTTCGGTGAATCTGAAATACATAACCTGATTATTATATGATGTATTATCGACGTTTCAATGCTAATTCTTTGTAGTTGAAAACTCAAAATATGTTAATAGACGTCTTATTACAGGCGATAAAAGTTTTCTTCTCCCCCATCCTACGCAGACGAGCGCCTGTGTAAATTTATATAATGTCAACACAGACTTTTCCACAAAATATCATGTCTTGCAATTGTGAACATATGGAGGTAAACTACCAACTACCCACGTAAAAGTGTTTTTAGTTACAACCTTAATACATTCAATTTTCACCATCGACTGTTTACACCAGAACTTTCTAATACCAAAAGTTGTAAACTTATTTTTGAACAATATAACCTTTGACTTTTATTTGGCTCACAACGAACGAACGTTTTATATAGCTTGTCTTTACACGGAAAACTAAGAATCTCTTAATAAAAACAAAAATCCTGAATTAGCTGTGTAGTTAAACAGGCATTAGGGAACCTACTAGCGTCATCTCATTACTTTTTAACATTAGTTCTGTTAATTAACTTACAGGCTAATAAGGCTTTTAGTATTTCAAAGCTGACTCAAAAGAAATGAATTCGATCTTCTATTAACAATAACTTGGCATCGCGTAAAGTATATTTCTTGTCAGCACCCATATAAAGCTGAAACCTCGCTATATTTGTTGTTTCATTACTCAAATCTAACTTTTAGCGTTCCGTCATCGCTCTCTAACACATATTCACAGATAGATATACACCCAACGCGGTGGCCATAGCAGTGTGTTAGGTATGAACATTGGTTGGAGTTGGAACAATAGATTTGACTAGAACTCCTAACGGAAAAAATGTGAATATGAAAAGGGAATGTTATAACAGCAACAGCACACTAAAAATGTTTTGTGGCCCAAATATAGCACACACATAAGGGAAAATAATAGATTTGATCTTTCCAGAAGTTAGAAACGGGTATTGTAAGGGACGCCTCCACAAGTAATCAGAGATGTGCATCCTCTCTCCCTTTTGTGTTATGCTTGCCAACATTTTCTTAAAAAAGTACAAGCATCTCTCCAGTGAAATAAATAGAAAATAAGTAAAAAGAAGAGAAAATAAATTGACGCTCTTAAACTACTTGCTATCATTTATATGGACGTCAACTGAACTATGTGCCATTAATGCACTACACACTGGATATAAAGTGGAGCGTGTGGCTGAGCGAGTGAGGGGAAAAATTCAATTGAGATGTAGGTAAAACGGAAATATTCGTGGAGGATATTGAAGATGAGACCAGAGATGAACAAGCACATAATAGTTCTCAAGTGTCAGTGCCGTTACGACGGAAGAAAATTAAATGCCAGGCATATCTGGAATGACTCTGGAGCGATGCGAACAAAAGAGCCTTGATGAAGGTGCCAGGCAATGATATTTTTTGTGCGAGGATGTTAAAAATGTGTACGGATGATGGCATTCATCCATGCTTTCAATTTATAGTTCCTACGAAGAGCCTCGTCCCCACCACAAGGAAACCATCAAAAAGATGCCATGGAACTTGATTTTAAGTATTGTAAGTGGTGAACAAGACAACTTTTTCGATCCACTTGTACACACATATAGTGATAATGAAGATGATGATGAGGATATGTGTTTTGGGTATTATATTCAGTTTTGAACAAGTGATAAAGAGAAAGACAGATGTGGATTGTTAGATAAGGAAAAGGAGTCAGCCAACACTCGTTGCTGTCCTATTTTCGTCTTTATGCACGAGCACACGTACTTTCACATCCCATAATGTGCATCGTTATCAGCAGGCACACGTCGGTAGGTACAATTGTCTTGTCTCATAATACATTTGTAAATACCCCACAGTGTGAAAAATATTTCTAGAAAATACGAATTGGGGTTTTTCTCGCCTCTTTGGAGAGTTTTACAGCATTTTTACAATAATTATTTAGACACATGAGAATCGACCAGTTCTTATGAGCTTTCTCTGACAATACATGTGTGCAGTACGTAATGCCGTTTTCTGGCAAGCCAAGATGAGTTTATATTTTATCCTGACATGTAACTAACTTGTACAGTTTCGATTTTTAATGTTTGAATCTAAAAGTTGTTATTTGACTTTTATATTGAGTTGATTGATAATCTAGTTGCATTGCACAGAATGTAGAAAAAATCCTATAAATGTAGTTCATTTTTTATCCAGTTTGCTGTAAATCTTTCATGTATGCTCTTGAAATACTTGTAAGATAAATCACTTGCATTTACACTGATGAAATGTGTGTGCTTTTTAAGGCTTTTTAAAGCGTAAATTGAGTGTTTGCTACTAATGCTGTGTGCAATGGAGTGATACTATAAAATGAAATGTTCTGTTATTGCTTGTACTTCTGCAGAATTCTGCCAGAAACTGGTTGCTTCCTTTAACCAAGGGGATGTTTCAGGGCGTATCTGCAGGTCATAATTTTTGACAAATTGCACGAGCATAAGCATACATGCTTTGAATCACTCAAGTACAAAGCTCAGTCGTAAACTTTCATTCAATCGTTCTTGTAGGCAACTGTCACGGTATGACTTTTACTTAATGAATATAGGTCTACGTGAAACTCAGTGCAATAAACCTATGAAAATTGCTTATTATTCGACTATGTGGACTTGGAAAACAACTCAGAATTTAGAATTCTACTTGTGCAATGATGGATTTCTGTTTGGTTTAATTTTATGATACGTTACGCTCAAAGTACATACCAACGTACCATTCTTTTGCTGTAACTCGATATGCGATAAAAAATGCAATAAAAATGCTGTAGGGGTAAAGAGTTACTAGCGTTATAATAGGAGGCAAACACTATTTGAGTCTTGAATCAAAAAGAAGCCTGTCGCCAGAGACAGAGTACTCAACAAACCTGTATTGGTACAAGCACAATATAAAAAGTTGGGTGTACCTTTGTTAGTAGAAAATGTAGCACCAGTTTATGCATACATTTTGGTCCACGAATAATAAAAGTGGACTTCCTATACGCACTCCCTTACATTTTATACTGTTCTCTCTATCTAAGAGTTTCGGATAGCGCTTGAATATCATTCGAATTAGTGTGTAATACCGCTCTCATAATAGGATTCTCTGACCACCCCATGGGGCCCATAACCAACGCTCTTCTCGTCTCCCAGATTTATGGGTGATGGCACCACATTAACCAATAAAGGATTCGTTTAGGGGGAAGGAAAATCCACAGGTCGCTTGGTAAATGCACGAAGAGCTTCCCAAACTTTTCTTTATGTATAGGTCATAGGGGAACGAGAGTATAGAAGGAAGAGAACTTCCCCAACAGTGAAATACTACAAAAGGAATTAATCGATTTTATTGTATAAAAAGCTAACCTGGCGGATGCGTTGTATACACGCTTTTCTTATTTCCTTTCCTCTACGAAAAACTTTTCATGAGGTTTTTCTCAAGATTTGTACCGATAAAATGCCTAAAACCCCACTTAAATAGAATGTACAAGATTTCATAACAAGTTTCTTAATAGATGCCAAGTCAAGGCAAGTCTACGCAGCACATGAACTTTCTACAGGTTACATGGTTATATATTTTTTTGCAATTTCCTTAAGTGAACATTGCAAATAATTAACATGAAAAATGTTATTTTATGCTGAGATGGAATAAAATTACATGTGAGAGTGTAAGTATGTAGCAAGGTAAAGGCAAAACAATGCACATTATGAAAGCAGACACGTTGACGGAAAAGGGATTCCGGTAGCGGATATAGAAAAAGACAGGCATTGAAGAAAAGTTGCTGTATCTACTTACCCCGTTTCTGCTTCTAAGCCATATTGGAGATGTTTGAGACTGAGTAGTTGTTCCTGGGTGATGAATTAGTATATGGCCGTAATTTGTCTACGTGTTATGTCGTGTGTAGTAAAGACACATGATAAATGCTGTGTACAGTATACGTTTGGATAAAATGTGAAATTTATTTGACTTTGACTTTATGACAGATAAAAAGTGTGGAAAAACGTTTTTATCCTCTCTTCTCTCCCTCTCTACTGTGACCAGAGAAAGAGCTGCTGGAATGGAACTGAATGGGAATGTGGAGAGGCGAACAGCAAAAAGCTGTGTCGACGGCGGTGGAAACTGAATAAATGAATGGCTATGGAGTGATGATCCAGGTAAAAGTTGAGTCGGGTAGAGGCAGAAAGAGAGAAGAGAGAGAGCAAAAGGGAGAGAATGAGAGATGAGAAGAGGGAGAAAGAGACGAAGTCAAGCCACAAATTAAAGTGGAAGTGGTCTGCTTTCTGTGATGGTGCTGCAAGCGATCCTTCTCGTCGACGAGAACGGCCAAGTGAACTGACTGACTGAGTGAGTAGTGAACAGGGAAAATGCAAGAAAAGAAAGTGCTAAGCTCTCAAAAACACCAGACCTGAATTCGCAATGAACTGCTAACTGATGGTGAACAGGAAGGCAGAGAGCTCCTCTTTCCCTCTCGGTCTTTCTTCATTCTACGATTTTTTTCTATTACGGCATACCTTTAAGAGCAAAGCGATGTAGATGACATGAGTATAGTGGATAGGCCATGTTCGGTATTAAGTGCTGCTTTCGCCACGGCTGCACACTACTCTCAATGTATAATATTAGATATATGGAATAAAAATCACTTGAATTGCGCGAGGTTTCGTCTTTTTTTCAGTTCTCTACTTACTGGCATATCGCAGAAAAAATACGACGTTTGGAGCAGTAGGGGAAGAGGAGAACACCACCATCACCACTACTATTAGCGTTACTGGAAAAGAACAAGTGATGGGTGAACAAGTGCTGACAATAACAGAGAAAGGATTATGTGTGTGTGAAAGTGAGAGAAAAGGGAGAACGCAGATAGAGAGTTGGCTGGATGGATGCATGCTGGAGTAGCAGGGAGCGATGCGAATGAAAAAGAGCCAATTTCAGAGGTTTCAGCAGCAGCGTGTAGAGAAACGCTTTAGATCAGGACTACATCAGCATCGTCATTGGCATAGAACTGAAACCGAATTTAAAGGCACTACTCCACGCCATTATTGGAAGAATCATTTATACATATTTATTCGCTTAACGGTGGTGAAAAGCAGGAGAAATTGGGCTTACAATATGACGCACACGTAGAGAGTTGGTCTTCACAAAAATCCTTTTCTTTTCTATTCTGTACAACGTCATTCACTACAGGACTGAAAATGAAATGAAACGATCGCTATCGCTGGGTAGTGAAAGGAGGGGAAAGAGACGAAATGGTGTCCTGGTTGAGAAAATAGATAACGTTTGTGTGTGATGTTCATCTGCTTGTTAAACGCTTGTGACATTGAAATTTTCAGGAAATTTACTTACCGTTTTGGTCACATGCACATATCATTGAAAACGCTAACCTCACCCGTGTGGGTGGGCCCTCAAGGCTTTCGTGTATAACGCAATTAATTTTATTCGCCTCATTTGAAATATACAAAACTTATACCAATATAATGTACACTCAAGGTTCAATTGCCTCTTTGAAGTGTGTTTCATTATTTTCATGAATGACTCGACTCAAACCGTTGCCACAACACAATAGATATTTGCAATGCGTTGGTAAAGGCTCAGGTATTTGCCCTGAAAAAATTTGTGGTGTCTCTGTAGTTGAATGAATTGTTCGCTACTTTTGTATGGTATGTTTAACCCGAGGCATTTCTTATTTAGGCTATGCACCAACCTGTAAAGGTATTTTACCTTGACTTTCCTATTTATTAATATCCGCCTCATTTTGTTTCTCGACTTAATAACATGGGAATTGAAACTAAGACACTAAAGCAGATTCAAATCCAATGAATAGCTTTCGCGATTCCATACTGCGTATCCCTTTTCAATGTGGTTATATGTTTTTAATATCCACTGCCTTAATACACCCAGCTGGCAAAAGAAGAAACTAAAGCTCTTCTCATTCAATCGTTTCGATATCCAACTGATACTGTGGGTCTTTGCTGTCTTGTTGTTTTAAACATTTGTTTTAGGTATTAATATTGAATATTATGAGTTGACTGATTAGAATACAACCAAAAACTTAAACCATCTTATAATCCATGAGTGATATGTGCGTAGCGCGTGGAAAATTGCGCGATTCGATTCGGATATAAAAACTTACATACAAACACAATTATCTTTTATACAAAACTGCCTACACGCCCATTGATTCTACATCATTTACTATTCTATAAAGTAACAATGCATTCATATCTTTAAGTTATGCCAAACCTTTGCATTGTTTAACAAACTGTTAATCAATATTATACATGTATATACAAATCCAAAACAATAGATGAATATTCTGATTAATACCAAGTGTCGCAGTAAACCGAACTGGCAGAAATGTCTAAATTTCATCATCCAAAAGTTTACGTTAAACACAGCAGTAGTATTTTTAACAAGTTCATAGAAAAATTGACAAAACTATGCTTGATCGGCTCTTTGGTTTTCTGCCCAGAGACTTCTTAATAATATGCACCACCACCGGACCAAATAGGACAACTTTGCGTGGGTGTTGGCTTTTAATCCCCGAACTACAAAAAATCACGTTCACAGTCCACACACACATCCATTCTTCAGAGAGTGTCAGAAAGCATTCTCTTGTAATATTGCTTTTGTCTTGTCGTTTCATTTTTTCGTTGATCATGATGACTCAATACATGCTATTCGCTTACGTATGCTTTGTACAGAATGCATCATGCTTATTCATGGAGCATTTTTTCCTTTGTCCGTTCTCCTCAAAAAGAGAAGCCAAAGTTGCCAGAAATGGACGTAGGTGGTTTCATTGAAATGCATTTTATGAACGCGTTCATCCCGGTGTGTTACATAATAAGCTATTCAGCCATGAAAGTGTCCAATATTAGTCTTGTCATAAACGTTTTCACGCTGTATAGGTGCTCAATTTTTAAAAGCCCCTTTATGGTGTAGAAAGAAAATTTTATTAGAGAGTGGTAAAGAGAAGGCGTTACATATTTCAAAACAAAATGTGGTCTTTGCTTTAAACCTTTCATCCAATCTCGTAAATTTGTAACTTCACATTACCTCCAACCACGCCACATCTGTATTCTTCAATTATAACTTGGAAATGTCAATACCGTCCATGACAGATATATTTTTATTATGTTTATATTTGGAATTGGTACAGTCGCATATTCAGAGGGAGCCAACTTGTATGTTGTGCCAAAACTATCATTCGTCAACTTCAAGCAATAGGAAACAGCAGAGAGGTACACCAGTTCCGTTTCCTTTATGTTGTTTGTGTTTTGAGAGTGCAAGATTATCAGCAGCAAAAAAAAACACAAAAATAGATGACCGAAATCTTATTTGTGTCATAAATAGTTAAGCAAGCGTTCCAATATTTTTTTACAAAACCATAAAAATAATATTTTTGGAATAAAAACGTCGATTTTATTATTAAGAGAGTTTTTAATGCAAGTCAAATCTGTATTAGGCATGTAAATTGATTCTGCATTAAACACATACTAGCGCACATTTAAGGAAAAAAGGTATACTTGTGCTTTGATGGTGAGAAACGCAAACAATTCTCTTTTGTATGATTATTGTAAACGATACAGAAAATGACTGGGTTACAAGTCTAAAAAGTTAAAATACAATAAACACATTAATGACCATCATACTATTACCTAGTATTCAATTGATATACTATGACCATAATTTTTTTATTGTCAGTCCAGAGCTAAACACGGGTTGCTGCTGCAAACAAGCTGTATTTGTAAAAGATGATTTTTTGTCCCAAACTCAAATGATTGATTGACACTTGATTGTACGATATGCTTAGTTTTTCCATTGGTAAGCAAAATGATCCCGGATCATTCGGCGTAATGTAATGTATATTCTGAATCAAAATATTGTTATCTGCGAAATAAATACAGAATTTTTGTTTAATAAATTAAATGATATCAAAGATCACTTTGCTTAGTAGTTTACGAGGATTTCGTTGTTGATGATTTGATACAACTTAAGTTGAAATTATCATTGTTCCATTGTTAGTCCACTTTAATTGTATTGCATAGACGAAATTACCATAGTGGAATTATACGGTGCTAAAACTTTAGAAAATATGAAAGAATATTTACAGACTAGCTAACTTCTTTTTTTGATAGAATCCCGGTTTGGTTTTTTATTGAAGCATTGAGTAATCACTACATGCATCCTTGAAATATATTGCGACTGCTATCACTGCAATACATCTAGCTGTAATATTTTAATGGCGTGGTATATCCAACTGATTGCACTATAATTTAATGAAATTCATGTGCCTACTGACATATTAAAGGCACTTTTTACATGTTAACTCATATTTACACAGCCAATAACTACGCATGTTGCGAAAATTTTAGCTAGAAAAACATGTGCCGAGACTGTAATGCTTGGGTACACACATGGTGCGGTGCAATATTTTCGGAGGATGACACTTTTACATCTTGGACAGCCTCCTATTTCATAACAGAAATAAAAAGGTAATAATGTTCGTAAAAAGTTTAAGAAAGTGGCGGAAGCCAAATTCTAAGAACAAAATTCAAAGATGGACTTTACACAACATTTTGCAAACTACGATTTCTAGAAAAGAAACACTAATTTAGGTTGCATATTAAAATGCGAATATACCAGTTTTTTCATCATTGCATTCAAATTTTATATTTTTATGATTCGTAGAGCAACAACGTTCGGACAAACATCAAACACGACGCTTTTAGCGGTTTTAGTAAAATGCTTACTTTCATATTAAAATCACGGCGCGTCACGTCATTCAAGTTACTTACAATATTTTCAGATTTTTTCCCTGTCGCTACATGATACGACCATTTACCATTCATCTTTGGCTTAACCGTTCAAAATATTCCCACAAGTAACTAGGATGAATGGATCTTTTGTGCTTTACCAGTTTGCATTCCTCCTCCACTTTGGCTAAATCCGCGTAAATAATTTCATCTGCAGTAATTTAGTAACATTTTTACATTGGCTCGTGTTGTGATCCAGTGAGAATTGCAACTGGCAACTGGTTGGATGCTAAAAACCTGTGAGAAATTCACTGGCACAGCTCTCAGTTTACCATTTTTTATATCCCAAGATACATTTCTTTCTATCGTGCCAGTTGAAGTAGTTGTTGCAGCATTAGTAACCTGGTGCCTCTACTCCTTGCAGCAGCGCGAGCCCAATCTCTCGCGATGTAGTGGTGTAGGTAGTAGCGTAATTTTACGAATCGCCTACTTTATTCGAAATTCCTTTCTATTGAACGAGCGTTATAGCATTGTTCAGTAATTTGCTGCACAGAGTCGAAACAAATCGACGGTTAGAAAGGGAACGACCAAGGAGGGAGACGATGCTTTTAAACTCGACCCGAAATTAGTTGCTTTTAACGAAAAGAATAATCATGTTATTGCTACAGAGCTTGTGCAGATGAAAAAAGCTGCTATTATGTAGAATTTGGGAAGTCTAGTGTTGACTCTCCTGTTATTGCCGACTGTCAGATTTTTGGTTTTCACTTTCACTCGCCGTTTACAGCTTGTTGATTCTATCTATATCTTTGGTAGATTAAATTTAAAAATTAGAAAAGACAAAGATCCAACGGTGTAGACTATCGTGCATTCAGATGTATTCAAAAATGCCATCCCAACCAGTCTAGTACAGAAGTATAGATTGTGACAAACAAGCTTTGTGACCCTGTGACCGGTCAAATTAAAAGTGTTGGTGCCTAGGTGTAGTACACTGTGCTAAAGAATTCTGACGTTCCGTCATCTTGACTTTCCTGTCTGTTATATATTTTATGGCTGTGTGACATTCAACAAGATCATACTTGAAGTTCGTTATAAGCCAAGAAAGCATGGCACAGTCTATGGACAAAATGGAAGACTGTGGTGAGGATACTTTGCGTAGAGAGAAACCAGGAGAAGAAGCTGGAGGAGCAGAACAGGAAGGAGATGAAAGAGGTCGACCTAGTACTCCAAGTCAGCTTTTCCCTATTCTTTAGCCTATAACATGCAGTATTAAATTAATAAAGTTAACTGTAGTCATTATTATTTATATATTTTTATAACGTCTCACGTACTGGGTTTTGTAGAACACTAAATTAGTTGTTATCCAATACTTCTATTTTGATATATTAAGGTATAATAAAAAAATTAAACAATGGTCTTACAAAATAAATACCTTTGTTGTCATGTTCACACACTATTTGGTTGGAACCCACATTTCACTATAACATCAGTTTTAATTTTCAAGCTAAATTTGTGCAAAATAACATAATACACTCATAGCTCGTTCATGATGTATGCATCGTGGCTATCCTTATTTAGACATGGTACATAATATAATGTACTAAGTACATTATGTTTTATAAGTTTGGCGCTCATGGTAACAAACCAAACGCGCACAAAATGTTCAAAAGTACGATCGTTTGGGATTCTTTTTATTCAGAAGAGCCTTTCATTTTACCAGCCGAGTTCACTGGCCGTCATGTTGAAAAGCATAAAATCAAAATACCTAAGCAACAAGTTTCTCCGATATTTCATTTTCAGACAGATCTCTCATCGTTGTCGACATGAGTAATTATAATGATTTCTACTTATGGACAACATAAAAGCAGTCGCAACAGACGCCGCATGTGACTCAGGGTGCAGAAAGGTAGAAAATGACTTCCGTGAAACATAATGAGTGCTGTAATGACAGGAGCAAATAACTCAAAGATAACTGGCTATAAAATGAAAGATAAATAAAAGTACATATAGCAAAGCCCAAAAAAGTATTTTTTGGAACAACAAACTCAAAATATTTGCAATAAATATTGGTACTTTGTACTCTGTCTGCCATCTTTGCCTTTATTACTCAAAGCATCATTAACATTTTGTGTCGAATCCCAAGACAACACTTTGGCGAATGCTGCAACAGTTTCTGCAGAGATCATTCATCCATCAGTCTCGCTCAGTCACATTTTAAATTAATAATATTATGTACGAATTAGTAGACACTGCACTATTGGTGTGGTTGCTCTAAAATTTTGTCAACATTTCTAACCCGAGCCAGAAATAAACCTTGGCAAAAGAACTTGTTGCTTGTGCCAACTAAGCCAGAAGTCAGGATAGGTCGTATACTGTGTTTCAGTTTTTTATAACTGTATCAGGAATCAGTATCGTCACAAGTAAGCTTTTCGAGGATCACATTATAATAGTATTCCCATGCTCCAAATTCATTTACCTATATATTATTCAAACCGAATGTGCAGAGTCGGAATGCTTGAATACACAAAAACTTTTATTCACAATCCACATCTTTAATTTTGTCCATTTAAATGCAATAATCATCAGACATTTTTCGAATTGAGCAAGACACAGCTGGATGCTGACGATTCTAGTAACTGGATGGATGGATATTAGAAATGGATACTAGGAATTTAGAAATTTTTTTATTGATGAACTAGTTTTCGACTGAGATGAAACATTTACATCAATAAAATTTTAGTAATATGAAAATTCCTAGAGCTTCCTAGTTTGTAGCTGTTGCTTCAAGATTAGTAGAATTTTATGACAGGTTAGTCTACTAGCAAACCACTAGGCATTTTTTATTTATTTTATTTATATTCTACATCCTCCTGTCGCTTGCATCGACCGAGACACTGAATGCCAAGACAACATTTCTATAATTCAGTTATTGCATCAGTGAAAACTAAGATGTAGCTTTGAATACTTGATTACTGCTTTAGCATGGCATATTCTTATAATGGCATTATTACTGGAGTTAAAGCGCCTAAAATACAACAAAAAGACATATTATGCTGCTTTGAAAAAATGGCTAGCGGATGCCAAACGGTCAAAACGTGGTTTTACAAAATGCTTGTGTAGGCGTAATATTTTCTTAGATGGACAGTCTGGACTAGATATGTACGATCAATCAATACATATATAGCAGCAGATATAACCTTATAACGAACATTTCAAATAGTACGGCTATAAAAAAGTACATATTAAATCTATCACCTACTACTTTGTTTTTTGGTTCTTGTTGCATTGAAAAAATGTAATACATACAATAAGAATTTTCTTTACGACATATTTAGACGAGTGGATTTGCAATTTTGAATGATACATATAGATAGTAGGTATTATTTAGCCAGTAAAAACATTGTTTATTCGAGTGTTCTTGTGAATACTAATGTTCACAGAGTGGTGGAGACCTCCCATACCCCCGGAAACCTACCAATGGGAAGAAATACGCCGCCAAAGGCAAAAGGGAGGATACCCTTGGACCCATTTAGATAAAGACGAAGAAATCGACGCCGATGATTACCTCGAGTAAGTTTATTTTGCTAATTATAAAGCATATTCTCTTATTAGCGCTAATTAAAGGATCAAGGACCCAATCTCCGCTTGGAATTCTTCCACGTATACTTTCATCTTTTCTTGAGTATTTTCTATGTTGCTTAAGAAGCTGTTTATTTCATCCGATGCATAAAACTATATATTATTCTAAACAATAGATCTGACATACTTAATAAAAAGATCATGAACCATTTTATATTTTATGAACTATATTTACTATATAACCTTGATATCAGCAAGAGCTGGTTTCTAAAGTTTTAAAAACATTAAGGAATAACTGTCCGTCAGGAAATCTGTCGATTTGAAAGAAAGTAAAAATCAACGAATTATGTATGAAGATTGGTGAAATTTATAAAGATTAAATAATAGCTTAAGTAAAGCTTAGAACAATCCGGGGGAAATTTTTACTCGAGAACGAGGCTCCTAACGAAAATTAAGCCATGCTTCAATGTAATGTACAAAGTTACAGATAAAGGCGTAAAATTCGAATACGTCGTCTGCTCTCACTCAAAATGGTTTCACAAATATCCATATCCTCGTCTGTCTGCACAGCATTTCACATTTTAGACACAAAACAAGAGTCAAAACATGATCAAAGGCGGAGAGACAGGCATCATCAACGGGAGTCAATCCCAAATTCCCTGCACATTGTATACTCATGCACACATATAATGAATTTTTACCGTGTGTAAATCCTGTCGAACAAAGTACGCAACCATGCACTACTTTTGTCATCTATAAAACGACTGACTAGCAAATCGTCTACTTTTATGAATCATGCACTACTGCACCAAAAGAATCAACCGAAAAAACTAAGTTAGAGATCGGGAAAGTAAGTACGATATGAGATGCACAAGTCAGTAAAAATATAAGCCTGTGTAATTACCGACTGAGAATCTTTTTGTGACTGCTTGCTGCACAAAAGCTAAAAGCGAGCAGCAACCAGCCAGCAGTGGTATCTAATTTTATCTCTGTAGTCACTCTCCGTAGTGCCCCGGCTGCGGGGATTTCAGTGTCCAGGTTGAGCGGAGAAGGCAATGTACAATTCACAAAATATCGCCACCACCACCACCACGTAGTTTCTTTATTCTTTTGCCTACCTACGATAAAGTTTCTGTGATTTTTGTTGTGTTACCCGTAGGTCGTTACGTGTCATAGAAACCGTTGAAAAACGGATAACTGTTGGGCAGCGGAAAGTCACTCCGTTTAGGCCAAAACAGTGGTTCCTCACTACGATATATGAAAGTGGAGTGACTAGTGACTGTACTTTGAACTTGAACAAATTTCGAAACCGTGATAATAGCATAAAAATAATAATATTTGTTTCGACAATACCTGCTCTACTGACCCAGTCATTTATGCATTTATGCCTTTATTGACTAGAAGTTAGAAATAGGATACAATCACAACTTTAACTTAAGCTCAGACTCAACTCTCTCTTTCGCGAGTTCCCAAAAAAAGCATCATGTCTTCGAAAAAGACGAAGAAGAAGCAAAGGTAGCTTATAAAGTTTCTGATAGTATAAAAATGGCGACACCCACACACCCAAATATAGGTATACTTGTCAGGACAATGAAAAATGAACAAGGTTTTTTCAAAACGGTGATTTGAAGAGAAAGTCAAGCATCTCAGACACAAATCAGCAATCCAGAAATGACAACAGAGTAAAATTGGCAGCGATCTATTTTCATTCTATTTCTGAAAATGATGAACAATAGATTTTCTCATCATGTAAACAAACATAAAGGGAAAAAACAGAAACCGGAAGAAGGCCATATTGTGTAACGATAGTAGTGAAATGTTTTTGAGCGTAGACAAAATTTGCGTCAATAGAGTTTTCAGTTTTGTACTACAGGCTCGTAAATAAATTGACCATTTTCAAAAGCTCTCGGTCTACTAGTTTTATGCATACTTTGTATTTTTTTGAGATTTGAGAAAACTTGAAAACTGTACATGAAAACAGAGTGGGAGAAAACAGATCCGTATCTGCAAAATAGTAAAAGTACTAGTTGGGTGTACATGTTATGTTGCATGAGAATTTATGGCAATTATCGACTCAAAGTAATATACTTTTTACAGCTTTACGGCATCAGCATGCCCGGTTTAGCTTAATTCGCGACGAACGGTGGAGTCAGTGTGACGGTTTGTTCAAAATCTGTTCAGCTCGGTGCTGCTACTTTCATATCTCTGCACTTTGAGCTTGTTTGAAATATTTCGATTTCTGTATTTGTAAAGAAACGCTTATTTACAGGAGACTACCTCGTTTTATAAATAAACACCCAAGGATGAATTCGTTTTCTCTGGCCTAGAATGAGCAATGATAATATGATAATAGTGGTAGTAGAGGCAAACCTGAATGCAACAGGAAATAGCAAGGAAACACTACTCCCGTTTTCCACATCGAGGCACATGACATACTTTATACAGTTTGCTTGCTACGACAAACCCTCTGTGCGCCATGAGCATTATAACACGAACGAACCCATTGACTAGCTTGGAGCGTGTGGTATACAAAGACTTTTGGATGAACTAAATGGCAAACTTTTTCTATGAATTTCAGCGACAACCTTTACGAACCGGTGAATCCACCCCCTCTATACGGAAATGATGGTTACTTATCGAAGGAATTGCAGCAAGTTCCGCAATCGGAAAATAGAATGATCGATATACCTCCTGAAATTGAGGTGAAATTGTTGTTTTGACTGTGCACAGTCAACGTAGTTACTAGTGACGCAAACGGATATTTTTATGATTTTTGTGTTTGCGTAATGTCCGTTCTATCATTATTTTAGATTCTTACGTCAGAAGGATTGGATGGACTGGATAAGCCAGATTCAATCGACAAAGGGTTTGACGGTGACCGTGAATGGCAAAATGCATCAGAGGATGAAGGAGGACGTCAATCCAGATCAAGCTTCAAAGCTGGAATCCGTGCTCCGGGAGAGTCGCGCTCTACCACTCCGAAATCTGTCGGATTTTCTCCTGAAACGATTACCCATGTAACCCCTGCAGACGAAGAAATGGAGGAGCAAGAGGTACCAGGGGATGATGACGCAGAACCATCATCCAGTCGGGGATCAAGAGGCCGACGAAGTCGGAGCAATAGCCCCGGCAGAAAGCAAACTGCTTTCGACATTTTGAAATCTAAAGTTGCTGATAAAGCAGATCAAGTTAAACAACGAATCAGGTCAGCCATTCCTGTACGTCCAAAAATGACAAAATCGAGAAAGCGAAGGAAGTTGAAACACGAGCAAGCTGAAGGTGGAGAACAAGAAGTTCCCGAAGATGCTGAAATGAAAGAAGGAGATGAAGGTGGAGAACAACAAGAGGAAAAACCGACTGAAGAAACGGGTGAAGAGAAAGCTGAGGCTGTGGAAGAACCAGTCGAGGCTGCTGAAGGCGAAAGTACAGACGAGGTGAAATCAGCAAAACAACTAGAGAAGGAGGAGAAGGAAAGGAAAAAGACAGAAGAGAAATTAGCAAAGCAAAAGGCGGCAGAAGATGCAAAACAGGCTAAACTGGAGGAAAAATTGGCTAAAGCCCGGGAAGCCGAGGAGAAACGCCAAGCGAAGGCTGAAGAAGAGAAGCGGAAACAGGAAGAAAAAGAAGAGGCTGCAAGAAAGGCAGCAGAAGAAAAGAAAGCGGAAGATGAACGAAAAGCTGCTGAAAAGGCAGCCAAGGAAGAGGCTGCAAGGCTAGCGGCTGAGGCCAAAAAGGCGGAAGAGGAGGCGAAAAAGGCTGCAGAGAAAGCAAGAAAGGAAGAAGAGGCTAGAAAAAAGGCAGAAGCCAAGAAGGCTGAGGAAGAGAGGAAAGCTGCCGAGAAGGCAAAAAAGGAAGAAGAGGCAAGGAAAGCCGCAGAAGCAAAGAAAGCTGAAGACGAAAGGAAAGCTGCAGAGAAAGCCGCGGAGGAGGCACGAAAGGCTGCAGAGAAAGCTGCAAAAGAGGAAGAAGCCCGCAAAGCTGGAGAGGCTAAAAAGGCTGCCGAGGAAGAAGCTAGAAAGGAAGCTGAAGCCAAGCGAGCCGCTGAGGATGCGGCAAAGGCAAGTCAACCGGAGAATGAAGGAGGGAAAGCGGAGGCTGGAGAAGAGGCTCAGCAAATGGACACCACAGAGGAAAAAGCGGGGGAGGATCAAGGTGAGGGAGGTCAAGAGGAGGAAGCAGAGGTTCCACAGACACCGTCAGGGACAACTAAGAGGAAATACATTGTACATCGAAGGCAACCCATCAAGTTGTCTGAAATTCCTAACCCTATAACCACTTTACGGAATCAAGTTGAGGACTTCAAAAATAAGATTAGACGAAGCAGGACCCCGCCTAGACGGCCTATTCAGCGAAAGGGTAGACGAAGTCGTAGCGCAGATGCCAGCAAGAGCCCTCCACGAGATCCAGATGAAGTCAGTCAAAAGACCGAGGAAGGGGAGGATCACGCGCAGGAATCGGAAGCCAAGACGGATGAAGCCGTTGAAAAAAGTGAGGACGCAGTACAGCAGTCAGCTCCTGAAGAAGGAGAGACATCTAAGCCACCGTCAGAAGCAGCAGGACCTGCCTCTAACACAGGCACTGCAAGACGGCGAAAATACCATCCCGCAAAAGATAAAATTGATAAGATTGGAGCTTCTATCAAAGAAGTGGGTGTGAAATCTCTAGACATTGCAACACTACCTTTGAAGGCTGTGGGAAATACGTTAACAGCGGTTGGAAAACTGGGTGCAAAAGTAATAGTGGAAGTAAGCCAGGGAATATCAGAGTCTAAACAAAAAGCCGAGCCACATGAAGCGCCGCAACCCACCACTGAAGAAAGAGCAACTGAACCTGCACCTCCTCCGCCTGCTCCTGAACCTGTAGAACCCCCAAAACGTACGTTCCGTTTTAAGCGTCGTGGAGAATCTCAGGAGGAGGAAGACGATCAGGAACATTTTTACGAGAATGCTCAAGAGGCAAATCAAGGTAATGCTTTGCTGGGGTCTGGGGCAAGGGACTGGGAGTCTCCTCAGGATCGAGCTCACAGTAGAGGAGAATCTGAGGAACGGTATTCTGGAAAGATTTCGTCCAGAGATTCTCCTCCCGGTTCCTCCCTTGCATCATCAACCATTGCTCAAGTAAGAAGAACAGGCGTACTAGAAGAAATCGACTCTGACGAGTTTTTCCTTCGAGAACGGGGAATTTCGGAGGGAGAGGACGAGGAAGAGGTCAACAGGTTTTTGGTGGAGGAGCTACGTCAGGCGTTCAGACCATCCCTGTCTAATGCACTTGCTGGTTTTGACATGGAGCCGCCACTTGCTGCACCACCACGCCCTGAACGTGCTCCACGGAAACCACCGAGGAAGGACAAGGATAGTGCAAATCCTCCAACATATCAAACCTTTCCGCCAGAAAGGCCCAAACGGAAAGGGCCCCAAGGTTATGTGTCAAAGTTTATGGAGGAGCAAGAAGACGAGGAGGGGGAGTATCTGGGTTCCAACGAGGAGGTGAGAGGCTCTTCAACTGGTGACATGGAAGAAGAGATGGAGGAGTCTGATGCTATGCAAGCAATGAAGGATAAATTGAGCGAGCTTGATCGCGAGTTTGGAGACACGGAAGCAACAGTAGAAAGCCCCGAAGAAACCACGACTGTCCAGCCGTATGAAGACGATGGTCGTTATGAACCGATTAATGAAGGTCCGACCAAACCGACTCGAACGAAAAGAAAGCAACCAAAACGACCTCCCACCCCACCCTCCTTTTATTACAACACGATAGCTGCCACTGAATGGCTTCGAGGACTTGAACAACATAGTCAAGGGGACGAACCCGCTCCTCCTGTCAGGAAGCGAAGGGGAAGTGGCAAAAGCTCTAGTATTGCTCCCAGTGAAGAAGGGAATCGTGATGAGCAACATCTTGGACTGCCAACGTACTCCGAGCCCAGTCAGTCCGCAACTGCGTCTGTTCAGGAATCCGGGAATGAGGACAATGCCGATTATGTTGACGAAGCAGGATATGCGATTGTTCAAAAAGATAGGGACCTACCGAAAACTATTCCACGAAAGAAGAAGAAGCGTACAAACTTATCTGGTCAAACTGGAGCGGGACAAGGGGATCCAAGTGCAGCATTCTTTTCCCTGCCACGAGGATCTCCACCTACTCGACCCAACAGAACGTATAGTACATTGCGACCTAGAAGACCTCCTCGAAGTAAGTCTGGCTCGCGACAGAATTTAGACCATGATAAATCACCAGTTCCAACTAGAAGGGAAGGAGATGAACCTCGACCCAGCACCGCTATTGGCATTATGCAGGGAAGACCTTTACCTCCCCCACCACGTCCTCAACGCTCTCCGGCACCACCGCTAAATGACTTGGATCAGAGTTCAATAGAAATGGCGGTTGGTCTTCGTCACTATGCAAACTTTGAGGATATTGAGCCACGGCCTTTAGAAGAAACATCTCCTCCAAGAATCATTGAGGTGGACATGGCGTGCCAAACCGACCCAGTTCCAGAAGATGAATTTGTCCTAGGGCTAACGGAACAAATTACCATGGAAGACAGCGGTATAGTCAGGTAAATATTTATAAATGAGTTTTATTGCACTGAAGTTCATGTACACAAGCCAAGCCTCAGACAGAGATACTAAGTACGTACTAATCCGGTGGGATTTTTTTTGATAACTTGCACTAGAACCGCGTCTTTACGGTTGGGGGCTCCGCCAGTCCAGCAAGCTGAGTCGCAACAACGTGCTTCTTCAACAACTACTGCAGGTGATGTAAGCTCGTCCTCCCAAACTCCACCACCGTCACAACCACCACCGCCCCAAAACACGCAAACGTCCGACTCCTCCATACCGCCTAACCCTAGCCCCACCCCACCATTTAGTTTCCCTTCCAGATTACACTTAGAACAATTGGAAGTTGACTTCCTTAGAGTGAACGATCTATGTGCTCATTCGATTAAAGTAGAAAACTTACAAGCTTCAAACATAGAGGTACAGTTACTCCAAAGTTCTTTTCAAACTATTTCGTAGTAACCAGCAGCATAACAATCAATAACACATCTTTCTCACTTTCATCACATCTTGTACACATTCCTTTCACAGGTGAACTCCATTAGTGCGTCTGGGCCTGTGAGCGTTTCCAAGATTCAGACGAATTTGTTGAGTTCTGATGAAGTCAACTGCAGTAGACTTTCTAGTGATACCGTAGACATGCCCTCAGTTCCACCCTCATCCTTTTTTCAATTTTCAAGTTCCGGTCAGGTCTGCAAGCCTGGCTCGGAACAAGAGTTGTGCTTGAAAGCGGAGGAGAACGAAGATAAGGAGAATGAAAGTGCATGCCCCCCAGAGTTGTTTGATTCTGTAAATAGTCTTATGGAAAACGTGGATTCCACTAACGATTTAAAATCTTCTCATGTTGCAGAAAAGATAGTGGACAAGGAGTTGAATCTTCCCGGCGCGTCCCAGGCAGACGATAATTACTGTAAGGAAAATATTTACTAACCACTTTTGACAGTCATGTCTAACATTTACGCACGACATTGTTGCTACAAAATTTTGGAATACATAATGTTGCGCTGCGCACAGTAGCTTCAGATAAGAAGTAGAATTATTTGGATAACCTGCGCATTTTTGTCTGTCCATCCGTCCATACGTCCTTTCTTTATAATTAATAATAATAATTGAAACACTTACCAATTGACAATTGAGTTATCAATTGGCTTTTTTAAAAACTTTTATCTCAAATGAGATTGCTGTTTGCATATGGAACTGCGAGCGACTCAATTAATTTTTGCTAAATAAATTACAATCTCAAGTTACATACTGATGCGTTTCTTTCAATTTTTTGAAGAGCAAACGTCAAGACGGATGGATGGGACAATCATCATGTTCCTGCATATAAAATTAAATTATAAGTAAATGCACTTCCTGGAAAAGTGGCGGAGTGGACGTCTATAGAGCAGTGACCTTGCAAAGAGAATTTACAAGTTGTTTGGTGGAGAGTTCGGGCTCCTTTCATCATAAAATTATCTTTATGAAAAGAAAAACCTTTTTACTGAGATGAAATAAAATGTTTTAAATGTCAAGGACAAGTATGAACCGCTTTATTATTTAAGTAAAAGCAAAACTCGGCCGATTGCATGTCGAAAAATGTACCAAAATGAAGAGGGGCAAACAAATTGCATGATATATTGTTCAAAGATATCCTCCCATAATAGCATAACAATATCTACTCAGAGGTCATTTTCCTCTCGCTAAACAATTTCACACTTTATTTATCTGCCATACTGTCCACTTCGTGCACTTGCATGATCATTCGAGAGTTTGCGATTCCTTCAAATCATTTATCAAAGTGTGCATAATCCCAATTTGCTTACTGTTTTTTCAGCATTAGCAGAGCGCCAAGATGTATCAGTGGGACCCAACATTCCCTCTACTACTGCGCTTCCCCAGCAACTAAACAATTTAAATCAGACGTCTACCCCAGAGACGATATCGCAAACCGAATTCAGACAACCAGAACCAGCTCCCCTCGAAAGTTTTAATGAGCCTCAAGTAATAGAGCACACCAGTCCACCACATTCTAGTCCTATTTCGCAACAGGAGCAGCGCCAACCGGAAGTCAAAGAAGAACACGAAGATGAAAATGTTGTTGTTGGATCATATACTTTACCTTATTCCTCTCCATACCCACCGATATCCCCCCAATCTCCTCCAGCTACACCATCCTCCTCCTCTTTGAGCCGTACAAGTTCCCTAAAGAAAAGCCAACGTTCTTCAGAGTCTGCACCCAAAACTCCACCTCCTCCACGACGACGAGGCGACGATGCACACATTGCATTTGGGCATACAAGCGTAGCACAAGGTGAAGTCCTTAGCGTTAAGCTCTCGATACCTGTAGAGCGAGCTATAGGACAAACACAAAATAACTCTACTTCAGAACTGAGGACACCCCCTCGTTCTCGGGGTGGGAGCAACCCCAGACAACTTCCAGAGTCTACCAATGCACAGGCAGATTCTTCGAGGAGAGATGCTCAAAAGAAAGTGGAGGCACAGAGAAAGCCAATTTCTTCTGCTGCCACCACTGCTACTCCACCTGCCCCACCCACTGCTGCACAGGTACCACCGACGACGCCGGTACTACCACCACCATCGCAACCTCCAGCAAATCTTCAAGGTGAGAGTGAAGAAGGTTTTCTGGAAACTAGCGTTAGGTTAGGCAGAGCTGTGCTTCGTTTTGCAATGAGAGCGCTACAAGCCATGGCAGATTACATTGACACTGCAGCGTCTGAAGATCCAAGCAAGGCTGAGCAGCAACGTGCGAATATGCAAGTGCTCCTATGCCTTCTGCTATTTCTTCTCGTTGGTCTGATTTTGGCAACGACTCGCTCTGGACCTTACAGCTCTCCTAGGTGGGAGTTTCTGATGCCACCGCCCGACTTGTAAGCATATTATATAATTACTATCGAATCAACCCGTGTGTAACATTTTTTTGCTCTTTGACTTCATTTAATACATTGTTGACGAGTGGCTGCATAATTACTACAACTTATATTACCGGAATAACTCTCACCTTTAACAATATGTGTATTGTTGTGAACGAAGGATTACTTGCAGACCAATAGGTTATTTGTAAGGATGAATTGAATGACTTGCGCTAGAAATTTAAAATGAAATAAAACTGGATTTGGTGTTTACTTGTGCGTGTATGTACGGATTATACTTATTTCGTAAAAAATGTTTGTCATCTATCTTGGAGGATCATGTAAGAATACAATAAACAATAAATGGAATTCTTGTTTTGTGTTGTAAAACTTATTTTGCCTGAGTTATTTCGGAATATGAAAAGAGAAACACCATTCTTATGATTCATATAGCATATTAGTAAAAAATCATCATCATGTAGAAGGGAATAAAGCACATGAAAATAAAGCCGTATTTTATGGCATCTTTGCGATTTGTAATACTGCCAATCTACTTTATTTACTTTGAATGTAAAGTTCCTTGGGTTTTGGAAGAAAGGAACAATATATATAACAAGTTTGTATTCATTATCCATTTATCGCAATAATGGGTCAATTGTTTAAAATTCGGAGAAATCATGGCAAGCTGCCAGAATTCAGAATATCCGCTAAAACAATGGAACATCGTAAAAAATGTTCCGATTTTTAGCTGAGGGTATAAAAATCGGGTATATAAAGGCTTCAGTTTTGTCTTGGTTCAGCATTCTTGTTCTGCAAAGTTTCCCGATGAAATTGTTTTGGTAATTCGATTGCAGTTTGTTGTATTGTATATTTTATTCAAGTATTATCGATTAGCCCGTTGATTAGATATAATGTCTTGAAAATTTATTGAAAGTTTATTTGATGACTAATGGGGACCCATATGCTTCGCATTAATTTTCTGAATGTCATAAGGCTTATGACTCGTAACATGTGATAGGGCATTTTTTAGGATGAAGGCTTCATTTTAGTTATTTTATCATAAAATGTTGCGTGAACATTTCAGCAATTAATGAGAAAATTAAGAGTTGTGACGGGATTACTGCATGTACCTGTATTTCAGATTTATTGATTAAGTATTGATCATATTTACAAAAGGATGACAGATGCGACGTCTACGATGTTAAAAGACGGTGTGTACAAAATTTGGTATTTTTACGTGGTCTAGTTTTTTGTCAAGAGGGAACGGTAAGATGCTCAGGATTCCCATGTCAAAGTATATAGACCCATCTCATTTGCATATTATCATTTTATTATTATTGTGATATGAGAGTTAGAATGCTGACCCAGTTGGATTGCATCTGTTTCTGGCATATATCTGGGGTAATGTGCTAGTATGTAAGATCAATTAAAATTTAAATCCCTCATTTCAGCTATACTTCATGATATTGGCGAAGGATTTCCTACAATCCCAAACTGGTTCCCGATTTCTACTTTTTTTGCTTTACAGCAACTGCTTTCTTTTCACTCTTTGAGAAATGGCACTTGTACTTGTCTAGTAAAATGTGGTTGGGGTCTCAAAGACGAGGAACAATTTATTTCTAATCTGCAATGAAATTTTCTGCTAATGAAAGAAAAATGTTCACGGAAAACTCCTATTTATTCTTTCCGTGTATAGAAAGTAGAAGGAGGACTGAGTTTTTATTGGAACAAGAACATTTGTTGGTATTCTTTTATTTTCAAAACATTTGTTAAAAAAGTGGTAACAAGATGTAAATTGTTAATTTTCAAAGCCCCCATGGGGACCCTAGGTTTGCTTCATAGTTTGTGGCTTTCAACAACATTTCTTCCTCGGGGCCAACAGACACAAGCTGTATCCAAGCTAGAGATAAGGCTTCGAATTCCTTTGAAATGGGCGAATACTCCTTTAACAAGATTGCTATTTTTTCCTTTCTGTGAGTTTCGACAAGATATGATCTCGATAGGCCTTCAGTAGATTCCACTGTGAATGTGAAAATAAGTTGTTGTTATCATACTTTTCAGTTCTGGTTTTTTAAAAATTGATTTAATTATTCAATATGTCACATCAGAATTTCAATTATACAATGTATTATGCGTAAATGAAATCGCCTATGAATAATTATAATATTTTTTGCTCCTTTCTCTTCATCTTCTTTTCTGTTGCTCTCCAGTTTAATAACAATACACAATCGCAAATAAAGAATCAAAAGTTGAAGATTTCCAAAAAATAATTTACGCGAAATCGCGAATCGTTGCACATTATATTTACTAAAATAAAATTCGGCTTCTGGCGTTGTCGCACAGTCTATAAAATATTACTCTCTCTACTGCCTTAAGATACAAATCCGATATAGTATTGCTGTTACTATTTAAAAAATGTTTACCATTATCGTCACGAATTGTTTTATCGTCACGAATTCCAATGTGCCCTGAACTACATTGGGAGAATATTTAAATGTGGCTAGTTAACATTATTTTGATATCTATTAATTATGCCTAGTTTTAAATGCAATACCATTTAATAATCATGCAATATTTTGTACGTATACGTCAGCTTTTTTTGCATTCGTCATTGCAAGTTTTTACGCACCATTTGAAAGTATAGTGATATTTTTGTAAATGCATTTTAATTATGAGGCTCACACGTCACGCATCATCAATATGTACTAATATCCAACGAAATATATAAGCTCTCTAGTGGATGATGAATGTTTGGATAAAAACAACAAATAAAAAATATTGATCATCATCATAAAAGATTAAAAATTAACAACATGAGACTATGACTTTTTCATGAATAAATACGAGTACTGATTAGCAATAAGTACAACAAGGATTTAAAATGGCAGAGGATAAAGTACTACGCTGGATATTATCATGAGGAAAGTCAATAAATTGCAACTGCACCGGTCAAAAATTAGCAAGACTTACAACAACTTTAATTAGAGTCTAATCCCTATAAAAAAGTATTTCCTCATGGTATAGTTGTAAGTAATAGTCATAGACACGGAATGTTCTTCTCGATAATCCTAAGCGGTTTTGTCATTAACGCAATATAATTAGTACACTTATAGTAGACTTAAAAGTATTCAAGCAACCGTTTAACCAAATCACATATAACATTATAAAACGCTCTCAGCATTTTCCACAAGTTGTGGAACATCACAAGGTCTACTCTCACTCGTAGAAGCACCTGATGATTTAGAATTGTCCGTTGTGTGAGATTGAGAAATGCCAGTCTCTATGTCCACGAACCCGCCAGCAGCACTTTCACCTGCTGAACACATATTTTCCAGTGGACCTTTGCTTTCCTCTGGAATCAAGTTACTATGAACACCATCAGAAACGCTACACCGTTTCGAGCCACTTCCCCCTGAACTGCCGATCCCGTTCCCATTCAAAATGGTTTGAAACCACTTTTTCAGGGTGCTGCCCTTCTTTTCTCTTTCCATTTGGTCCGATAGCTTTCTCCAGCGAGAGTTTTTGCTCTCATCACTCTCGGGAGCGTGTTCCCCAGACAAATTTTCCTGGATGTTCACCTTCATGCTGATGTGCTCTCCCTCTGGATCCTGATCGTCATCTCCGTGATTCGATGAAGTATCGTAGGGATAGTTGGGATCGAGTAGAAACGCAGCCTCGTGTCTATCGTCAGAGTCAACGCTAAGTGAGTCACTACTTCGATTTTGAAAGCCTTTTTGGTTTCGATAGTTTTTATTGTAAGTTGGTCTCTTTTTCATAAAGGCAGACGAGGAAGAGTACTGTTGGGGCATTCTGGAACGCTTCGTGTTAGGAGAGTAATAACCTACTTTGGTATAGCCGTGTGAGCTGGGATTGCCCTCACTACTACACGAGGGCCTGGCACTTGCACTGGGAACTATGGTGGGTTCGGGCGGTGGGGGTAAAATAGAAATAGGCTCGTCAATATCCACGGATTTTGACATTTTTCTCATTTTCAGCGACGGGCTTACAGATTTAGAGTCTGCTCCCATTTCACGACAATGCAGCACATCTAATGATCGGCATTCTCGCATTAACCCAAGAGATGCTTTGATTCGTGGACTGAGTGCCACTTTCCTTTTAGCAAACTCTCTTAATTTTTGGTCACTAGAAGATTGCATTAAACTTTGACCACTGATTGAGGCCACACTCGGGTCTATGGTTTTGAAGGGGGAGGAATGATTCGGCGTTTGAGTTGTGCTGGAATCACTTGGTGGCTCTATCGTTACTGAACATTCTCCAGCACGTTTGCAAGGTAGACTAACTGCTAAAGTTTCCTCTCGACGTTTGCGTTTTGGCGTGCTTGAGGGACTTTCGCGACTAGTTGATCGGTGGTAGGACGAACTGTTTTGTACTGGCCCCGAGTTTGTCATTTGCTGTTGAGCCGCCTTTAGCGACAGAGATAATAAAGCTGGGTCAAAACTGGGCCTTCGAATAAAATTTGTGCTTCCTTTGTTGGCGTTTTGTACAAGATGACTATTTTGACCACTTCCTGCACAGAATGAGCCCTGACGAGATACGTTCCCACTGCCAGGGAGCTTGGGGCTGGCCCTTCTGCGCAAATTCTGTTGCTCTGCAGACAGAGCTTGGAGTCCTCGAGGCCGACAAAGAGGTTTCAAGTCTTTATCCGTTCGACGAGAATTAATTGCACCTTCAGAAGCACCCACAAGCCACCAAGTTCTCACATCACCTTTCCCCTTCAAATGAACTAAGCCTCTCTCATGGATTATGTAGCCACCAATTTTGTCCAACATTTCTTTACACTCACCACTAATGTGAATTTTTAATGGCTCTCCGTTACTGAAGTAGGAAGGACGAAGAAACAATTAGTAAATGGTTCCATAAGGGGGATAAACATGAACGCGAATGAGGAGAAAGCTTATTAATCTCTCGGAAAAGAAGAATGCTGCTTTCTACTAAACATAAATGCAACAGCTAAAGCTTGTCTACTTGCAACAGTATAGTAGCTCAACATGAACAAGCTGCTAGTGTAGCTTTCATTTATGCACGACACTAAGCTTTTCAAGCGAATGCTATATGGGGCTACTTGGGACAAGACGTAGTGAAAGCAGAGCTCAAGCAAGTAAGTAAGCAGAGAGATGGAATAAGCCTTTCTCCTCTTTCGCATAATATTCAACTTGTATATCCCCCTTAAGGAACCAATAACATCACCTTTCCATCCTGGAAGCTGTATTAACAGTATCACCAAACAGACAGTATCTAGGCATTGTCAATCCTACAACACCGGCACAAACAGGCCCTGTGTGTATTCCTATTCTTAGTTTTAATGTGTCATGAGGTCTGTGGGCTATTCGGTATGAATGTACTGCAGTTAGTAGATCTAAAGCCATGGAACATATTTCACCGACATGCCTAATTCCGTTTCGAATTGGCAAGCCTGACACTACCATATAAGCGTCCCCTATAGTTTCCACTTTATACACGTCATATCCTTGGATGATGGAATCAAAAAGAGTATACAAGTCATTCAAGAAATTGACCACCTCCAGCGGAGTGCTTTCAGCAGACATTTGGGTGAAGCCAACAATGTCTGAAAAGTAAATTGTCACAGAGTCAAAGGACTCGGGTTCTATTCCTTCTCCAAGAGTTAGCCTCTCTGCTACTGGTGGTGGAAGCATTCGATGAAGCAGGTCTTCTGTTTTCTTTTTCTCTTGAATCAACATCCCTGTTCTTTCATTCACTAAATCTTCAAGGTTATTTGCATACTTTTCCATCATGGACATCATGTGATCCATTATATTTGGCGTCATGCCTTCTTTGAGAGGCTTCAGTCTCTCTCTGATAGCTCTAAACGATGGCCTGGCTTCTGGAGATTCATCCCAACATTCCATCATTAGGTTTATAACAAATTCAGGGCATTGTGTGGGGCATTCATCCAGGAAATTAACGTCTGGCCGGAAAAACTGATCATCTTTGGGCTCCCGTATTCTTTCTACAATCTCTTTCGGGTCAAACTCACACATTCCAAATGGGCCTTTTCTACCATAGATTTCATATAGTATTATGGCAAACGCATATACATCGCCCTTTTGAGTTCCGGGTGTATATCCTCTCTCGCGTACCAATTCAGGGGCAATCCAAAGCATGTTCTGGTAGTAGGCATGGGAAGCAGCTGGATCTAGGTTGGCTATGTTGGAAGCTGCTCGTAGTTCGGAGAGGCCGAAATCTGTTAGTTGTAATACCCATCGAGAGGTTACAACGCAATTGGAACTTTTGAGGTTTCCATGAATAGTCAAATCTGAATCATGAAGATACAGCATTCCTTTAATCAGATCGTGAATTAGTGACGCAATAAAAGTGGTGTCAAGCCTTATATCCTCGTTTTCGACAACATCAGATAGAGAACCTTTCCCACAGTAGTCATAGGCCAGGGTTATCTTCATTGGGGAAATGACAGCACCGTGAAAGGAGTTAATGTTGGGATGACACATTTCTCGCATGTATCGCATTTCTTTCATTGTTTGTCGGGAAATTACGTGCTTTTTTATGAGCTTCAGTTCTTTTATTCGGACCAGGGTTCCTTTGTAAAGTGCCGTAGCACAGTACACTTGACCCAAGGAACCTACACTTACTAGACTCATTCTTGACTGTGAGTGCTCCCCAAAAGCCTGTTGAATTGATAACTCATTCTCGTCAATTTTCCATAGCAAGCCCTCTATCTCCTGTTCAATTTTCCATTTGCGGTATAAACTAGCAGCGACTGATATTACTACAAACAAAACCAAGCCAAGCACGGCAGCAGTAATAACAGGCCTGTAACCTTGACTGGGTCCGTGACATTTTTCTCCTTCGAAGCCGCATTTAGGCTCATCCGATGGTTTCTTTCCTCCTACCCAATCGACATTCTGTCCAGTAAAAAGTCGCATTCGGGGATATGTAATGTTATCAGTGGTTGGGTGCAACTGTGGCTGAAAGTTTGCCACAGGAATCATGTAATAGGGACAAGTAAAATTGACTTTTTCATTCATTTCGCGATGAAAAGGCTGACTCTTTGGCAATGTTTTGAAAGCAATTAGTGTATAATTTCCTTCGGAGTCTCCGTTCTCGTCGATTGAGATTTTAGCTCCAGTAATACTCGTATAGGCTTTCATTTCTATGATTTCTTTGAAAATGGCCCGCCCATCTCTAGCAAGTTCTTGTATATCGGTTTTTGGTCGCTTGGTCTGCAAATTGTGGAGTGCTTGGGCGTAGAGTATCACAGCATCGTACAAATTGGCAGCGTATACAGAAACCTCCTTGGGCTTGTTAAAGCCCACCATTGCGAGTTTGGAACTCCCAAAGCTAAAAGGCGGTTTCGCACCATATTCGTTTACTTGAATAGAAAAATTTTCATACGTGTGGTCAGGTGGGCTGGGGGCGATCACAAGAAGGGATCTGGCGAGCTTGTGATCAAAATTAGGCAACTGCTCACAAGTTACGTCCTCTTTCCGGTTGGCAATGTCCTGGTGCCTCCACAGATACCTTAGCGCCTCTCTTCGAGAGTAGGTCAATGTGTCAACAAAGATAACTAAATATTCACCATTTTGAAATAACTGTAGACTCTGCATTGTCCCCATCATTTCAATGAGGTTCTTATCTTGTCCGATAAACACATATATTCTTGTTTTATTCATTGTACTTGTCACTATCTCATACCAATTTGGATTTCCGTCTGTAAAATGAGTTAAATTTGAAACTCTGTAATTGTGCTGAAGAGCATACAACTCTAGTGTTTCGGCGACAATGGTGTACTGCGTTGTTTTTGTCGAGGAAGCAACAAGAACTGGGGAAGGTGCTTCAACAATTATACTAAAAGTTTTCCAGTGATGATGATGCATCACGGAAAGCACAGATTTCACAATTTGCGTGTCAGGTGCCTCAGTTCGAGCAAAAGTTGGAAACTTGTTTTTATCAGATACAGTACCATCCGCACAACGGTATGATATCATTGTACGATTCCAAGCAGCAGCCACGGTAGCTTCCACATGACATGATATTTCGGGACCAAAAAATGCTGCGACATCATCGCACAACATATCAGTTAGAATCTTGGTTCCCTTAATGGTATCCCCTTCAGTGTCACCGTATCTTAGCACCATGTTGACACTCGGAAGCAAGTTCTCATCATTATTGACTTTTTCTAGAGCTAGCAGAATTGCCCCGGATATTGTAATACCTTGGCGATAGGGCACTGAGCCTTTCACAGCGGTCAAGTAACCCACTGTGAGGTTTTCCTTTGTGTGGTTTAAATAATTTGGCACATGTAAACTTTCGTCGTGTGTGTCGAAGTGAGAATGCTGTCGCTCTGTTGGCGTAAGGCATTTTACAGTGGATATTTGTGCATAAAGTAACACACTTATGGCGAATATCGAGAAATTTCGGTGATTTAGAAGTAACCTTCTTGACGCGGCATTTTGCTTTCCTGTATATACGATCCATGATACCCTCTCACTCACATTTGGAGTTTCCATCATTCTTTATGTGTTTAGAAGGCTGATTTAAACTTACTCGACAACGTGCACTCTTATACAAAATTATGTTTGCATTGTTACATTTTCAGGATTTTAGTATAAACTGTTAAAAACGTTTGAACATGGAAAGGGTAGCAAGATTCAAAATGCAGCACATTGAATGCATCACCATAATATGAATTACTACCCATTAGATACGACTAGTGAAAAATCCATTATAAAAACTTAAGTGGACACACTATACTGATGCGAGCTGCCTTCTATTCATAATACGCTTGTAATCTCAAGAACGCATGTATTTACCACCTACTCAGTTCAATTATGAATCACAACTTTAAATACACTTGCATTAACAAGACGCTTCCTGAAGTCAATTCTACAACATTTTAATTTTTATACATCTGTCATATTTTAGGAATAAGATGACCTCATATTACCGAAGTTCGTGAAAGTCCAAGAGACTCCTATCTTCATCTTTGAATCATTTAGTGCTTTCAAATTGTTTAGCTTGACACTGTAGCTTTGCATTTGGCTCGTTTGAAGTTTCTACGAATCAAATAATAGTCGCCAATTAGTTTGGTTCTTAAGACAAAAAATACTTTATTTTAGCATATAATCTTGGATGACTACAAAACGTACCAACACATCGACAAGACCTCCAAGTTTTTCACACGATGATTGAATTTGGTCTTCGTTCCCACTGCACAAGTAATGAAAATACTTAGCTTAGGTACAAACATACAATTTTTAAACATAAATTTTATTGCATGTAGACATAAACATTATTTATTGCCGAAGGGATTACTTGTGAGATTGGATGCTTTGAATAAGACGGACTCCCTGAAGATATGCGTCGTTCCACTTTTGAACGCAGTTGTGAAATGACACCACTATATCATTTAAGATTCTAGCAGGACCAGTCAAGTTACCCAATTGGGCAGAAGATTTCGGAGTACCTACAAACCAGGAACATTTCTTTGGGTCTTAAAAGTGTTTGATTTCACACTATTAGCTAAACAAGTCTACATAATATTTATCCTTACCTCCACTAGATCTTCTTGGATTATCCATTCAGATATTTCTACAGGAACTTTAACTAAGAAACGCCTACACCAGGCTAGCCTTGATTTTATGCTACAAAAATACTAACAAAATGGGTGTAAACTAAAAAACAAGAATTATTGTACTAGCCAACAAAAAACAGGCATATATAGAAATGGCAACACAAGTTAATACAGCGACAATTCGCTTGAACAGACAGCAAATTAAGTAATTCGTTCACAATCAATTTGTTCTTGAAATTTACTCTACATTAATATATTACGACTAATTACAACAATAACAACAAAATGTAATTATTTCAGTGACTGGGGCTACTACTGGAACAACATAGTTTAAATGCTTTTTATCTTCTTAAGTTCCTTGTAAACGACTTCCTTTTCAACTGCAAAAACAAAAGAACATGAAATCCAATTACTTTTCAGCGACATTCTGTAAGACAATCTTATTCAAAGCTCAATCATACCATAAGGGTCCTTCAAGATGACTTCCAATTTGTCTCCAACTCGCTCCCTTCGCCAAGCTCTCTTGTGACCAGTGGCAACGCTTTCCAGGAGAACGAGCACAAACCTGAAAATAGGAACCAACAATGAGACCATCAGTAAGACACCGACACCACAAAATCGAGTCAGCTGATTGTTGCCAATGGCCAATTATTGGAGTACTCTGCACTACTCACTTGGATTTCACTTTCTTGGCAAGCACGTTTGTAATAAACATATTCAGTTACTGTACAGAATCCACACTTGGTCACTCGATGAACAACAAAACAAAAATCAGCAGCAGCCGCCTCACTTCCGGTCACAGATCTCTGACGGGCGTTTAACTTTCCAGTATATTGTCACCTTTCAGCAGCACACTGTCAAAAAATCAGAAAGGCCATTATCAATCTTTCGTCATGTTCTCTTGTAACTGCCACAAAACTACTTATCATAAAAAAAACCTTTCAAAAAACCGCCGCACATGATCATCATCAGCCCAAAACCACTTTTTTATCTACTTGCACTTGTGCCCCTTTGCGGTCAAGGCCAAAAACTGTACAGGAATCCTATGATTGCCCACCCTACTCTCTGATGACTCTTTCAATCAATGCCTTTTACTCTAAATATTCATCCAGCTATTTTTAGCATTTGCTCCCTGCCTTCTCACATCTATTTTAACTCCGTATTATCGCCACCTAATCACCAAACATCTTTCTTCACTTAGAGAGTCCATATATTACAAAACCGTAGCGCTTAAAAGGAAAAACTAATAATAAATCTATTATCATAGCCATAAAGAACCTGCTTAAACGACTACATAGTATACATGCTTGTTACATTAAAATGAAAGGTCATCGAAATAAGTTTATTTTTAAGTGTATTATATACTCACCACCCAGATCAGCGCGCACACACACATTTAACTCGTTAAGACTATGACAGACGACTGCTCTGTACTTTAAAAATAAAAATATTTTTTTCTATCAGCCCAGCATCATCATATCGTCATCATCACGGCCATAAGCTATTAATATCCTGCGTATTGACAATGCATAATAGATCTGGAACTATTTTTAAGGAATTAGACTTAGACCCACCAACTAGCCTTGCCTGCTAAAAATCCTCTGCTGCTCTTCTGCCATTCACATGAACAATATTCAATTATGATTTGGTTCTGCCATTTATCATGATGATCGTCTAACCATCTACATTGTATATGTATATATCTTGGACATTTTTGCACAGTGTTTTCATACAAAAGCTATATGATATATCTCTAAAGATAAAAACAATAAATAAACCGTTTAATACGTTGTACGTGTTATCCGTGCTGCTAAAATAAAATCCCATACAGCACGTCCAACAGAAAACTATGATCGTGATGTCGATGTCGACGTCGTCGTCATTACCATTTTTACCATCGCCCTGTTCTCATCATCAGAAAATGATTATTTGCAGGAGTGAGTGTGTGTGTGTGTCCCAGACGACACCACGAGACACATTCAAACAGCACATTATTCCCAATTCAATAAATAACAGCGTAAGTTACATGTTTCTTCCCACTCGCTCTGGATTTTACAAACGGTCGGTCCAGCAAAACGCTGCTGGTGCTGAGTGCTGATGCCTACTTTGCTGTGTAGGTTACAATACACACATTTGTAGAAACAGAGAGGACATTTAACATTAAATCTATTATACACACGACACACGCACTCGGTCTGACATAATATGTCTTACAGTTAAACTGTGTGTTAACCTTTATTGGAAGCGCTCTTTTAGCAGAGCAGCGTTTTAGCAGCGTCGCTCTCATGTTTTCAGGTTAATTGTATAGTATAACAGGAGATCATCCTGAAGACAGACATGTAGGAAGCCCATGACCTGCGATTTAGTTTGAATGTACGCTACGCTGCTCTGTACACTTAAACTATTAGTGTTCTGCTACAATTAGAACGAATGTCGGTTGTATTACAATAAAGCAATTACATGTGAATACCTGTCTGCATAATACGGAACTAGTGCTAATTTCCAACTGTCCACTGAACAGACACAGAGGTGAACAAGTCAGTTTGGAACACTTGCGCTGCTGCTGCAACAGGCGACAATAATGGAACTTCACAGTGGATATGTATATTCCTTGTATCACTTGGTTAGCAAACGACGTTGCTGGATGATTAGTCTAAAATACTAGCTTGCAGTGAATATAACAACCACCAAAGCAATTACTTTTTTAACTTGGAGGAGTTTGTCACTCTGGTTTTACCCTGTGTATTAGACTGTTCACAGGTTTTAAACGTGATGGCTATGTCAGGCTACTTTGTGATATTATTATGCATTGGAAACTTTTTGGCAAAAACATTGTTTTAATCTTCCTTTTGCAAACATGCACAAGCACACACACGCGTGCTAGCTAGTTACATTATTAACATTATGTCATTTTTTGCAAACCTAGTTTAGTTTAAGAGCAGTGCTAGTTTAGTACACTGTCCATGGAATAAAAATATTCCAATCTGCTTGCTGAGCAGTTTGTTTTGTGTTTTGTCCTTTATTCATGCACGCAGTTTAATCGTTATTATTATTATGCACCCCTCGTATTAATTAGCCAGTTGATTGCACCAATTCAATATACTGTTGGACTATTCAGGGAATTGGGAACAAAAGATGGCCCTTTTAAGCCTATTCTAAAGCCATCTCAGTAGCCAATTTTTTTATATTATGCTTTCATGATGATAATATGATATAATTGAATTTGAATGTACCAAGTTTATTAGTAAATTATGTGGAAGATTGTGTTCTGCTACTACGCACAGTTGTACTCTATTTAGTTAAGAAAAATGAGACATACCCTGTGTAGGAGATGGCTGAGTTGCAAAAGAAAATGTGTAAGGAAAAAGGGTTAAATGATATTTTCTTTTCAATTAGGTTTCTCCAGCACAAGAGAAGAAGTGTGCAAAAAGATTGGGAAGAAACTCGACGAGGTCAATTTTTCCGCTGTGAGCCCTGCTGCTGCTTGTCTGTCTCTGGTGTCTGTTCTGAGCTGTTACAACGTACTCATCCAAAATCCATCGTGTGTGGTGGGGTGGGATGATGATCATTGTGATCCACATTGCAAGCCTACGCCATACCATCCAGAGCAGCAGCAGCAGCAATTTTTCTCGGTTGAACAGAAAGAAGGTTTTTTGAGAAGAGATTCAACCAGAAACCAAATCCATTGTATTTGCCTTTTGCAGGAATTCATATAGAAAATAAGTTTTTTTGCGTCTTTTTCTTGGTGGCTTGGCCAACAACATGCTTGCTTACTTCGCAAAAGTTGTTTTGCCCTTTTATTTAGACTTCTTGTAAATTGTATACATAGTTATATCAACATCTACGCTTTGACAAGTTGATTGTAGAGCAGTTTTGTTTTGTAGTTTTATTGTTCCACTATGCTGGAGTTCAAGAAAGCTTCTCTGTATTTTTCTTGTTGTGAAATAATGATGATACCTACCTAAACTACCTATGCATGCTAATAAATGTTATGTATGTAAAAGTAGGCTTTGTCTTAAAGATGTACCGCGGGGACAATCACTTTTGCCAGGAGCGCAGATGGGTTAAAAACAAGAGAGCTTTGAGATTCTGAATTCTAAGAGAGACTTTTTTGTTCCTTTGAAGCTGTAGAGAGAAAGAGAGCAGCCAGCGAAAGTAATAAAGCCAAAGAGTCTGTTTACCAAAAAAAACTTTCTGTAATGGGTCTATTGTTGCGTTGTATTTGTATTCAAATGGACAGGGAAGAGTTGTGTAAAATTAGGTTTTCATTGATGCTTTGCTATTGTCCTAGAAGTTAAAAACAGCAAGGGGCTAAGGCACAATTTTTAAGAGCCTTCACACTGTGCGTAGGTGAATGGATGATGATTACGTTTGATGATTTTTTGGAAATTAGTTTGGAGGAATGGAGGTGAAGAGCAAATTAGTAATTTTTACGGCGTAAGGGACGAAATTTCGTTAATAAGGTTGGTTGCATGTAGAGAGCTGTGTGCTCACGGTGATGTGGGAGTAATATAATGAAGGTAATCACGTTGTAAGGTATATAAGTCAAATTGACTATAATAGGGCTACTTCAGATATTGTATAAAACGGATGAAGAAATATTATAGACGAATCTATAAAAGCTAAAAAGATTCTTACGAAATTCTATATCAGCAGAATCATCATCATCGACATCATTATTACATATTACGTATCGTTAAGTAAGTCACATGAGAGACACGGATAAGTTTTCATCATGTTTCATGTAATAAATGTCAATCCTCATTGAAAAAGTTTGTTTCGCCTTCGCCAGAAGCAGCAACAGCAGCAGCAGGTAACGCAATACTTTCCGGATTAGTTATTAGAGACACAACAGCAATCACAGTTTCAGAGGGTGTAAAAGAGAACAGAGAGATAGAGAGAGAGCTTGTTAAAATAGTGACGGAGAGAGATGGAGAAGTTATGTACATACATATTTATTATAGTAGTTAGTGGAAATAATATGTTGTAGATTTTGCAGTAATTGGATGCAACAGAGAGAACTATCTCGACTTTTTACGCTACACTAAACACCAAAAGTTAATTCTGAGGAAGAGGCATGAAAACGCTGAAAGAATTTCGTCATTCGTACTGTTTTACTGTGATCGCGTTGTTGCAAGGCAGTAGTAGTAGTAGCGAATTTCATGAATATAAATTTAACAACAAAGTCTACACAAAAATATATTAGTTTCATTATGAGATGTTGGTGATGATATGATAATGCTGAGATTGAATTCTAGAATCCAGTCCACGGAGAGAGAGAATTACGGAGAAAAGAGAACGAGAAAGGGATGATGGTAATATACGTATCAGATTTCATGTAGCTTGTAATATGCACACATAATCCCACTGGTTGTTGCTGCAGAGATTTCCAAGATTACAATCGGATCATTTCCATTTCCCATTTCTGGAGCGTTAGCAAAGAACTGAGCTGTGCATAATTTGTGCGTTGGAGCAAATAAGGGACATCATTGGATACGAACAAAGTAAGTGGGCAACTGGGAAGGATACAGAACATGGTTGTTTGTGACTGGCAAAATGTAGAAAATTGAGATATATTCAAATTCAATGACGGCACTTTCAAAGAGTGTTGTTGATTACAGTTCCAGGCATTTTAGAGGAGATTTTGTAACTTTAGAGCTCTAGCTATTACACAACATGTTATTTATGTTATATATGTATGAATACGCTTGAATGAAAGCCTTTCAGCCTGAAAGTTTCTATTATTCAATGGGAAAGTCGAGAGAAATATTGTGAAAAAATATCTAGTTTATCATTTTTCAATTTCTTTGAAGTTACATCCGGAGTTGCCTCATACGACAAGCCTTTTTATATTCTCCTGAATCGAATCAAAAAGTAAGCTTCCTGTTTTCAATAAACTGCGTCATTCCACTCCCTAGTAGTCCCTCATTGCCCATACGCCAAGTTGGGGTTGGGGTAGAAAATGTGTAGGCGTTATTCAACAGAAAAGTGATGTACAAATATGTGGGATGATACGAAATTTTCAAAGCTACACGTGCCAATGACCGGTCACCAACTAAAAATAACTTTCCCTTCTGAGCACTTTTCCTTTACATAATTCTTTTAGCAAGTATTAATATTGAAAGCGTTTCTGCCAGAGCTTTGCCTGAACATGTCGAAAGAGTTCATTGGGGGCATTGTGCGACTAAACTGTATTACTGAATTGGCAAGTAGATGAAAAACTTTTCTAGAAATATACTGGTCGTTGTTGTCAAGGATGAAGGTGTAGGGGTGGGTTGGTTGATGGTTTCAACACAGCATTCAATTCAACATTGCTCCAGTTTTCACCTCTAGCAACTTTTACTTTAATGTTCTCTTAAAGGCTTTAACTCCACATTAAGCCCTTCATAGCAATGAGCATAATTAGACCCTTAATGAACATTAGGTAATGTTATTGTTTAGAAATTTAGTAATCTTGACACTTAAATCTAGTATTTTTCTTGTTTTTCTATTTTTAAGAATCCCATTTAAAAGTCAACTTATACATCCTCAAGAAATGCAATTCGTAGATTTGCAACTGTTAACTGTACAATTACACTGGACATCCTGATAACAAATAGATTAGTAAAATCTTTGAAATTTTCTAATTCGATTCCTTTTGTGCACCTGTACACCTCCATCGGCTCCATGCGCCATGCTCAGTCAATCTCTGGTGCAGCATGTGCAATGATATGATACTAATGTTTGCATAATTAGTCATTGTCGCTGACAATGTGGTAAACTGTTTTTCAGAGTACGTAAACTTACTTATAATGTACATACTATACATTTGGTTTGCTATATGACAAGGTTGTTCCAGCTTCATAAAAAATTCGTACAATTACTATAGTTACTTGCCAGATTGAAAAGTTTACCCTTAAATTTCCCATAAAGGGGCCTTAATTAAACTAATCGAAACCCTTTTCAGGCACTAGTTAATTCACGCTACTCTACTCCCTTTAAACTGGTGAGCATAAGCAATATTCGCCACCGTGACGGAAAATCCTTGGCGACAAATTCAAATGACCGGAATAACGGGACTGTATTAAATCCTTAGATGTTCTAATACAACAACGAGATTTTGACTCACACTCTGCACTCTATCGACAATGTCATGCATGGTTTCGTTTGTTTGATGAGAGTTCCCAAGAAATTTGAGAAATGCACAGTTTTAATATATCGGAGAATAAGCAAATTGATACAACGATAATTATATAGTTATATTGTAGAAGGTGGCTGGATTCTGGATAAAAATCATTTTTAGATATTTGGTTTGCACAGCAATAGTGGCAAAGACTTTGAAAAGTAAACGTATTTCAAATAGGGGTTGTCACACGACAAACATTGTACGGGACATCTATATTTAGTTTTATCCGTTTGCTAAATGCATTAAATATATCTATTCAAATCAATTTTCTTTGAGTTAGCGATTTCGACAAGTCACTGTTGAGCGAATGACAAACAAAGGAGGTCCACTAATTGCTAATGGGGTGGGCTGCATTTTCCTACATGTAACCGAGTGGTTAGCTCCGATTATCTCATGCTCATGAATTAGCAAATATTATAAGATAGCACTAATCTATTTTGACAGGGTTGCTGCTGTGAATTGGAGAATGGAAGTTACTGATATGATCCATGAAAATGATTTTTTATGCCCCCTTGCAATTTCAGTTCAAACGTAAGCTCATGCTCATGAAAATCCTAATTGGAAACTTCGTCGGTAATAAAAAGCGGAAAGCTAAAAAGTAAGTTTCATGCCCCATGTCGTGTCTTTCTCTAGTGCTAACATGATCCAAGTCACAATAACAAATTCTATTTTTATGATGCAAAATATATCCGTGGATGTGACTTTTCAGAGTATTATTCCATTATTGCTAAGGAATTTGTCATGACAATGGTTATTACGTAGGACACACATGTCACGCGTGTGATTTCATTTTATGTTGAATTTAATGCAAATAAAAAGACATTAATTACAACGCTTCGTTTATTCCTTTCGTCAAAATTGTTTATTGTACCGGTTGTATGCTTATTACAAGTACAAGTTCATAATAAGATCCATCAACTCAGTAACCAGTAACCAGCAATGCAGCCAGTAACCAATACCAATCCGTTGCTTCCTGCATAATGTATCAGATTTCTTGAAAATACTATTTCAGCTGCTAGAATATTTTGCAAAACCTTTGTCACCCAGAAAATTTCCGCTTTTCTTTTATTGTACACATACCTTCAAAAATGAAAATTCATTCTTGTCCCATCCGGTAAACAGCTAATAATTACAACCAGATACATATCTCAACCTGACATTTTATTAGTGAAGGCCTACTGTGACTATATAATTAGCTTAAGTATTAATCTTTTATATCCATTCATTTACAATGGAAATTGTACGACATTAATTGATTTTTCTGTACTTATTAGTTCTTTTAATTCGTGATCCATACTGTACTTACAACACAAGTTTCATGTTGAAAGCGAGAAAAATTCATTATTATCTTGAATGTTAAATGTGTTCAAAAATACATCATTTTTCACAGCCAATTCAGAAATTTAGCTCACGATAATTGACGATGTTTCGGGAAAAAATATTTTTAGATTTGGAAACATTTATCATAGTTAAAGTACATTTTAAGGCTTGCACTGACAAAAACCTGTGCAAGGTTTGAGATGATAGAGCTGAACCAAAGAAAATGGTTGCGACAAATATGTTTGGGACACACATGACATCTCTGTTTCAAATGCAGACACATTCAATGTCAACAGAGTTGAGCTAAGATCAATTTGCATAAATTCTGATCTGATTGATAATGGGCTAGTAGTCTGTGTTTTTAGTTTTTTATCGTATAAGCAAAATACAGTCGCACGCGTAACGTTTAATAAAATAACAGCAGCAGCATTTATCATCATAAATATTCATTTCGAATACGGTACGAACACCAGGAAACCTTATGCAATTTTAAATGCGCATATTTGTTTTCTAGATTCACTAACATAATATCATTTAGTATCATATTATCGTTGTTGTAACAACTATTGACGATCTGAAAAGCAATCGTACATAAATGTGTTCTTGTGGAACTTGGGGAAATTGTTGCATAAAGTTTAAACGATCAAACTTTCAACTCTCTTTTCAGACCATAGTTGCACAACAGTATCATGGTTCATTTGTGCATGCCGACTTCTCATGGAACATCTCTTAGGTGCAATTAAAGAAATTGTAATTCTTTTGGCTATGAGAAGCGCAGTCAAATGTTAACGTATCAATTGCATATAACATATAATATAGCAAACTTTGTGCAAGCAAAATAGAAATTGTGGTGTGACATGTTATAAATCAGGTATAGGTATTCCATACATCATATGTTTGCTGTAGGAGATTAAGGGATGTGGCTGGTAGTGTAACAATTTAATTATACATAGAAATATATTGTTTCTAATTATAGACACTGAGATTGCATTCCATATTTACAAATAGTGTAATTCTAATCCAATAACGCAGTCATAATATTCTGAATAACTTTTGAAGGAATCTTAAAGCAAGTACAGAAGAGTTCACACATTGCAGTCAATTTTTGCTTTTTTAAAAATGATAAACGAGGAACCCTTTCGTTTCATAAGGACAGGCTTAAAACTTTAAAAAGTAACAGTAATTAGGAATAAAAATATTATGTTAAATACTCCAATGATTTTGGAACTACAGAAGACTTGCTGGTATTAGGTTTTCAGGTAAACGTCTTGGAACTGGAATATGTTCTTTTATAAAGAAAATATGAATACATGTTTTGTATTTGATTATAACTTACGCATTCAATTAAAAATAACCATAATATACAATGTATTTTACATGATTGATGATATTCATCTGATATTTGTCCTAAGCTAAGTACATATGATGTAATTAAGTTGGGTTCTTTCCACAACGTATTTAGCTAGGAACACTGAGTTGCAAGTTAAAAAGATTTTATCTCGCACACCAGGTTTGAGAAATCTTTTAGAGTGCATTTTTTAATAATGCGCACAAGTGACAAAATAGAGCTCATCAGTGAATTGTAGAGTTTTACAATTGTCCGATGAGAGAGTGTTGTCTACTTGTGTTAGTAATTAACTTCTTAAAATTAATTCTCATATTGAGTACGCTACCCTATTTTCTCCTAATTTCAATTTTCCTTAATAATTTATTAAAAACGTTCCACGAGCATTCATGAAGTTTTGGAGTACTTTAAGTATCCATTTCTGCTAAAAAAGTAAGAAATTTTGTTGAAATTATTGGAATGAGTGTTTTGTTGATTCTCAAAAATTTCCCGAAAACTTTAACGACAAATATTATCGTATAAAAACCACTGATATTGCTAATTCTATAACAAACAGATGAAAGATATTTATTGCTACTTGCTACGTATATTTCATTGAAAATTCTTTGCACAAACGTAAATTGTATTATTGAGCCGAAGTTACAGATGAATGATTCAAATGATAAAAACAACAGCTACAAGATTCTCTTTACAGAGTTCATTGTGCAGCTTTAAGAGTCAATGAAGAGTTTTCATAACAACATGTCATAATCATCACGTATTTTTAACAATAAACTGGGAAATTCGATGCTGCCAACTTGCTTTCAAACAGTTAGATTACTGTGGCTGTTACTGGCTCACTATGCAACAACCAAGACAAATATTTGTCATAGTAATGATAGTTTTGAGTTCGGGTACTTTGAGTTTTTCAATATCTTAAATACATTCATCTGTTACTTATAATGTCTGAAACTGTGTTTCTACGTATTTCTTTTTTAGTAAAATAAGTGAATCGTACGTTTGTTGTTTGTGTAGAAATTGCCATTTCTAATTTCTATTTTGTTTGTATTTAAAATACTTGCATTACAATTAGCGTTCATCAAATGGAAGTACAACAGTTTATAAATATTTAAAGTGTTGAGTACTATGAGTACACTTGTGCAACCTTTTATGGTACAATTTCAGCTTTGTTTTAAACTGGTCGTTACAGAAAATAAGGAGATTTCCGAACTGTTTGAACTAAGTTTTCTTTTTCAATATATATTCTAATGATGCCATCATCAAAACTGCTCAAAATCGTTTGAGTCCTTTGGATCAAAATCTACTGTGTAACTTTTGGAATGTTGCTGGAATTATTCAAAATACCATTTCGACTTGAACATTTGAGTTTTTAGAACAATAATAATAAACCTGATTTCGACGGTTGCTTTGAATATCAAAAACAAACAACTTGTGCAAATATGGTAATTCTTTTCGTGTAAAACTATCTCCTTCCCACTGGGCTTATGCAATCGTAATCATTTCTGCGTCTTTCCCTGTAATTACTTTGCAATATATGGTGCAAGGTCACAATGCAAAATCTTGCACCCTTGAAGCCCACCCCCACCCAGCCTAAAAACTTACCTGGCTTACACATGCCCAGCTACGAATGCCTATGAACCCCTAAATTATGTTAACCTATAAACTTACGTTGTTGTTTATCTAACTAATGAAATATGCTCAACATAGTTCATCTAACCTGGACAGCTCCGTAAACTGCTTTAACCGTGAATAATACATTCTACCATGCTGCCGTTGTACAGTATACATGGTTCCCAAAAATACTGTAGGAAAATTTTATGTTACTTTAGAGCTGTGCGAGATTGACATGCTCAATGTCATAAACACAAGGTTTTCGTGTATCAACATGAACTATGTATGAACCGTCGTTAAGCTATAAAACAACACGTAAGTTTTCGATGAAAATTTCAATTTTTTGAAGGCTTTTGAAAGTTCGTTGGTATTTTTGATACCTTCGTGTATTACGATCAACAACAACTACTTGTAGCATATTTTGAATTTTGATTTGTGTGTTCATTAACATCATTGAAGCTGTTGTAAAAACCTATAGACGCCAGGTCTTTTGATGGTGGTGCGGAAAAGTCTATATCAACTTGGCGTCACGCCGTATCCCAAATCCAAATAGTGTGTGGTAGCCAAAAAACATGAAGTTTAGTTTCCATGAAGAAAAAATGATCACGAATTAAAATCAGAAAACGGTCTTGCTTTGCTTCCTTCTGGTCGTCTCCGTGGCTGTGGAGACAGATTGAATTTACCAGTGACATCGTCCAGCGTGTTCTCCCGGAATCTTAATCCGTAGTCCAGAGGCCCCAGATAGCGATTATTTGCAGCAATGACATTGACGTTAGTAGAAGGGTGGCTACGACACGTTGGCGTTGGACTGGGACTTGGGTCGCTCAGTAAGCGTGCACCTGGATGAGGAGGGAACTGGAACACACATTCCTGATCTGTTGAGTGGAAAGAAGACAAAACTGCGAATGATGGTTCAGAGTTCCTATTTCGTGTCCACATTACTGGTGGGGGACTCCGAACAAGTCTAGCGTGAACTTCGGCCAGTGCTAGTGGATCCTTCATTCCACACTTGGGATTCTGCACAAGAAACAATGATTCAAAAATATTTTTATACTTGAAATGCCTTTGTACATGCATTAAACTGAGAAAGCTGCATTGTACATTACCTTTGACATCAGGGATTTTTCTTCATACTCGCTTCCATCGTCACTTTCGTTCAGGCACTCGCGACTAGCCAACACCTATTGAAATATGAAAATTGTTATATGATACACTACAAAAATCCTTTTTCATAACAATACCAGCCTTTGTCTAATGTGCATTTCCCATTTAAACGAATGTGTACCTGTAAATAGGGGTTGTCCTGTCGTGACAATCTCAGATTTTCCATATCTTGATCAATTGTGCGTGCGTGATATGGCGAATGAAGTGCTTCTCGAGGTTCCGGAATGTCCTCAAACCCTCCCCAAACATCATTCACACTTTCATCCGTAATGTAAAAACTTTTTTCGCCTTGATCAGACATACTGTCGACATCCTTTCGGTTATTCTTTCTCCCAAATATACCAGTAAGAAGCTGTAAAGGCTTCCTTCGAAATCCACTTCCTCCACAGCCAATTACTGAGTCTGAATTGGTTGAATGAGTGTCTTCGTGCTTGTGATGATGAGGATCAACGAGCGTGTGCATCTTGAAGCTGAGATACAGAAAAACAAAGTCGGTTTTTTCAGCGAGTATATTTTATATGAAATTTCACCTTGGAACTCACATGTATAGGTAGTCGGCTAAGCTCTATTTTTCAGATTGGTATTTAAGAAAAGTACCTCAGCTTGTTTAAAAGTATGCACAATAGTTAACTTATACGATTAACAACTACTGACAAACTCAAAACTATGAAATTTTCTAGTACTAGTGTATCTTTAACTTCTATAATTAGTACATAATAACAAGGAAGATGCTGTTCAGATAGTGTGGTATGTGTAAGGTAAAATGACTCAATGAGTGAAAACAAAGAGGGGTAATTCTACGTACTACTTGGATCTCCGCTCATGGATCTGTTTCAAAGGAAGGAAGAACTTTTGTGGCAAGTTTACTTTATCTCTGCTAAATAATACGCAACACAAACTGGGTGGTGAATAGGGTCAGTACACCTAGGCGGAGATAAAATCACAACATCAATACCTGAACAAACTGATAACTCTGATCTCACAAAAAAGCCATTTGTGCACTCATTTCCTGATTGATTTTGTATGCAAAAAGATATCAGTAGATCGATCCTACTATCATCAACACCATGTTATTTTGACAATGTCAGATTTTTAATATTGACTAAGCTATTAATAAGTTCGTTGACGCACAAAATGAAGAATCACAAAAAATGAAATGAGCACAGGGAAGATACACTTTAGGTGATAAGAAGTGCACACTAAAAAATCAGTTATATTAAAAATCATAGCATTTTACTAGGTTATAATTATATTTTACAACTTACCAAAATGACCTGGTTTTCTTTGTCCAGACCTTGCAACTCTTTAGCCAATGGAACACAAGTGATTTACTTGAAACTCGTTTGGATTACTAATTTTTGTTTTGTTTTATATAAAGCGTTTCCAAAGCATGCATGAACACCGCTTCGGTTTCACAATTAATGACATAACTCACTATGATCCTATTGACCCGGACTCATGACTCCAATGTCTTTATTAATTGATGGAAAAAGCTGCTAATCTGTCTGCATTCCTACTAAAACATATTCTGTCCTATTTTATTGTATAGAATTTCAGGCTCTTGCATGATCTAAAATGCAAACTTGAAAAGTAGTTTAAGTTTCAGAAGCCTCATTGTTAAAAACTTAGGCTGCCCTACTTAGCCTAATTAGCAAATAAAGAAACAAGTTGAATGTATTGTGCAAAAAGAAGTTGTTACAACTTCCCTAGAACTTTGTTTAAAGCTATTGTGTGCGTTTTAGCAAACAAATATGTGTAGGACCAAATGTTGCCAAAATCTTTCTCAAGAGTTAGTAAATGTAAAAAATCCTTCCTTCCACAGGAACGTGTTGGAAATGGTGATCATGCTGATGATGATGCGTCTCTATTTCTCGTTAATGTAATGAAGCTTTAGTAACACCACACCACCACCAAATCAGGAGCAGCATGATGAAAAAGTAAAAACTATTTTAAAAGGCTATGAAGTGCACTAACAATCCTCCCTGGCTAATGTTACACACTCATTTCAGTGGACAATTATTTGCAGGTAGTGGTGGTGATACGATCAAAATCATCGGGATGTGAACCTGCTATAATACAGGGATAATACAGATACAGAGAGGAAAAAGTCGATCCCAATAATGCGCCAGTGCCAGTACCAATTACCGTTGGCTTCTGCAGGTCGAATCCAATTTATAGTACCTATTTTCCGTATGGAACTCTCGCAAACACACAGGATGTTATAAAACAGGCAATCTTAACGGTGTATGGCATGCCATTATATTCCTTCTCCCTGTTGTCTGTTTAACATTGATATAGTCACACCATACCCAGCTCTCTGGAGCATCTTTCTCCCACACGCATCTATATGGCTGGAACGTGAGTAATTGTGAAGTGAGATAGGAGTGAAAGAAAGGGAAAAGTGAAAAGAAGGAAAGCCAGCCATACATGTGAGTCAGCTTAATAATATGTAGGTATGCAATTCACTTGACACAAGGAGCAAGGGGAAGAGCACAGAGTTGGCTCTGCTTCGTAAACTAAAGGGAATAAAAGACAAGGGTTTAGGTTTATGTAAAATAGTGTACGTCCACTATACGAGTATATAACAGCGATAACGATATAATCAATGAGAGAAAGAGGGAGAGAGAGAAAGAAAAAGTTTCTCTCGAGTGTCGCGACTGCTCTGTGTTAGGTTTGTGATACGCTGGATATTGAGCTGTGTTTTGGAGAATAATAGGATTTTCTGGGCATACACCTAACCTTCATAAAGACAAGGCAATAATAAAGAATTCGCTTTCTATTACTCGTTTCATTTCTTGGCCGTTCCTTTATGAAACCAGACAGGGGAAACATAGGGATGTCAGTGGAGATTGTAGATGGAAGATGGACTGGAAAGAGGTTGAGCCACTGGTCCTGTTCACAAGAGAAAATTGGTTTCTAGTTGTTTTTAGTGAAATGAATAACATCACGTTAGCTGAAAACTGTCGACCTCATAATAGGCGACAAAGATCAGCTTAATTAGCGTAGTAATGTGCTAATATCTTCAAAATTACATGAACACTCCATGAAAATGCAAAGTTGGGGCAGACAAAATGAGAGAACAGCACGTCCTAACAGGGGGCGTACAAAGTCATTTACTCTACATAGCAAATCAACCAGTTCTGCCCTGTGTTCAATTTTCACTCATATTGAAAAAATTGAGAGAAAAGAATTTTATGGAAGGTAGTCTCAAGAGAAGTTTTGTTGTTGTCTAAGAAGATTAGATAAAAAGCAAGAGTTAAGCCAAGTACACACGCAACATATACTTGAGACGATCATGCTCTCTCATTCTGTTTTCTCAGTAAACTCCTTTTCGTTAGATATTGTCTTTGCACTCTCTTTTGTATGCTTCCCTGGAAAAAATGGATCTACGTTTCGAGTTATTAGTGGGGATTTATGCTTTCATTGCTTTTACTCGGAAGACAGTTTGCTTGCTCGTATTTGCAAAAGGATTTTCTTTCATGCTGGATTCAAGAATATGATACTCTTTTCACCTTTTACTAAAATGTTTGTCTATTTTCCTTCAGTTTGAGAAGAGCCCTGCTATCTTACGCTCTACTCATATTACCTTCGGTAAAAATCATATATTTTTCATTTTGTTAAGAGAAAACGAGCTTGTTTGCAAGTTCAATAAGCGAAGGAATTGTGTTCATGGAATATGGATGCAAACTGTCCTTGTAACGGTGATTTTTATGGTTTTCTCTCTGCACATCTTGTCTTGCATTATACAATTGTCGAGTTACCCAAATTGTCGTTTCTTTTTGAATAAGTAAAAAGTACTTTGGTCTATTCTTTATGCTGCCATTAAAATGAGCTTTTTGAATATTGCACACGGTTATTTCTAGCTCCTTGAAAGTGGAATGCTTACTAAAACACATTCCTACAAAACAACCATACAGTCAAAAATAATCATTACAAATTCAATTTCTTTATATAAGTTTCTCTAGAAAGTATACTTTCATTTCTAAAGCCCGACTACATAGGATAAGGAGCACTGCTACTATTTGAGGAGTTGGTTTACGCAGTTTATGGCTCGGCATTGCTTAAAAATGAACAAGCGATTAGTATTTCATAACTTGATCACACGGTCCAATAAACCAATGACTATTTTTCTTCAAAATGTCTACTTGGGTACAAAAATTTTCCGTAATACTTTTCTTTGTCGACGTGTATTGATAGGTATATATTATTATGTACAACAGTACTACTGATCCTAGCATGGCTATATGTCTTACTATTAGTCTGTAAATATGGTGAAGTATTGTCGTTCAAGTAGACTGGCAAAGAAAAGTTGGAGTAGGTTGCATTCGCAACAAAATTCATTTTGTGAATCTGTTTAAGACCTATCAAGGTCAGGATGAGTGATAGACAATGTGTTGTACAAGGCTACTACTAAATGTGTTCTTGTAGTTTTAGTTTGATTGGATTTACATTTTATTTAAGTTGAATTACATGTGTGTATTAGAATGTATGAGATGTTGTCTTTCCTAGTTATTTGCGCCACAATTTTTCATTAAAATGCTTTGATTGATAAACACGTTAATATTGAAATGCATATTTCAATAAACCTGACAAACAGGATATAGGAAACTTGCGACCCATGATTGTTCGTTTGATACCCCATGTTCCGGGGGATTTTGGATTCGAAATGGAAACTGGATATTTTATTATAATTTTTCCTTTCCTTTGTTAACTGAACGTTTTCAAAATTGTAAATTCGTTGTCCTTTGTTCACGTTCAGTATTTCTCATTTTATTGAAAAGATGATTATTGTTAAAGTCCAATATTGTGAACTTTGGTATTGGTAATGGCTACTTCCGGTGGAAAGGTCGAGTTCGATCCCAACGTAAGTTGGACTTTGTGAAACGTTCACCTTTTCCTTTGTCTTTCTTTGTGCGGAAAATGGTAGATTTCTTGTGAAACCGGAAATGGTTCGTTTATCGCTTCATGAAAAGTTCATCATGAAACGTTTTCTTTGTTTCTTGTAATTTTGTAACTTTCCGAGTTCGAACCCGGAGTAGCCAGTTTCAGTATAAATAAGGAATGAAAATTGTAAACTGTCATTAGTCCTCTTGAGGCATCATACCAAGCAGAGTAAGCCCAAAAACTCTCAAGGTTGAGCCAACAAAGAGAAGAAAGTCGGTCTTCGGACTAAGAGACACTTAACAAAGCTACCGTTATTTGTCTATCTTTTTGGAAATAATAAAGTTGAAGTTCCTAAGCTATTTGGAATCGTTTGCTATTTATTTTCCATCATCTGGAATAGTTTGACCCAGCATTCAATTGCATTGGGGTTCCAGAAGTTGTCTCACGTTAGTGAGTGGTCCTTTTGAGCGTTATCATCACCATCTTATGTTCCAAGTTTGGGGACACCCCACATGCCATGTAGTTTTAAAATGCTTGAACTCTTGCACTTTTTTGGCTTTAACGGTCAAACGGTTATGCATTTTAAAAAATTGATATCAGAATCGTTAATTTGATCAAAAACTGACCTAAAATCATGTGCCGCTAGCTATAGGCCATTTGGTAAATATTTGAAATCGTCGTGACCTTTTGACCATAGAGTTAACCTTTTGGAACTATCTTCATAATACACTGAATTATGTTGCCTTCGAAGTGCTTCTCCAAAACAATTTTTCAAAGATCTTGAAAAGTGCGGTCTTTGGAACCTTCAAATCATAAAAACTGCTATAACGGCCATGTGATTTCGAATTTTCAAAAATGGACATTAGATTCGTTAATTTGATTAAAAACTGATCTATAATCATGTGCCACATGCTATAGGTCACTTGAAAAAATTTTGAAATCGTCGTGGCCTTTTGACCTTACAGTTGACCTTTGGTGCCCATCTTCGAACTCACCCGAGCAAAGATGCCTCTAAACATTTTGCAAAAAGAATTTTTCAAAAAAGTTGAAAAATGCGGCTTCTAGAGCATCTACAGACGGACGGACGGACAGACAGAAGGACCAGACAAAACTAATAACTTGCTTCAAGGTCGCAAGTTAATAATTATTTCCTAATAAACTGACAAATTTTTGATATGCCAGTTTAATACGCTATCACATTATCCCTGGAATTTGCATAAAGCAATAAAAAAGCTGTGCATATAGGGGCGACTTGAGAATGCGTTTTAATGCCTATATAATATTTTACATGACAATGTTTTTTCTTAGTTAGGCAACAATATAGAAATACAACTTTAATCTGACACAAAAACCTTGATACAATGTTGCAGTTTTTGTAGCTAGTTTTAAAAAGAACTACGGGCAATAGCAGAGTTTTTTAAGTATAGGTTTCCCAATAAGAGGTAGCATTGTATCCTTCGCTACTGTACTTTATATACTTTGATCCTCTTAATCCAAAAAAGAAATCGAAACTATCCGTTCTCATGTTTGAAACTCTGTAACTTTTAATACCTGTATACGCATCGAATTGCTGTACTTTCCCTTTTGTTGCATACAATTTTTCGAATAATAACAAACATATAATCATTGGGTTTGGGGGAATGGGGGACCATCGTATCTGACCTTTTGTCAAAATACAATAAAGAAAGCAAAGCTTCATTATATAAAACTCGGAATATTTACAAGCAATGTTATTCCGTCAATTTTTGTTCCAGCAAACCCCTCGTATGTGTGTATCACAACGTGCTTTAGTAGCCAAAGTGGATAATGGATGCAAAATGCCAACAAAATGATCGTTTTTATATTCAGTGACCTTTTGTTGTTTATACAATTCAGTACGTTTTTCCTGTATAAAGGTGAGAGGTTTTGGTTGATTAGGAATTTTCTCAGAATTTGTTCAGACGTAAACAGGTTTGCATATTATTAGAATAATGGTAATGTTTACGTTACAAATTTTGTTATGTGTATTTGTGTCGAGGCGCATAGAAGTAAATCCCCGAGAAAAGATCTTTCGATTACGACAATAAATACCTTGCTGGGCATACTATGACGAGACTGTTTTAAAAAGCTTTATGTGGCATATTATATTCCCGTATTGTTTTCCATGGCCATGAAATCCGTAATTTTAGAATGCAGTTTCCCTGTACGCTCAGCGTTACCAGGATGTATTGCTGCATATATATTTTAGAACAAATCACAGCAACTGACTACCCTGGTTTCAAGTATATAAGCTTTAGCCACACCTGAGCAATGGCAAACTTACTTGTTTTGCAGTTTTATGTGAATACCACATAATGTTGATATTACAGATATGTGGGATTTTTAATATTCTGGAATAAATACATGATGATAATATTAGAATTCATGGTCAGCACTATTCTGGTTAATGTTTAATGGTCATTAATAAGCTGTTGCTAACTTTAGCAACCCAAAAGACGGTTTTCCAACGCGGAAAGTTTAAAGGTCAAAAATGCATCTCCGCATCTGAATGTAATCTTAAAATATCAGATGCATCGGTTTGGTCTTGAGAAGTATCTGGCACAATGTAATTATTATCTGGCTTTCAGATATAATATTATGTGTTGAACAGAAGAGAAGTCAGTTTTTTACAAACAAAAATTGCGTGCACAACGAGGAAGTCATTTAAATCATCGTTGTCTCTGTAACATTAGCATTGAGAAGTTGGAATTTGGAGTATATTGGAAATAAGACATGACCAGTAGTAGTATGCAATAATGTATAATGCAAGCATTATTATCATCATCGTCATGAATACTTTTAGTCTCAGCAAAATAACGTGCGTCTTGGTAGGTGCATTTTCGATGTAGTACTATGTGTCTACCTTTTGTGAACATCTGAGACTCAGAGAGAGACATGACACATGAGTGAGCCGAGTGAGAATTTTTACGTTTACATGCATTGAAAAGATTATAATACTACTGTTACAACAGTATGCACGGAATCAAGAATGGAATATTATGGAACAATGCAATGTGAAATTGTAGGCTACGATGGGCACGGTACGGTACAAACAAACCGCACGTATTCTAATCCAATCCAGATAACAAGCTATCATAGAGAAAACTATACAGCCGGTATTATTATTATACCTGATTGATACAATTATCATTATCATTTGTTTTATGTTTGCAAGCGAGACGAATCCCAAGCTCAGGTAATTAGTTAGAAGCATTAAAATGAAATGAAAAATATATGCACCCATTTTTAATGTCGGGGCTATGCAAAGGAAATTCCATTATGGAATAAATGAAAAGTTCAAAGATGAAAATGGTTTTGTATCGTTTTACATTCATGTCTTATTGGCAGTTTTATTTCATCTCGTGGAAATGCCTTGTACATTCTAGAGATGACCCCAAAATGCAGAATGTATGGAGGCGTTTCGCGGAAAGCAAATATTATACTCTAGGTTACATCAAGCAAATACAATGTAGCTTTAGGATTTTCCTCCATTTCCTCCATACCAATGATGAATTGTAAACATTTCCAGAAAAATAATGTGTATTCGGAAATTGCATCCATGAAACTCAGCTTGTAAAATAATTTCTACGTTCTAGCACCCAAATATCTATAATTTTTGTCAAGAGAGAATTCTATACTTTAAGACAAGTTGTGATTGCCAAGTTTTTTTATTACTATACCAAGCAAGATGCTCTGACGAAATCGTTAAAGTTTAAACGCTCGGTTAATAAAAATTTGCCATAGAGATAAATATAATCGAGGCAAAAAAGTAATCACTCGTTGCATTACCTTTGTTCTACATTAAAAAAGTAATCGTAGTCAGACTTGTCATAAATTGCCACACGAGATCCATTGTGCCACAGTAAATCCTTCAAAAATTGAGAAAATTCTAAATACGTTGGTATACTAGTTAGAAGTACAATTTGTTTACAAACAAAAGTGTTTTCTGCACACTTACCTTACAAATTTTAATATATCGTTTTGCTGGGTATTTATAAGATGCATAATATTCTTGTGATACGTTGGTTCAACTTTCTCTTTTTATTATTCTTATCAACCTTCAACATTGAAATGGACATTTTTTATTGATCGGAGCCAATAAGCTTGTGCTCGGGTCTCAAATTACAATATGCGTTTAATATAACGTTTCCTTTCCTGAACTGTCCCTTATTTTGCTGATTTACGCTGATCGTTCGTTCTTGTTTCGTGTAAGCTGTCTACATATTATGCATGTCGGTTGTATAAACTACTATAAACAACCAAAAGATGTGCATCTAGAAATCAGCATTATAAAACCACGTTCAAGGTTGAATAGCGTAATACTGTATTTACAGGAGAAATTATCAAGGATCGTAATTCATAATAGTTTAGTTAGATTATCGTTGTCGTCATCATCATCATTCGTTGACTACTTTCTGGAACATTTTACAGCTAACGTGAGCTAAAGTGGTGTACCATAATCATATTAGTTAGTCCTGTGTTATTCATTATTCAAGTGAAATACCCTTAAATTGGACAAGTGCTGAGTTGGTATAACGTAATCAATTGAATATTTGGAATTTCTTGGGTCTCACCACTCACTCAAAAGCACTCTGTCCTGCCATATTGTATAAACTTACAATCTGCTCGGTATGCGTTGTTGTGTGCTTTATTATATTGTATGCTGTACTAAATACTAGAATTCCGATTCAGTTGTTTGCTTTTTACACTAGCACATCATACAATATTGCCCACTACTTCTACATCATTCTCTTCCATCGATAAAATTTTCAAGTTCAAAAGCGCTGCTACACGGAAAAAGGACAACTTACCAGGCTACCAGGTATTTTTAACGGAAGTTGTATATAAAAATATTGGCTTTTAATCCAAATTATATTAAAGATTTCTATGCAATTAAATAAATCTCATCTGAGTGACTTTTTTTGGGGGGATTTACCTTATGTGTTGGGTACACCAACTGCCTCATATATTGCATATTATTATTATACATATTTGTGTATCATTTATATAAAGCTTGTATTGAATAGTTTAGTGGCTATATATCCAGAATAACTTTTAATGCTACATTAGCTTTCAATCATTTATCTTAATGGAAAATAAATAGCAAATCGTTACGCTTACGTAGTTTGCTTGTAGCTATAGCAGATGAGCATAATGTTTTCAATATGCACTCTTTCAACTTACATATTATTAGTAAGAATGCATGGACATTTTGAGGTTTTATACTGTTGAGTAGTTTATAAGAATGCTGAATAGAACTTACTTTTGCGGAAATTTCTTCGTAGTTTTTACATTTTTCTTAGTTTGGAGTTTACACAACCAGCCAGTCATATACCCTTTTTGAAAGTTTGTAGCTTGCGTGCAAACAAACTATTTTTGAAACTACAATAAGTATAAAAAATTGCTTATTTTAATGCCTTGCCAGCAATCAATACTCAAACGACGGTTGTGATAAAATGCCAAAATGATTGTAGGAAAAAAGTACAGCGTGATCGCTTCTAGCGTGTTGCCAAATCTTTTAAAACCTTTAAACTGAAAGCTACTAAGACTAACCTTTTGCAACATTTTAATTACTTTTAAATATCAAAGTTTAGTAATGCTATGTGTAAATAATATACATATAATATTTGTCTTTAAGCGCAGCATAGTTAAATACATATTTGGATGTTAACTAACATATAGATACAGACTTATTGCATTGGCTAAAGACAGACTTTGATAAGCCATCAATCCCCCTTTTTTGAGGTTATCTTGCACGGAGGTGCACAATGTTTATAACTGCTAACATGGTTTATTTTCAATGCATGCAAAGTGCGTCAGAACATGATATAAAGCAGCAGTTAGGAAATCTACTCTCAGTCAGTAGTACGTCTTTTCAACATTGTATCTTTTTTCTAGAAAATTATGGCATAATGATAGTGATAATTTTCTTCAGAGTATATTAGTGATTTCAGTTTGCATAATAGCCCTTTTAGTGGCAACAATAATAGCAATGCAATATGAACAGTATCCTCTTCTCCATGCTATGAATTTTTCATACTTGCATTAATATTGCTTTTGAACATTCGTTTTGCTTTTGTCCAATGTTGAATGCAGTGGTAGCACAAGCAAAGTAAATACTTTGTAGAAGAAGTTGATAGTGCAATATTTTATTAATACCATCATAATGTGTAGCATTGTTTGACGCTGCCATATGTAATTTCGAAATCAGTTTTTAACTGAAATATACTTTTTGATGATGGGCAAGTTTCTACATGCAGGGAGAAGAAGAGAGGGAGAGAGTGAGGAAAAGAAATATTATGTAGCAAAAAGAAATAAAAGGATTAGTGCCGAGTTTCAGAACTCTTTTCATGTACGCTTTGGCTTTATTATAGTCTCTCGTAGAAGTAAAGCGTACAGATAGACATACAAGCAAAAGTAATACATATGACTATGTCTCCGTTTTTGTGTCTGTGAATGATACTCCATAAAATTTCAACTACGTTGAAAATATTACTCATTTACCATTATTCGACGCATGTAGTATGTATTATTCTCCTGTGCTGCCGATTTTATTCCTGGGTCTGCAATGTAATGCTGGCGCAGTAATAAGAGTGAAGTGGGGATGAGAAGACGAAGAAAATTCCCTGTGTGTAGAGGCAAGTTAGGTCTTCTAAAAGCCAAAACAGCCAAACACAACTTTTAGTCAAGTTAAGAGCGAGCCAGCACCACACGCTCTCTCTCAAAAACTCTCATTCTCTTCTCCTCTCAGGGATAAAAAAGTGTACGTACGAGCGATAGGAAACCTACCTAAAGCAGTTTATTATTATTATGATCGAACATTTCCATTTAGTTGTACAATTACCAGAGTTGTAAGCTGCCTCAGCTCACAGCACACACAGCAGCCCAAGAGTCAGCCAGACATTTGGTTTCATAAAAAGGAGCAAAGAAGGAGGAGAAGAGCTTTTCCATTCTTGCAACTTGCAGTACATGGTCCCCCTACTACAATACTATAAGCTAACTTGAGCTCTGCATAAAAGTCGTACTGTTAGCTATAATATCAGAGAATAACAGAAGAACGTGTGCAAAGTGAAATGGAAGTAGGAGCAAGAGAAGAGTCAGAGGAGTAAAAGAACAGGAGGAGGAGGAGAGCTTTGTTGTGGCAAGCAAAGCTTGTATTAAAAAATGTGTGTGTGTTCCTGTGTTTTGGCTCAACTTCTCTGCTGACTGAACCCAATTCTACACGCTTTCTGGTAGAACAACTATACAGGCTGGTTGGAAGGTAAAATGCATTAATCCAAAAGTAAGGCTGGCTGGCAGGAGGACGTACGGGAATGTCTTGTGGGAAATGCTGATTTTATGCTTCCATTGCAATGCAAAATGTACAATGATCTTGGTTCATAGACATGATTTGATTTAACATTGCCACTACACTGCTGCTGGTGCAACAACAGCAACATCAACGTCTCTTGCTGCTCCGTTGCTGCTTTGATTGAAGTTTCGTTGTGCGCCTGCATTGCACTGCCTACTGAACTGACTGCTGCGGCTGCTGCCTGCAAAAAAGATAGACTGAAATAGCAGGCAGAGTAGTCGTTATAATCATCAGAGTGGCACTAACTCATCATCCCATCACCAATACCACCACAGATCCATCAAACCTATCAATCATGGTTGTGGTGGTAAGATAACTTCCTCCACTACTTGTCTCTTGCAACAACGCAGCACGACACTGCTCCTGTTCAGGGTCAACCATGGCATTGGAGTGCTCCTCAGGGGGAACTCCATGTACGGAGGCTCGGTTGACGCAAAACTCGGCGATCACCGTAACTATCGATGACCTGACGGAGGGCCTCATTGTTGTCTCCTTTACACACAGCGACAATCTCTATCAGGGCGTACTCTTTCAACTCAATAGAGAGTAAGTTCTCTAAGTTCTCTTTTCATAAATTCTTCTGCAATGACATGTATGACAACACACCAATAATGCATAGACCTCAAGCGTGCTTTATGCAACGCTCAATACGGACTAGTAACTGCTGTCAATGCGTAGAATGACAACTAATGATGACATGCGGGAAAGGTGAAAGGTGAAAGAAAGCATAAAAGCAGTTGTCACTGTTTCCTTGATAGCTATCATGACTTTTGAGAACCTCTTGAGTCATTCTACTCAATTGAAACTTTCATAACATGTTTTCATAAATGACAATTTTCTGTCTCATCACTTCCAGGAGAGGGATCCCGTCCGGCATCTCATTTGCAAAAGAGCACGTCCTGGGAAATGCAGTGGAAAAATGCGAAATTGTTGATCCCTCACAAATCACACCTCTTCATCAAAGACATACATATAACAATAGCAACCAGGGTACATGCAACGGAACATCTCATAGTCCCATATCCCAGCCTTCGCTGCGGCGCATTATAAAACCTCCGGCTCGTTTTAAAAATGCTAGAATGTCATTGAGGCTTCGTGCCCGGCCAGTGCTCTGTGCCAAATGCAGGTCTCTTTGTGATGACAAGGCTGATAGTAGTAGTGGCAAAGATGAGCCACCCAAAGAGGACGTTCCTGACAAGACTGACAAGAGTAAAAAGGAGCGTCCCAAACTGGGAAAGAGTGAGTCTATGAACACGACAACCTCTGGCAACAAGGCTGGAGGGATTGAACTGAATGGTAAATTGCGAGGTGGACACGAGCCTTCCAGTGCTGTTGATCCACAGGATCTTCGCTATGAAAGTGTAGGAAGCACCGGAGTGGTAGAAAATTACTGGAGACGGCCATTGGCTCAACCACTGATCCCTTCCACTGAAGAAACTTACGCTAGACTCAGGAAGCACAAGGCACCTTCGGAGTCGGGTCGTGAAAACAGGAAAAAGGCAAAGACAACGAACCACGGAACCGGAAACCCTGCTACTGCTACTAACAATAATGATATGAGAATAACTCCCTTAGGTCATCAGGAGAAATTTTCACCTATGACTACTGATAATGAGAATATAGATTCCGTTGCTGTCTCACAGAGGTTGTCAGCCCCCACTTCAATATTTGTAACCAAATCAAACGACTGTGATAAAAACTTTCCAAATACCAGAAGCCGGAAGGCACTCAACTTGAAAATGTGCATTACTAAAATAGCTGAAATGAGAAATGGCGACACCAGAGAAAGTGGCAAAACCAGAGGTCAAAACACGAATAGTAAATCAGTAGAACCGTTTCAAGCAAGTAGGCTAAAAGGAGACGAGATTTCAGTCGTAAATCCACTTCATAGCAGTCCATTCAATAATCATTCAGATAGTTCATTAGAGTCAACGGAAGTGATAGAAAATAATACAACACATCAGGACAAGACTAGCTCCGATGAAGGTAGTAGTAGTAGTAGTGGTTTAAAAAGACCATCTAAAAAGTCAAAGGCATGGGAGAACAGGATTCGCACAAAAAGTACCGTCCCCGTCAGATTCCGTGATGAGAGTTATTTAACCAAAAATATATTCAACTTCAATAAACGTCGAACACCGGGCACAAATGCTGGTGGCGACATCCCGGTGCTTACAATATCCAGGAGTGATGACGAAAACACTTTTAAAGTTTCCACCTTAATAGATCCTGAAGGTACTGATAGTACCGTAACAACCAGCAAAATTGATGAAAACTATGAGGATCACGATGATGAAACTGCTGCGAGCTCTGCGCAATCGTCACCACAGCACGAGCTAGAAGATAACCAGAATGATGAAGATGGCAGTCCTCACAGTCCAATAAGCAGTTCATCAACTTTAACTGATGTGACAGCCACTACCAGTATTAAATCAAATGCCTGCAAGCCGGCGGAACTGATAAAAACCCCAACCATCAAAATCACATTCGGCTCTTCTGGCAACGGAATGGTGGTGCAGATCCCACCTAAGGTTGCCCAGCATGTAGAGTCGCCTACTACGACCGACTTGAAGGCCGTGAAGAAAGCAATGAAGAAAGCCAAGAAGGAAGCAAAACGCAGGCGTTCCGTTTCTCCCGACTTCTCACCGTCCTTTAATGCATTTTCTCCTGATCATCACTCAAAACCCGAAAGGTCACACCCTTCCTCGCCTGTGATGCGGGCCGCAGAGTCTCATGAAGAATCCGATGTATCACAGCATCATGACGATAAGCTTATGTTGCTCGACTATAACTCAACAAGTGAACCTTCAACTTCCGTACGAGTCCCCAAAAAGAAGAAAAAACAAAAGAAACGTAGAAGAAGTAGTAAAGTTTACAAAGAAAACGACGACTTTGCAAGTAGTAGTAGTCATGAGCCAATTATGGTAACTAGCATGTCCAGTCCGCATTCGAATTCTTCCTCTAATCACGACAACTCCTACGGTAGTCAGGAGAGTCCTGGTGGAACTTCTGTAAAAAGCTGTAATATGTCGGATTCTACGTCACACTCGGTCACTCAAGAGTCGGCCCCAAGTCTGTTTAAAGACAATTGTCCTCCACGACGAAGAAGGAGCATGCCAGCCACATCAACTACACCTCATTCGACTGAAGCTCCACGAGTATGTATTAACTTGAAACGGGTTGATACAAACCATTTTATTCCATTACCCCTCCATAACATTTCATCACACTCGGACAATGAAGACAACTCGTCCTCACATGAAAATAATGGGGTGGATACGGATGAGGCCGAAATAAACGACTTTCCAGTCAATGATTGTGGTAGTTCTCACGACAACCAAGCAGATATTTTAGGACCAGCCGGGCAGTCTGTAGAATATTACAGAGATAAGGACACTGAAAATTCGTATCGTGTAGGAGACATTGTTTGGGGCAAACTTCCTGCGACTCCATGGTGGCCGGCAAAGGTTTGGCAATCAAATTGACATTATGAACGAATGTATTACATTCGGTATGCATAAGTACTTCAACGCAAAATTCATACGATTTTCAGATTGATGACATTCTTACGGGAAACGGTGAGGAAACACGGGCTAAAGTGTCGTGGTATAAATCCACGACCCAGTCGTGCATGCAATTTAAAATGCTTGTACCTTTCACCGAATACTTTGATGTAAGCGAACAAAATGTGTACAGTAAATATTTCTGCATTAATGTTAAATGTATATGTAAAAGATTATGTTGCAAGTTTATGATTTTTTTTAAACTTTAGAGCAAATACGCCAGAAGTCGTAGGAGGGGCTTATATCAACATGCTGTGAAAGATGCGATGGTGGAAGCTCATAGATTAAACCCGGAAGACTTGCCAACTGACTGATTCTCAGTTCACGTGTCATAATATGTGGATTGATTTTGTAGTTTTGTTTGATCATCAATTAAAAGAAAGAGGAGCAATTTATTACATTGCTATGCATGGCGTTATGTACCTCTGAATCGCATAATATTATATCAGAATCCTATGATAAGGTAAAAATAATTGTTAACACTGAGAAAAAAAGGATGAAGTGTTCACTGGGAACTTAATAATATAAAAAGTGAAATAGCATAATCGCATAATAACATAAACATAGCACGCTTTGTTAGTAATACGTTTGAATCTTACAATTGCTCGTTATTTTAAATGGTAGAATGTTTGACATTTTGTCGTTACACTGAATTCAGAGTTTGGGTTTCATAAGATTTTAAAAGCATAAAACAGTAAACAGACATTACGCTTTCGTTGCTAGTATGAATTTCATTCGCAGTTCATTGATAAATGTGAAGCATGTGAAACGATATTACAGATAGTTATATTTCTTTAAAAGAAAAGCGATGGATTACTTTGCGATGTTCAAGTACCCAGCGTAGCCAGCACTGTCAAAAAGTGATGCAGAGAACGAAATGACTTCATTATTGGTCTCGTTTAAAAACGTGTAAAATATTTTTATTTTATATCTTCAAATTGTGACAACAGGCTGAAAGGCTGAGAATGAAGACAAAAAAGCCCAGTCTTGTTTAGTGCTAAAAGACCAAACACAGTTTGTGAGTACATATGAATGCCGCTAATTTTTGTAAGGCGTAGGATAGGATAACAATAGTTTGTCATTTACTTGGTAATATAAGTAACAAATCTGATAAGCACGATGGACTGATGCCTGAATGACGATGATGGTCAGTAAGCCTGACCAAGATGCCTTCTCATGGACCCGGTACTGCCAATGAAATATATTGAGGTAGAGCTACACAGTTAATTCGCAATTCGCAGTACATGGTTTTACGGAATATATAAATTGGTGGAAGGGTTGTATTCTTACTAATAATTTTGCCGTTAAAGGTTACAGAATTTTTTTTGTGCTATATAGTTATGCTGGTATGCATAATAATAATAATAAGGATGATATTTCATTACTACCTTGATTTAGCAAATTCAGTCATTTAAGTTCACAGTGCTGCGCGTTTTTAATATTAGTTTTTAATCTATATTTGCATCATTGCATACATTTATCGCGCGTGGAAAGCAATCGTGCTCCTTTAATCAAAACTCGCACATAACGCTAAATTTTCTATTATGTGTAAACGTATTATTGAATAAGAGCATTCACTTATTATTGTAGGCCGCTAGTAATAATTTAAATATTATACGATCTATATCCGATGCATGTGCACCTTTTGAAACTATTTTCTTGCGAGAAAGCTAAAAAAGCCTAAACTAAAAATATTGAATACGAAGACTTCATAATAATAATATAAATAAATATACCGTAATAATATAGTATAAATTAGTTAATGCAAAATTTTGGTTTTTAAAATTGAATGTGGTCATGCCTTCTATCAATACCTGCGTAGCATATCTTGGCATAAGGTATTGTTTCAGTAGTTGGGGTAGTTTAATTGTGTCTGTATATCTACTGCACTAGTCTTTTCTACGGTTATAAATAGATACGTAAAATACATACAAATTGAAAAGACGATCTCGTCATCGGAAAGTGGAAAAAAATGTGAACGCAGCGTTTTTTTCGGAGTGGCTCATGGTATGCGGTTTGTCAATTGCTATTTTTTAAGATAAAGCATTGACTAGCTATAATGGAGTGACAAAAATATATCAATGTAATTGATCGCATTTTAGTAATAAATTATTGTCTTGGTTTTGCCGGACTCTTAAGTTCTGTTAATGTTGAACAAAAATTTGGGTGGGAGATGATTTTTTTTATTTCTTCGCTCATTCATTCAAGATTCAAGTGCATATTCAGCATAATATTATACGAAATCTTAATTAGCCATTAGTTGATGAGACTTAACAATGCCAAGCTGGCATTTTCATCGCCAACGTTATTTTTGTTTAACTTATGCAAATAAAATGAAAGGTACCAAGTTCCGGGATGTTCAGAATGACATAATAAACTCTCTTTTATTTAACTATTTCAGTGGGTGTTTCAGTAAATTGAATACAGTAAATATTTTTATTATTATTATTATCGAATGGATGTACAAAGTGAATGGCATAAACCAATCACTCTTGAGTCAACGTATTTTTGTTGTTTCTCAGAGCAAGCCAACAGATACTCTATTATGCTACAGAAAAGTCTTTAAAATATTTCATGTATTATGCAATAAAGACTAACAGTTTTTATGCTCAGAGGAACCTTTGTGAAAAACAGAAAAACAGCTTGATTTAACTTTACGTTATTCAAAAGTGCTGTGAAAATCACGTAGAATTTGCTCCTGAGAGATAGATCAAACAAAATAACTATACATGTTTAACAGTTTTCATCACTACAATATACATTGTACGAGCTGGCATAATATATCTAATAATAACAAAAGAATTGAACAGACAATATAAAAATGTACTAGAAAGTTACACTGTGGATCATATATACTTGTATGATGGAACTTTACATGCTCATGAACAAATTTCAGTCTAAATATTTTATTCACTCATAAAAATTTTGATTTTGCAATTGTTTCAAATAGCCTAGCGGATAAATCTACAGTGGTCAAGATTTCCAATTGTTGGCAAATATCATCGAAGGATACACATTTTCGCAAATTTTGATTGGCATTGGCTTTACAAACGGCAGAGTAGCTGGATCACTATCACCGTTTATTAAATAACAATCGAATTCAGAGTCAATCATGCTATCACGCTGCATTACATACTTTACTACTGCGTAAAGGCATGTTCAAATGGAATTTTGAGAATGTACGTGTTATATCAAAAAATCATATTACGTATAGTGTCTGACAGAAAAATGCTTTTACAAAACTAAATTCACGAATCTACTCCGGGACCTGTAGAAGCCGCATACACAGAGCTGATGGAGCCCTTTGCCATTTCACCTGCTCGTCGTGCCTTATCTTTCATCTTTTCGGTGGCGCCACCAAATCGACCCCCTACAGTAGCGACCGCCTGTGCACCTTGTTCCAGCTTTTCAGTAACCAGTTGTGGTGGGTAGAGCTTACTCAGAACGAAATTGAATCCCAGCACAGCTTGGCTGCAATTCTTGCGAAATCGTTCCACACCAAAACCTTCGATAGCTCGACGGAATCCATACAAATTGGAATCGATCCATGCGGATCGGACAGCGACAGTCTGTTGAGGGTTGTTTGGATCTGGAGTGTATACAACTTTCTCGATTACGCTCTAAAACAACAATTAGAATTGTGTTGCCATTACTTCGATAATTACTGCTAAACAGTAATAAAATAAAAAAGCGAAATTGCAAGTCTTAAGTTACCATTATTCTGGTGTAGCCAATGTTCCTGGTGTAAGTTGTAATGGTTTTGTCCACAGGATTGATATAAGACTCCTCCACGATGGACACCTGGCTAGACTTGACAAATGCTTCTCCCCATCTGGGTAAACGATTGGTTTTGGTCAGTAATCGCCTGGAATAAAGCTGATTTCCCCTCATTTCACGGAATAGAGTGTCTTCAGATAATACATGGGTACTAGATCGATAAAGTATGAACAACTTTGTCAGTTCATTTGCAAATAGAGTATTGGTGATCACAGACCATGATATATATTGACAAGCATACCTAAATGGGTTTGGATACCGGTTCCAGAATGCTTTGGCCAGATAATCCCAGGGATACTGGAACACAGACGAAGCTTCGTAAAATTTACCCATTTTGTCCAGAGCGTATTGGAAATTGGCAGAGTTGTTCGTTTAGGATTGGAAAATGACCTGCGTGCAAAAAAGCGATCATCAACTGTTTGCAAAACCACATCAAAATCGTATGACACATGTGACAAACAAATGCACAAAAAACAGGAATAAGTTTTTTCAAAACCATATTTCTAGTTTCATATGTTACCATGCATCATAGACTCGGAAAGATTGATAGTTGACTCTACAAATATTGAAATGTTTTTTAACTTACCGAAATTCTTTTATGCACAACTAGTTATCACTAAACTTTTAAAATTATCGCAGAGGGGAGAGATGAAACACGCAAGCAAGAATATGTAGTAATCAGTGTCAGTAAAATATTGAACGTGTGTATATATTGCCAACTTCGTTGGCCAACGTCCAGTTCACAAAACTGTTTTTATAAGACTTTCACAGCCAGTGGCAACTTCCTTGTTCCGAAATAGTAGATTATAAATATTTAATTTTTTAGAACAGTAGAACGTAAAGAGAAATTACAAAAATTGAGGACCATATATTATGCACATGTTGTAATGTCTTTATACAAGTTATTTATCACTGAATTAAATGCAATGTGATGATGATTTCGATATTTATATCAATTTGCAGTTTCACAGGCATCAATCCAGTCATTATACACATCAATTGGCTCAGAGAGATAATTGATCTGCGTCTGAAAGCACTCCATACAAACACGGCAAGTTATTCGTCCGGTGTTCCTAGTTTTGTCCCTGAAAATGATACAACGAATTAAGAATTACAATTATTGTACTAACAATATGGCCAGTTTTCCAAGTTGTTTTGTGTGAGGTTATGTTATATTTTATCTTACATTTTAACATCGCAGCTCCGTTCATGGTTACAAAATGGACAGTTAAACTGAGTTTCTAATGGCTCAATAGCTTTGACCTTTGGAGGTGGCTTCCTCTTGCTCTTCTTCTTTCCCATTCTTAGTTACACGGATTCTTTACTATCTAATTGGGGTGCTACGATAATTATTTATTTGCAATCTTAAAATTAGTAACGCGGTTTATAATGTCAAGTGTATGAGACACACCGAACCACAATTATCACTACAATGCGTGTGCACTAATTTAGGCAATGCACAAATAACTGTACACAAGCACAGCAGAACAAACAAGTGACAATGGGGAAAATTAGTGAAAGTATTTACTCTAAAGAATACTGTATATGATGTGCTGCTGTCGTATACGAATTATTTTAATTTCTGTACGCCTAACCCATATATGACCAAAAGTTACTGCACAAACACAAACAAGCAACTCTTATCTATTCCTAGCGATATACTATCCTGCACAAACAATACTGATGACGGTTTTCCCTGAGATGATGAAAGAAATAATTATTTTGAAAGTGGCTTACTATGCTTATAAAAATAACGTACTAACGAATTCCTCGATAAACTAATAAAAGATATTTTTAATCCTGTACTAAGAAACGTTTTCCCGTAGAACAGGGTTTTCTGGAACTGTGCAAGGTTGCGTTCTAGACATGATCTACGGACTACAAAATGATGGAATGGAGGAGGCTTTCAAAGAAAGGGTCGGATGGAGTCTGTGTTAAATCTGAACAGCAGCAAGGAAACCGCATGCACATACATACACAAACATATTCATAGGAACGAGTGGAAACGGACTGGCTTGCTTACCTTCATTCAGTCAAAGCGAAATGGGTTGTTTTGTTGAGTTTATGCAAACACTAGCATTTGTCTGTTCTGTGTGCCGTGACCGTGTATCTGAGAACTAGATATTGTTAGGTTCATGGGTCATTCTTGTTTTCTTAGTTTTCATTAGATTACTTTTTTAACTAAAGCTACAATCCTGTATGAATCTTTGAATTGGACAACTACAAGCATGACTACAAAAACAGGTAAAAATTAAGTTGGGAAATGCATAATGCCTAGGCCATTATATTTAAATAGCATTTTGGTAGTTTCAAAAAGAAATTAAAAGTTTGACGAAGACTAGCTAAGTAGGAAATAATATGCTTGTAGTATATCATTTAAAACTATGTTATTATATCAACCTGCGTCTTTGATGCCGGTAATTTTACAAGCGCTACTTTCTTTCTACCTTAAAAAGTTTTGTTGTTGAAGCTAACTATGTGAAGTTCATATAATATGTTATACCGTATCCCGTAGTGCTGCATGCAAAGAAATACGGACCCAGCAATACGCTTTTTACACTTTGTGTATGTACTCTCATGTAGTTTAGTTGGTTTCGTATAAGTTAGCTTTGATCTTTATTGTATATTGTTATTATGAAACAGGTATACATGCCATAATATATATCGTTCATCGTTTGGGTTTTTTCAAGTGTATTTTTGAGTGATTTCTTTGTGTTGCGATGAGACTGCTGATGGCTTATGTTATGACGATGGTTCGTTTAGCGTCATTCGTATTCGTACATACACTTATATCATATCTTGTCTCTTCTCTTTGAATGAAAGAAAGCAAAGCAAAGACCTAACAAAACAACTAAGCGTACAACTTTTTTGTATCCCAGAGATTGAAGAAGTCCAAAGTCCACAAGTGTGAGCATAAAAGACCCAGGAAGACTGCAGAATCTGCAGAGATTAGAGATGATAATTTTTACATTTCTAGGTGATGTATGGGCAGGCAGACTTTGCGACCTGTATTTTTGCTCACAGTGACAGCGTTCGGTACAAAGAGGAGCTAAAAAGATGTTTCTAGATATCAGTACATCATTCCCGTTCTGGATGTGCATGTCCGGTCTGAGTGATGAAAATAAAATTTAATTTTATCATGCAAGTACTACCAGAATATTTGGATTAAAATGATTGGTCTGGAATATGAAATGGCAAAATGTTATGCGAAAGATTAAAATGTTAAAGTGGCACAAATTAATCTGAAGAATCATTTCCTCATTTATTTATCAACGAGTCACGACGACTGTGTCTTATAGTTTTTCATATTGTGGATATTGCAGAACCTTTGTAAACAACGTTAAAAATTAGACATACAGAATAACAATAGCTTTAAAACTGATTTACAAATATTTAGAGCAATTTCCTTTACAAAGCAATAAGCAATCCATTGGGGAAAATACATGCAAAAATTTAAAGAGATTAACTCATACATACACATTTTAATACAGTTTAGATATTTTCAATTTTAGTAAAAGACTAGGAAGCAACTTTTATTTGATATAGCGTATCATAGGTCAATTTTTGGGGAAATAAAAAACTTTTGCCAGAAACAATTACTTGTAATTACAATTTAAATACGATTGTCAAACTCATGTGATAGTAGTTTATTGTTCTGTTTACGAAAACAACTGTAATCTTTAATCAGAAAAGCCAATCTGAGGTTCACACAAGAGTGCTTTTCCACGTATTTATTACTGGAAAACGTTTAAACTTGAAATGGTTTAACACACGTTTTGTGCGTAAAGCATGGCGCAAGAAATTAAAAAATAAAACTCCGTCTACGTTATAATTATTTTCTAGAGTATAGCATTCTTAAATTATATGTATATTACGGCGATCCATCTTGGAACAATCACATATTAAATCACCAAACATTCAGTTTTTCTCTAATTTTCTTTCAACTTTCGTCCATTTACCATGTAAATCTTAGATTACTTTTTGGTACTTTATTACAGCAAAATATAATGGCATGAGTCACAGTCTATTCACCACTCCATGTTTGCAGATTTTCATAGTAACTCAAGCCTTCATCAATACTAATACAACAGCCACGTTCTGCCGAAGTCACATGATTTAATTTTCATTAGAATTCAAGTGCAGCAGTCAGCAGTAGCTACAGTTTTTTTCTTTTTTAAATGTTTAACAGCGTTACATAGACGAATACCGACTCGTGTATAAAATAGTTTAAAATAATTACTACAAAAATTCTTTTGTTCAGGTCCTCCATTTTTGAATGACTGCAAAATATATTATATAAAATAAATGAGTTATTCACTTTACATAGTCATGGATAATGCATTTGACAAGCAGCCATGACAACAGAGGACTATTGAAAACATCTTTACGGAAAGCCATTATCGCCATGACATTTAAATATTGTGGATATCATAAGGGTTTTTTTTTGACTTGGTAGGAATATCTCATTTCAAACAGAGGAAATGAAATTTCTGCATATCGAGTAGTAGTACAAATAATACAACAGTTTCTTGAACCGTATCATATTATATGATATTACTAGATAATGTAGCTTTTATATACACATTGCATTGATATTATGTGTACATATTAAAAGTTAAGAATTATAATTACAATAATAATAACAAAGACAATAATAAAATAATAATAATAAAAGGAACAGGAATTTTACATAAGTGATACAATCTATCAACCAGAGTTTGCATTTATTTATACAACTGTACTGAAAAATAGGATAAAGTCGCCAGTCTTCTTTATGGAACCCCACGTTATCCCTCGTGCACCATGGAAAGTGCTCCCATAACGACGATTCCTAACATAAGACTAGCAAATTGTTTCACTGACTCTTTTGGATTGTCCTCCTTCATCAGATCGGGCAGCAAGTTGGTGAGCGCAATGTTGAGAAAGCAGCCCGAAGTGAAAGGTAGAATCCACCATGTCACATCCCCTAAAAGTGTCAAAGCACATGAACTATGTATACTCGCAATAAATTTGACATCTTGCTGCAGTCATTTTGCAGGTTTTTGTTTAACCTACCCATAGTCTTCATGCAGTCAACCGACAGAGTAAAGATAGCACCAGCCAATCCAACCGTAGCTGTCGATAATTGAGCTTTCGCAGCACTCCATGGGTTAAATCCGGATCGTAGCAGAATTGCAAAGTCTGCAATTTCATGGGGGATTTCGTGGAGCAGTATGGCAATTGTGGTCAGGAGGCCAATCTTTGGAGAAATAATGAAACTACCCGCGACAGCCAATCCATGAGTGAAATTGTCGAAAGCGTTCGCGATGAGATTAAGGTAACCTGCAAGCTGAGTTTCCAAGCAAATCAATTTTGATTAAATTCTACTGTTTTTATAGGGAAATTATTAAAAGCTGCATTGGGGATTACTTGTATGTTCGAGTGTGGTTGCTCTGATGAGCCCTTCTTGGAGATCTTCACGACATTGTTATTTGACGCGTCGGGAATTTTCGAATCAGTCTGACTTGTTGCTTCTGAGCTTTCACTTTCTTCATCTTCCTCCTTGACAATTAGCTTACCACAAATTACGAAGCTCACCAATCCGATCAAAATCCAGAAGCCCAAGAGCATCAGACTATCATGTTTACTGGAACCCGATGCTAGTTACCAAACGACATAATGCCATTTAAATTCTTGAAATGATGTGATTGATTTATTACATGCTAAACTCATAGGTATCATACCACGAGCATGATTCCAAGCCTCGGGAAGTAGGTGTAGGAATACGTCACCAAGTAAACTTCCCACAGCAAAGTTTAGTAGCCTTTGGAGCTGCACTTCGCCAACACCTGAACGGAAACCTATAAGTTAAAATAGAGCAAAAAACATCATTAAATGGCACATTAATTGCTTGAGTATTAAGTACCTAAAGTATTGAAAAATTGGTATTTTGTATTTTGATTTGTGTGCAATAGCCATGAACAAAACATAAAGTAAGACCAATTCTTACAAACATGCCACATAGTACTCCTTTGTTATAAACGAGCATAATTTTGTTTAGATCCATTTTCACGTTAATGCTTATAGAGGATTTAAGCAAGTGTTAAGCATGAATGAGATTCGCATCTTTTGTTGCTTTGCTCTTATAATTAAAAGAGGTAGTAGGTTTCAAATTTTTTGCTGATGACCAGGTGTGCCAAAGAAGGAACCATGAAAATAATAACTTAAGAAATAATTCACCCAGGATGAACTTTCAGTTGTTTTGAGTGTTCATGAGAAATTGCCATTTCTTCTTTCCATGATTTCAAATCGCACGAAACACATGTCTGTAACACAACAGATTGAAGCTTGCAAAAAGCCATGTCTTTAAGTTGTCGACAAAAAACAAAATTCTTGCGATAAACCGGTTTTTCACAAAAGTCATTGTTCCATGCCCAGCAATTCTAATCCAGCATAATATTGCATTCACAAGAAAGTTCAATGCACGAATAAGACAGATTCGGGTTTACTTCTTCCTAAAACATACGGAATAAGAAGAAGCACAGGTAAAGCATGAGTTGGTTAAAACGCTTGGTCTCGTTTTTCATGTTTACTCATGTTAGTACTTTTGTAACAAAGTAACAACGCATACTGATTCATGATATGGTATTTTTGCCAAGTTATCGTATTAACCCGAGAAAGCAAAAATATAAAAACACATTGCCTGCCAAAAGACAACGTTCTTCGGAGTATAAAGTTTGATGCAATTTACATACACTCAAAACTGGACCTTTGTTCGGCCTTTTACGGTTCTCATTTGGTACTATTAACATTATGCGTCAACTGACAATCTTTAAAAGAATATTATGTCATTTGAAATAAGATTTTGCCTTCCCGTAGTAATAAGACATTGTCACATACCAGCATCCAGCAAACTCTTTGAAGCACACATAAACCAATACAAGGAGTAAATTATAAACTACTCAATGCGCATTCAACCGTTTTATCTCTTACGCCCAAGCCTGTCCTATCCTCACAAAGAAAACAGCGTATTGACGTACAGCAGTGTTGCGTCATTCCCTCGGTTTTTGTGGTCGGGTGGCCTTTTATGTCATGCACATCATCGTTTAGCAACAACGCAATTTTAATTTGCTCACAAAAAATCCGAGCTTTTGACCCAAAATGTTATTTAAAAGGGTAACATGCACTAAATTTAGAACAGAAGAGTGTGTCCGACCAAGAAAGCATGTTCATAAAAATACTTCGTTACTTATCATAAATTAGACATGTAGTAAAGGCGTGCAACGCACATTGCGAGTTTATCAAACGTTAAAAATTTTAACCACCACTCACACAATTTAAAAAGCACACGCTTGGAGGCCGCCCAATAAACGGGTTGGTTACATGAGTTCTTTTACACAAATTGCTTTATTTGATGCTAAACCTAATCATCTACCTTTCGATTTTTCAAGTACGTTTTATTACGAATGTACCTAGTAGATTTGTCAAGTTTTAGTAACCTGTAAATTAGTTTAGAATAACGTAAGAATAACTGCAACCACAAAGCTTTATGGCCGTACTTAATGCATGCTCAAGTTTGATTTTATAATTTGTACCTAAAAAAAGTCGTGTCATTTGTTCAACCTGACAGGATAAAGCATTTTAGCAAGTGGAGATATTACCTACTAGTATAAAGAATATTGCCAACTTTTTAAATCCATGCATACTTCCTTCCGTCCAAATTTCCGTGCACAGGAAGAAACTGTTGCTCTTTTAGTAGTACGACTTTTTTAAATCATGTGCTACCCCAAAAAAATACTTTCAGGGTATATAGTGTGCATACCTTGCATCTCCTAACTTAACAAGCCAGCATATTACAGGTAGCTATTATGAATGAGCAACAATTTTTAACACCAAATGGCCTCCAGTGCAGTTGTCAAATTGAAGCTAATCACTGTATTAAAGTGAACGAATGAATGAATTGGCCTCCAATGCTAAACATGACGCGCTAACTAAAACTTATGCAACAAAAAGCGCATTTTAAACGAAGATTCAGCAGTACTAACTAAATAGGTACTAAAATCGGTATTTGACTCTAGTCACTTATTTAGGGTAGCTTGCAGAAAATGTTGCCTGCAAACAATCATCTTGAAAATTACAAGGCTATTTCGTTTTTAAACGTTATGATGGCAGTCACCGTTACGTTTACGCTGCCTTTCACATGCAATACTGGTGGTATTAAATGGAGGCATGGCACAGCATTGCAGTGTATGAGCAGCATGCTAACCTGAGTTGACAAAAGCAGTAGTACATTTCACAATGCCCCGTTGATGGTTGTAGCAAAGCACAGTATTCTTCAATTCTTCTTACCGTTTTTCTCTCATGACTTAATTAAGGGAAATGATGCGTTTTCTGCTGCATAAAATGCTAAATCTAGCCTGCCTCTTACCTTTCTAGTAGGTTTACATTAACAGTTACCAAAGTAGCCATTAATAATTCTACACATTGCATAAAAGTACGGTTTCATCTTCAAATTTGAATACACCAAGAAACAAGATTCAAAATGTGAACACTGTATTATATTATAGCGTTTGTAGATTTCTTGTGACAAATCCGACCTTCATGCTTGGCGGTCATTCAATTTGTATCGTGAAGCGTCTCTTTTGTTTGTTGCTTGAGGTTGAAAAATGGCAGACTCGACTGCAACGTGACTATGAGATATGATATGGCTCTTATCTAAAATAATATAAATTTTGACTCCGTTGCATTAAAAATTTTATTCTGAAATAAAATACAAGGACATGCGCCATCTCTGTCAGATTTCTGGGATAATTGAGCGTAATTAGTAGATGTATTGCTCATTCCTGCTTCATTCATTATTAGACTGATGTCGGTGCATAACATAACTAATGACAGATTTCGTAACATTTCTAACTATTTTTCCTGTTGCTGTTGAGACCATTTATTCATCATCATCAGACGTAATTTGGTATTTATTGATCTAAATTACAAGTGTTAGGTTGTATAATACTGAAAATAATTAATAACAGCTTGAAGTACAGTTTCGTTGACTTCTTGGTTTGTGTATTAATTGTCACGTATTCGTTGCATTAAAGTTATGTAGATCTTGTCTTGTGTGTTATTCGTAATCAATATTAATTGATAATAATAAACAACTTAATAGTATCAAGTTGATAGTCTCATGACAGGAAGTGCTACAGCAAAAAAGGGTATCCGTGTTTGCACACGACAGTTAATATTTAATGTTTTTGCTTCTACAAATTTAGTAAGATTTTATTACCCCTAAAACAGGTCTTCGTCTGTCATTTATATCCACGATAATATTCTCAGAATTTATCTTTAAAATATTTTCCCAGCTCGTGCTGCACAAAGTTTACCAACAACAACAACAACAGAGACATGCAGTGATGTTGTGATTGGATTTTTTAAAATAGGGCTTACGTTACGCGAGATAATATGCGCATGAGTAAATAAATAAAAATGCCGATTGATATCATTTGATGTAACGAACCTGGTTAAAATCTCGTAGAAAGACATACGAATCTTACATCTCGAAGGGGACGAGAATGTGATTTTGCGATGCAATGTCGAGCCACAAAATCATACAACCCAATGCACTACTACTAGTATCTACCACCATTAAGAAGATGATGATCATGGTGTATGACGGATGATATGAATGACTCTCTCTTTCTTGCTGCTTGTCTCATTTTTTCAAAAAATTAAAAGTTGGTCAATGGGACAAAGTGCTTGTGAGATTTGCTATAATTTTGAGTATTATGCAGTTATCTGTACAAAAAAATGATATTTCAAAATTATTGAGACAAAAAACTTTGCTTGTTAAAATGCGACTTAGTGGTCAAATTCTTTTCTACCCTATGAATCATTGGTTTGTTTTCATAATTCATAAGTACATATAACCACGATAGGTACATTTAATATTAAATTGCAAAAATTGTTTCCTAACAAAAAATCAGACATTCATAGTTTAAGGCTACCTTGTTTCAACGATCTTCTGCACTATGGTCCAATTCATGGAATTGGAAATGTAAAGAGCATGTGAAAATCTTGTTATTGACTCTAGCAAGTAGGCAGTGAAAACAGTTGACAGCTAAAGCAAGCTTCAGATAAGGGGTTCTCAACTTTTTAAAAAATGCCGTGTCAGCTGTATGCGCAGTCAAATACTTGTTGTGTCATTCATACGAATACAGATCATCACAGTCATCGTCATCATAAACTCCCACAAACAAGGGAAATAACCAAAGCTGGATGCAAACAACGCTGCGCTGTTGGGCCTGCTTTTAACATATAATATCACAAGAAGTTGGACATGTGGAGTGTAAAGATAATATTATACAAACTTATTGCGATGCACAATTTTTCATGAGAAATATACTTATGCGCTGGCATGAGTAATATGATATTTCTATTCCAGGGCAAAGCCAACAAACAAAGCAGCGTTTACACACATGCATAGAGTTCAAATGTCGTTAATTGATAAGAGACCAGAAACGACTTTTTGAGACAAGAATAGCAACATAATGTACTATTCTACAATCTACTTGTGACTTGTGCGCTGCTCTGCGAGTCAGTCATGTTTTTGTTGACTGATGATGAGAATAGTTGAGAATAAAAACAACCATAAAAATGTCTCCCTCTCGGTTCCTATGAAAACTAAAAAGTCATCAAAGTTCTTTCTTTCTGTTTACAAGACATTAGTAGCACACTAACTTCCATGGCGTCTTAAAAACCATGTACTATAAAGCTCAGCTCGCTTTGATTGTATTCCTTCGATGACAAATTAACGCTACTTATAGTTTTATGTGTTCGTATTTACCACATATATTTTATATGTGCATTTTAAATCATGTCAACTTGGTATTTAGAATAAAAATGTAGTATGTACAGCACACATTTTGAGCTGATTCGAGTTGAAACGGCGGCGGAAGTATATAGGCGTATTAATATTTTTTGGGTTTGGAGCTATTACAATGAAGTCGACTACGATAATAATATTAATGTTGGGAATGACAATCTTTGGCATTGACAATTATTAGTCATAAAATTGAGTCTCATTAGTCGATGAGTAGAAATAGGTTAGGTAGTTACCAATCACCACTGTCTATAACCTTTTATGACTCGGAAAACAACGTTTTGAAATATTACTCATATGAGAATTTGAACTCTGTTTCGATCTTCTTAAATTTCAAGCAAATATGATTCATGACATGATTCAAATAACTGTATAACCTAGAAAAGAATAAGTTTTCTTTGTTCTGCAATTTTGTGGACAATTCTAACAAATTGTGATTTATAATGTGTGACTTGGTATGTATAATTACGTTGTTAAGATGATTACCACTTTTCTTATATTGAAACTGAAATAACATGAAACAAAGAGTAAACAAATGTACTTCTTTGTAGACATTCGGTTTTATTTTTAAGTACTTAAAATGAAAACAGATCCCTTTTTCACTTATAAATAGAAAACTGCGTTGTTTCTTGCTTTGTTTTTCTTTACTAAAGTTGTAATACTAAAAAAAGCTAAGGAAAATGACAGCATTGCTTGCAACGTAGTTGGCAAGCCGTGGGGTGTATGGGCGGGCATGTATGGAAAAGATTACGAGAAATGGAAATGTGCGTGTTGTTGACAACGTGAACAGAATGGAAAATGGCAATGCGCTTTTTATTGTACGTCAAAAGTAGAGTCAAAAACAGAAGAAATCATGACATAGGATTTTGACTAATACAGTTTGAGAGGCTGCTCAGGGTTACAAGTTCCCACGACATTACAAAAACCCATAAAAATTAATGGAATGACAATTCCGAAAAAGCATTTTTGTACTTTACACTAGTATTTTGGCATTGCGGTTTTCTGAAAAACAGGGTCAAGGAATTCACAAATTACTCCACTTGTAATGCTAGTATATTTGTTTAAAAATTGTTATTTTCTTTTTTATGGAAAACAAGAAGCATCAGCTTTATAAAAATATTTTAAGTACTTCATTGAATAATTGGATGCTTGTCGACCTAAACAGCTTATGGAATATGCATTCGAGCAAAACAGTATTTGAAAAGCATACGACAGCCTACGAAATAGGATAATGACTCTGGATGCATCACATATAGAATTTATATAATTAAATGATTGCTCTGTCTGCTTGTTTAAGATTATTGAGAGACCATACTAAAGATTGGTTTTGTAGAGGCCAAGTGGCATGTTGTATATAGATTCAGTTTTTTACAATTCCCTAATAAACTTTGTTGAGAATCCATATAGTTTTTATGTGAAATGGGGTCTTTGTTTTATCAAAGTGTAAGTAACCAGAAGGGAAACTAACAAGTAGAGTTCTCATATCATGGGTGTATGTTTAACAAGAAAGCACACTAACTAATGAGCTTCTTTTGTACTTGAAACAGACCTAAGTAATGCATATTTTGGAGTGCTAAGCAAGCACCACCATCGTCACAGACAAAGACTATTGTCCGTTCCTACGAAAAATATCTCAAGGCCGGTACAAATTCTCATGACTGATGAATTTCATCTCACCAAGCAAGATATGCTCCAGAATTAACAGTCCAAGCTATAAAGTGCAGCTTGGCTGGACAGGGCAATTAAAGTAGAATAATAAATTATTTAAGTTACAAAAATATCACAGCATCCTCTTTCAAAAACATTTTGCAAATTCTTGCCACAGAGGAATACGTCTGTTTTGCATTTTCAATGTTTCAACTTTAAGTTATTATGTACAATGACGGATTCTAAAAATACATTTCTGTACTCTAAAAGTAAAAAGAACTTCCCGATTTAGTTTGGATAAAAAGGTTTGCATTATTTACACACTGCTCGTTGGGTAGCAACGAAAATTAGAAAAGTAGAACTTTGTATATTTGCATAAGCAATAAAATACTTTTAATAAGCTTGCTAATCTTACCCGATGAATCCGGACGGTTTCGTGTGGAGCATTCTCCATTGGGAAAGATTAACAATGGGAATACTCCACTGAGGCCAACGAGAAGACAGCCGGTGATCGAAAAGACCCACTTCTGGTAGTCTTGAGACAATACGCCAACGACATCACTCACTACGCTGTCGTACACACCCGTCGAGTTGTTCAGGAACGCTGGCCAGTAATAACTGGTGTAATTTGAATGTAACTCGTGGTCAATAGAATAGGCCATTATGAGCTCTGCTAATTAACTGCAGCTGGAATACACGGGTATGAACAAGGATGAAAATTGTTGCAGCCTTGTAGCTTCAACACATGCAAAATGTTATGTCAGGTAGACAGGAACCATTGACAAATTGATGACTGACACGAGTAATACAGACTAACAAATAAAAAATTAATTTTCTTCTAGAACTTGACAAAAAGATCCTACGTGATATACGTAATCATTAAATAGAGGGTTATTACGTCTTTTGTGGTCACCATAATGCTCATGGAACAATTGGTAATAAACTGAGATTAAAAAGAATCATCAAATCTATATGTGCTCATTATTCATTTGACACATTTTCGTTACTTTATGCACTATTTAACTTTTGTCAAGAGAATGGGAAATCGTTCAGCTCCACTGAGCATATCTTTTTAAACAAAAGTAAGAACTGCCTCCAGAATTCAAAAATACAATAATAACCGGTTTAAATAACTAATAATGAATTTTAAATCACTTCACACGTACATTTCACTTAACGAGCTCAAGGGAATGAATGTGACAATAACGATGCAATATTGATTCGTACATTCTGAGAAGCAACCACAATCGCTTTTACACCGACAAGCTGAACAGACAATTAATAAAAATTATTGGTATTTTGCTCCCTTCCTTGATTTCTGAACGTTTTTGTTCTCATCACTGTCACCAAAAGCATGTTTTAAGCGTTATCTGATCTTCTACGGTAGCATATGTACGCAAAGCTTTTGGAACGTCGGGCACGGAGTGTCGGGTTGATGTCGAGGTACAAGGGTGTACAGGCAGACTGTGCGGAGTGGAGTGATATCACAAGCCTTTTCTCTGTTTGGCTTGGGTTAAATGTCTTTGTTGTTACGTACGTAGAGCTTGTTGGCCTGTCCAAGTACAACTTTCTACATGATATTCAATATTGTGCCATTACACCAATCACAAAACTATTATATTTAGTATTGCAGCATCCTATATTAAGTGCTGCGAGTTAACGACAACGCTGCTGCAGCAGATGACGATGATGATGGTTGTTGCTTAGTGTGGAGGCGATTCCAGCATCAATTCTCTCATTCACAGTTTTGCTTTATCAGGGAGTCTTTGTACCACGCTATCTTGACACTTGTGGAACATCATTGCTTCATTTACTCCACTTGCTTGTTCCTTCTTCATAAAGCAGGACTGTTGTGTGTGTTTGCATTCATTTGACTTCGTATAGATGCATACACATATTATACCATGCTAGCAACCAACAACGCTCGCACAACAAATAAGTTCCAACAGTTCAAAGCAAAGAGAAAAGGGACGATGATGCGATTTGTAGCAATTCTGTGCTGCTGTGGCTGCTGCTCTGCTCTGGGGACAAGATAACGGCAACGGCGATAATAACTTTGAACTCAAATTTTCAACAATAATTGATTTAGCAACAACGTAAAACGTGCAAGATTAGAAAGAAAACCACAAGCATGGACAAAATCTTGACTGTTTATTGTGTGGAGGAGGAGATGACGGCAACAAGCAACTGTGTAAACCGAAGCCACTTGTTTACACAACGGATCTAGTATGGTATAATAGTTGATGGCAATAATATATAGAAGGACGCCTACCGATGATAATGAGGATGACAAAGTTGAAGCTGCTGAAATAAGCGAAAAAACTGATAAACCTTTTACGGGCTGATTATGTATGCCTGATGAAAACTAAGGTGTAAGCAGTAAAGTTGTCAACGAAATTATTTTAAAAAGTGTTGGATCATCAACAGAATAGGAAAAAATGAGTTGTAGAAATTTAATATTGAAACAAAACTTGATTGGTCTGGAACGGCCTGAACAGGCAGTATTTTTTGCATGTCACGTCTCCAGCTGCCAATAACTTTTGAAGCACAACTGAAACTGTATTACGGAGCACCGTACTAATGAAATGAATTACACAGAAATAAATTGTAGTCAATAGGCACTTCAGTTCCGCCACGACGACTCGATTAAATCAGTTCAAGTACGCGTCGCAGATAGGACTAGCAGAATAGTAGAAAACTTTTTAAGTGAACTTGAGCATGCGAAATTGGGACTGATGTGACAAACAGATGAATCTGCCCACACACTTGAGGAAGAAATGTACTATTTGGTGTAGCGTGTACTCGAACGATGAAGATTTTTATTTCATGTCATTCATTGACGAGGGTGCACACAAACTTACACCGATAGATTTTGCACTAACTATGTAGCTTTGGTTATATGCAAATCTGATTAGATTATCAAATGTACATTGTATTAAAACAGGCTTATTATACAATGTCAACAAAGCTTGTTCACCTGTTCATCCACCGAGCTCTCATCAATTAATTGATCTCTCTTTCTGTTTGTGGAGTGTGGTGAGAACGTGGATAGTATCAACAGCATGGTAGTGATGAACCTGTCAAAACCAGGAAAAACGAAACTTTGCAAAAACTATCTATCGTTGACATATAAAATCAATAGATCATAAAATGTTGCTCAACAAAAACAGAATTTTTTGTCATTTCAAAGCGGTAACAATGTAATATCATTATATCACATGAATATGTTTTTTTTACCCCTCATTTCTTTCTGGCATAATACTTTGTCCCAGACTACATTTGCAGCAATATTACGAAACTTGGGTTTTAGGCTGCAGGGAAACAATATTTTTTTCATGGATATTTCCAAGCAAAACTCCACAATTATTCAACTAGATCAGAGCACATGTAGAAAAAAGAAGCAAAATGTCACAAAAAACAGCGAGGCTCTTTATATTATTAAATGTCACAGCTTTGGAACAACTTCAGACAACTTTTTTTTGCCTCAAAGCGTCAATCAGCAGGAAGGCAATAAATGTTGAAATGAAGATGAGTTCTAGAAAAAAACCTTAATAATCGCTTGTTAGGCACGTAGGGAAGTTTACTTTCTTAAGGCTTTGCGGTAGCAGCCTACGTTGCGTCTCTCTGGTCGACATGTGTGGACTTTGTCAGTCCTGCTTGTACAATGTGAGAAAATTGGAAGACGAAAGCCTCCTTATAGTAGCTTGGTAAGAATGAGGAACGACTTTTTGAGCAGATTTTCTGTTTCTTGGCCTGCCATACGCAATATCATTCACCACGTCTTTACTGCGTTCGTTCGCTCTTGTTCAACCACCATCATAAGTACAACTGCCATCATCTCTAACTTCGTTTTTTCGAAACTCGTCTCTCTGCTTCTTTCATTGTATATTTTTTGTGTTCACATCACATACGAAATGGGTAGTTTCTTATGATGGTGCATAATGCGTTTTTGTACATGGTAAATAAATAGGCACATGTAAAAATTCTACTTACTCTTCTGTGGTACTGGCGTGGTGGATAAGAAGGCGATGATGATCATGATCATGATGAAGCTTCCTCTTCTTGAAAATTCTACATGAAAAACATTAGCATAGACGTTTCACGCATTCTGTGCACATAACCCATTTGGGACTTTGCTTGAAAATCAACACACAACAACAAGTACTGGTCTTACATTTTTAGTGTCTTAAACATTTTCTCTTCCTAAAAAGTAACGCGGTCTTCACACGTTATACAATGTATACTTTTATGAAGATGATAGTAAATGAAGATAGGTAAAATGTAAATGCATACCTTAGACGTTACGGGCTCATCGTTTTTTAACAAGTTACAAGTTCTATACGACCGGATGCAAACTAAGAAGTGGTCTAGTCTAGTCTGGGGTTCAACATTATTATTAGGCCCCGTATGGTATAGCAGTATAAAAATGTTGGTATGCATAAAGTTTTATACTTCTTCCATTGGTATTGCGTCTTGAAATGATTTTTATGCTCTTTCAATAGTATTATTTTTCACAACACCATGCAGTAATATCACCGTGACTTGTGATGCTAAAAATTCTAAAGCTTTTTGTTATGAACACTAACAGTAAAGTTTAGTATTACAGCAGAACAACTAATATTTTTTTTTCTTCAAAAAACTTTTTAGGGTATCAAATTTTCATATTGGTTTGTACGTCAGATTCAGTATGGTTGTATGACCTGCTTGAAAAAAAATGAACTTAAGCGCGTTTATGTTTATTTGTCGATATTTAGAATGTAAGTATGAATTTCTTTATCTGTAGAAATAATAGCAAAAATGTATTCAATACAAAACGTGTATTTTTGTTAGCAATCTGAGTTCAAATAAAACTGGTAAACACATACAGGCAAATATTTAACATCCTTCATCATATTAATTTTCTGTTGTTGATATACAATTTTACATGCATGGTTCCTCAAATCTTTTTACCTACCGGTACACAATAGTTTTATTTCGTTAGCTCTTTGATCTTCTGTTTGTATGCCCCATGAGATTTTGAGTTCAAATGGAAAAATATTTTCCGGAAGAGAAAGAGCTGGAAGTGTTTTATTGACAATGTGCTTATGGGAAAGGCCACAAGATATAAGCAACTTATTCCAATTCAATAATACGTAACATGACCACCTTTGATTCTATGCTCGTGAGACTCAAAAGATGATCTTGTGTCTCTCGGCCTCTTTCTTTGTGCACGCAAATAGGAAGGCGATGTTATATTGGTTGCTATGTTTCTTGTCTATATAATTACTATAAGACTTCTGTGTGCCCATTCATTCTACATTTCTTTCGCGTATCATCATGTATAGAAGATGAGACTCAGTTTTACACACAGCACCGCGCGACATATTCTTTGAAGAAATGTATGTCGCTGCTTTTGTATACATATGTATTCTCTCGGCCAAAATAAAAGCGCAGTTATCTGTGACACAATAAGAAACTTTAGAATAGTTGTTAGTTGATATATCGCGAATTTACCAAGTAACTTTTTGATAGCGTTTTCAGGGCGAGTAGATTAGGGTTTGAAAAGGGCATCGCTTTTAAAAGAACGTGAGCATCATTGTGCAAAAAAAACCCTGTACATACATTAGGTTCGATGAATTTTGTAGCAGTGTCTTTAACTTTATCTGACTATGTTGCCTCACCATCAACAACAAAATGCAGATTTCCTTTCTATCGAAGAGAGTAGCTGAAAATTGAAAAGTAGTCCGTGATAAAAATGGCAGGCAGTGTATTGCAAAGACAGTCTACACTTATTGTACCTGTTCCTCGTATTGAATTTTCAAAAGAGTCAATCATGGCATGACGATATTGTAAAGCCTCTTAGGATAGAAAAAAATGGTCCACATAAAATAAGTACGCTGTGGTAGAAATATGATGCGTGTACCATTATTATTGTCACCCTATTTGGCAATTCATTGTTGTAGTAGCGTCATGAGAGTACAATAAAATGCAAGTTAATAGTGAAATGCAGTCACATTTCATGCGTAACAAACTAAGTCATTCATCTTTCGCTTAGACTCCGTAGTACAGTTGCATTTATACGTACTAGCATAAAATTCAAACATAATGGTTGTTGCATTTTACAAATTACAGAATTTCACTTTTTCACGCTTACCTACAATCTAATCGATGAGGATTTATAGTAGCGCGTGCAGTGCCAATGACAGACCAGCTTATTTGTGGACCAAAGTATTTTCCATTCGCAGCCATAAAAGTGTCGATTTCAACTTCAACTTCTAATTGTATGCATTTCCTGATTGATGCAAGTGTAAAATCAGAACTTAATTGCTGATTGAATATAACATCATTTAAACTGGAAACACGACATGATTGCAATAAATTTACAATGGAATATTTTGTGGAGTGGTTTAAATTTGGATTTTAATTGTCCCATGGATTTTGCAAAGCAATAGCCGGTTTACTATCTTTGTATTCTAGAAATCTCTAATTTTGCTCGGAAATACATTCGCTATCTATATTCATTCTAAGGAGTATATGCATTGTGTCGATAAACAAGTCGGTCGTTTAAAGGCACTAAACCTTTGGATGGCGGAAGAAGTGCAAAATGTTGCTACGTTGTGGCAGTCTGCATGCAGACACTGCTTACTACGCTTTGCTATTAAATAATACTATGCGAAGTAAGTCGTATGCCAGCATTTATCTTAAGGAAGCAGTTTTAACTGCAACAGTACACCTGTAAACAATTATGTTGTAATATACTGTTTAGCATATTTTACAAGCAATTGGCATTTGCTGCGAGAGTGAGATTGTTACAAAGTTTAAAATATTTTAGAAGTTCATTTAAAAGCGTTTATCAATTTCTCTAGTAAGTTCTACTAAAAGATGGTGAGATGTCCACAAGAAACCATATTATTGTAGATAGTAAGCATTGATGTGGAAAAACACATTCCTGATAAGCAAAAGCAAGGTTCACGTAGCAATGTGCGTCTCTGAGGCTACCTGGGATACGTTTGAGATACACAGCGTAGCAGTAGTTACATTGTATAGAATGCATACCGTTCATTGTAGAATCCAATAATTAATAGAAGTCGTCGCTAAACTTGTGGTGACTTATCTCCGCAAACGGAAGTAACAACCGTTCGGAAGCTATCGCGTGATTACGAATGGACAGATAGACGTATCAAGATGTTAATAGTAAGGTACACTACACGTGAACCTTAATAACGCAGACGTTTAACTCTTATGTCGGAATAGATAAACCTTACTGTAATAATAAATAATAATTTAAAACTCTAACAATATCAGTACGACCTGCACAATAATATCTTACGTAATATGCATTACCTATAATTTAAAAGTATAAATTGGTGGAGTATTACGATGCCACTCGGACATGCATATACGAGCATAGCTTAGTCATCTTGTCTTATATGTAGTTTTTGCTTTATATCCCATAAGACATACGAAACATTAAAAAACAATGAATAGGGTACAATTTTCCTAAAAAATAAGGCACCGTTTATGAGGATGACTAAAGGAAGTAGTAGATATCGAAAATTGTAAAATGCAAAATGATAGTAATAGCAGTTTATAAGACTATTATATCTTTATATATCTCAATACGTAAGGAATTCTAAAATATATTCAATTGAAACTTGGTACGTTCAATCAATGACTAAAATATCATCCACTTTTTAATTAATTTCAGCCACTAATTATGCATCCAAACCGCTTAACAAATATCATTTTGCAGCCATGTTTACACCTGCATGCTCTGCATATGGCTCGGGCACCTTTCGGACGTGTACTTGTATAAGATTACCGTTAGTTTAATGAACACCAAAGCTAAAGTACGGCAGAGCAGATACAACACATACACCGATCATATTGGAATGTGAAGATAGATGTTCAGCCTGCGTTGCCATGCATGTAGTGGATGTTCGGCAAGTCAGGAATGATTCCAAGGAAGCGTTCGGAACTATTTATAGAAAGCCAAGTTTTTGTACTTTCAAATTGACTTGTCTGTGCTATTGCATAGGAATATCTATAGTATCTAGCAGTCGTTAATTGAACAAACGCAAGAAAAAAGCAAAGACACGGGAGTAAAAAAGAGTTTATGCATCCTTTTGAGAATTTCTCTGAATAGAATGATGTTAGCTTGTTTTTTGCATCCAATTGAAATTCCCTTGTATTCTGTGATCAATTGTGATTTTGGGCCTCTCAAACTTGTCCCTCGTATCTAATATGAGGGACAGTCACATTTCAATATTTAAAAAGAAACAATTATAATATTTTTAGTGTTCATGTCAAACTTCCCTATTTATCGAATAATTATCACTGCTTTTATCCTGAGTAATCAAGTGTAAGTCCTAAAAAGCTTTAAATGGATTTTTCACCGAAATAAATTAAGCAAAAATAAATATAAGACAACATACCATTTCGGTTCGTCTACTTCCTTATAGTGCGTAACCTTTTCCAATTTTTATACAGCAAAAATGGACCTTGCAGCGGACGTAAGTTTACTTAAGTTTTAAAATAGTCTGAAAATATAATGCTTGCTCTTAAAATGAGCTTGCTGAAAAATGAAGTAATTAGAAACAAGCTAGTATCTTATTTATATTTGTATCATGATTTGCTTAGAAGGTAACTGAGCTGAGTAGCTGACATTAAAACATCCTTTACTTAAATGTTGACTGTGTGTGTTCTTTATTCTTCATTAGAGTTTGTTCTTTGAGTGTATGCCTGCATTTTATTGTACCTAATCTAGATCTTAAGTATTTGACTGTATGTTTTACTGGAAAAACTTTGGTCTAGTCGTCCGTCCTTTGTCAACAGCATCTACAAATTAAGCGGTTTGTTTAATTTTTCAAAGTAATGGTTACCTATTTACATTCGACCGAATTCCTAATTATCTTGAAGTCTGCTTGTTTGCTTGAGGTAGAGTATGTTTGTAGCTCACCACTGCTGCTATAGCCACCAGATGGTGACACATTTTTATATAACTGAAGTTTTTAAAGACATAATTTAATAAATCTTAATATTGCGGATAGGGAAAGTGGCTTTGGTATCCACTTAATTACCATAAAATAAAAATAATGTTTTATACAAATAAAAACGTTTTGCATAATACTAAAATTATTGTTAGTGAATACTGATATGACAATATGGAGTTCCAACTTGGTGTTGTGTATTGAAATGTATGGCCTGTTTACTGATTTTGACATATATAATATTGTGGCTGCTGAGGTGCTGCATGATTATTCTCATTTTATTGCAACCAAAATTTTCAGTAGGCTGCATTAGTTAGCTGAAGTATCAAGAAATGTTTTATGGCTTGTTGCATTAATTTTGTTTGCGTGCGTTTTCGTGTTACTGAATCTGTAAAATCTGTACTGAAGTTTTTTGAAACCATGGTAAAAAAGACAAACGTGTGGCTGGAGAAAACTTTGTTTTATTGAGCTTATGGGTGTGTCATTGGCACGAAAGATTATTTTGCAATGCGAATATGCCCAACTCTTTCACGCACTTTTCTTTTTTTTTTGTATTTCCTAAGCTTCTGCATGAAGTAGCTACAATAGTCATTAGTCATATAGAATAGAACATAGATAACGGTTAAAAGAATGTTGACTTTATTCACTGTTCAGGTTTGGGGGCAATTAGCACAAGTCCAAGAAATTGCACAATTTGCACAAATCGACACACCTCGCTTTCGGACGGTAAACTACCTGCAGCTAATACAACCCATTAGCGTTTTCCAACGTATCTTTTTACCTTTCAACTCAAATACTTCTCTTGATTTAATATGGTTCACAAAATCAATTTTGTATCCTTATACCCTCACATACACACATATATTCTTACAAGATATATGTACCTCTCAAGCTCGATATTTGATGCACGAGTTTTTAAAACAAAAGTAGCTCCGTAGCAAGCTTCCCTTTAGTACAGCAAAGTCCTTACAACCCTTTCAAATTTTTCTTATCCGTGAATGATGACGATGCTTGATGATAAATAAATGTAATTTCTTTCATTATTTTGCACGCTATCCAGAATCACTGCATAATATGAAATTATAATAAGTCATTTCATGTTGTTTTCAAATTTTCCCTACGAATATACATGCTATTGTTTGGGATTCATTCTTTCCTGCTCTTTAGTTTTCTTGATGAATGTTTGATTATAATTCCTGACTTTTGTTCCCAATGGCAAAGTGTGAGAAAACTGGAGAAAGTCGCGTGCGACCCCGGTGTTATACCAGAGTGTTTTTCTTGGTGACCTTGAATTTGATTTCTTCCCATTTAGTGGGGCTTTTGAGCCAAGCCAGAACCGCTATTAGAGTCAGTTATCACTTTATCTCGATGTGAAAGTTCCCTCCACTTCAAAAACTGAAGCCGGTAGTATGCATTTTTCTGAAGGATGAACCATATTATCATCAAATTGTCATTTTTAAACATTATATTATGGTAAAAAGCTGGCTTGTAAATGAAATTCTAATCGATTTCATCAACTTTACAGACAATTGATCAACTCCCTGATAAAGTTCTACTACAAATATTTTCATACCTACCACATCGTGAAATATGCCGACTGGCAAGGACTTGCAAGAAGTGGAGACAGATTGCTTACGACACGCGTCTATGGAGTTTTGTGTCCTTGAGGCCGGAAATTTCCGGTCTTCATGTTACCAGCTTGGATACTTTACTTAATTTGATTAGGTATAGCCCAAGTATTACCCTTTTAAAATTACATGCAGTTCGTAAAATAATGCTTTTTGTAGAATGGATAAATATCAAATATATTAATAACTATTATAACTACTGCTAAATATAATATTTTCATTTCATTCGAAATTACTTGGTGCGTCTTCGGTTTTTAGTAAAGCAATTTTATAATTATCTTGCAGCCATAGGTTTGGTCAGACGCTGAGATACCTGGAATTGCCAATGGAGCTAATTACTCATACCGTTCTCCACGAACTTGCTTCCAAATGTCCAAACCTGACTCATATCTTACTGGATTTTTCCACGGCTATGCAGCTTCACGACTTCAATGACATGCAAGTGCGTAATTAATCTGTTGCATACAAAATATCTCAAGTGAAGGAAATAAGCCATTTAAAATGGTTAATTTAACGCATTTTTTAAATCCAAATTTAGGCTTTTCCTACCAAACTTCGGTACATGTGCATTTGCCTATCTGAGGTTATCTTCATGGAAGGCTTCATGCGAAAAATTTATAACTTCATTAATGGAATAGAAGTTCTCCATCTTGTTGGTGTGAAAGGGATATTACTATTTTTTGCTAATACGGTATGTGGTAGTGTAATAAATTCTACAAATCAATTATTTCCATGAAGGTACTTATGAAAAAGTGGAAGAAGAGGAAGAAGAAATTTACGAAGTTATCAATATCCACAAACTGAAGGCAGCAACGCCAAATCTAAGAGTTGTGAATCTTTATGGAATCAACTTTGTTGATGACAGTCACATCGAAGCTTTTAGCTCTAACTGCATTCAGGTATTCCAATACTATAAAGCAAATAGTGGGAAATGTTTTACTAAATGTACACAGATTATATCACAAGTACATCACTCCATTTCATTGTCGGATAAAATGCTTACCATCAAATATATGTTTTCAAATGTAGTTGGAGTGCTTAGCTGTCAACTACTGCGCCAAGGTGACAGGATCATCATTGAGCACGCTCTTTCAAAGATGCAGGAAGCTGAAAACTTTGCTGATGAATCAAACTAGTAAGCTTAGATAAACGCTAATCGTTAAATGCCTTAAAACCTTTGGCACAAAACATATCTTGCAATAATTATGCTTTTCAAATAGACCTGATGAGCGAGCACGTGCAGGCTGTAGAGTGGGAGAAGACACAATTGCAAGAGCTTGACATTACTGCAACTGATTTAACAACGGAATGTTTGATGGATTTATTAGTTCGTGTACCGGCTCTCCGTTGGCTTTCTGCCGGTCAACAAGACGGATTCAACGATTCCGTAACCTATAATTTTTCAAGAGCGAAATGTGGTTTTAAAAAGTTGTATTTATTGTTGATTGAAATATAAGGCTTTTGATTACTTTCTATGCAAAGGTTCTACGTGCATTTGGTGAAAGGGGCAATGCAAAGCACCTTGTCGCTTTGGACTTGGATGCTTCCGACAATCTGTCTGAAGATGCATTGTTTAAGTTCATCACAAAGTATGGAGCCCAGTTACGTGGCCTTTGTCTTGCTGGAATGCCACACATCACAGACCAACTTTGGATATCTGTTTTGCCTGTTCTAAAAAACGCAAGGTAAGACATATACACGCATCAATCAATGAATGTAATGATACATACTACCGTACTGTAAAGTATGCTTTTCCAATTATTTTAAAGATTGGCTAATGCATTTATATATCCATTTAGTAAAATGCCATACCAATTAAAATAAACGGCAAATCCCTAATTAAAACGTAAAGTTAGCTAGAAACCGTTCCCCATTTCAACCGTTTGCTTTGGTCGATTGGACTAATGCGGTACTGAGGTAGAACGTTTATAATTTTGTTGTTCAAAATAGCAGCATACATTAATAGTCTTAGTTTTGCTAGAATCTGTTTGAATTTAAATTGGCTATTTAGAATTTAATGTTTCCAGAGTAGCATTTAGCATGCAAGTGTAATATACACAGCCCCACATTTTTAAGAACAAATGGCCATTGTTTCCGAACAAAGTAAATATGTTTTCGTTTTTGAAAGAACTACCAATAAAATAATGAAACAATGGTCTTTTGTGCCAAATTCTGCTGAATTTTTTCTGAGTTTTATGGCAAGCATCCAAATTTAAAAATTTTGTACAAAAAGGTATATATAGGCAGTGCTATCCCACATTATTTTTGCTACCGTTTCAAAATGAAATTCATTGATCACTACCACATTCTTCGGGAAGTTAAATATTAAGCTGTCAAAATCAGTTTGTTTAGATCACTTGTCACTTTTTTCATTGTTCATTCAGATAAGAGTTTCATTATGCAAAACTCTCAAAGTTATATTGGTCAATGTTGACATTCTTAGCATTTTCCCAATCACACAAGTATGCCTTTTGAAATATTGATTAAGTATAAACATAATATTTTAATTTATCACAAATTATTAAATAAAGCAAGATTTCCATGGTTTTTAGGGCCTACCTGTTCATAGTTCATGCAAGTTCATATAACCAGGCTAGCATACCATATAATCATAGGTAGTATCTCTCATATGCCATTGTCAATATTGAAGGAATTCATGTCGTAGTGACGGACATTCCTCCAGTCACTAGTCGTGGACATTTTTTTCGGGACATTTCTATCCGAGGCTTTTGTGTCATGTATCGTAATCGTATTTTGAGCTGTACATCTGTCAAGTTAAAAATCCTTTAATATCATGATTTTCATAAAAATGTATTTTTATTTCTCCTTCTTTGCTCATTATGCTGGCAGAATTCTTGTCATGGGTACCACGGACCGGCTTTCAACAAAAATTCACGTTGACCAGTTGATGGATGCAATTGCCAACAACTGCCCAAACTTGGAAAGGCTTGAGTTACGATGGGATCCTGAGGCACTCCGATTTTCGGATAAAGGGCAAAAGGCTATTGATATTATTCGTGTCAAATGTCTGAAGCTTAGCTGCCTTGTTCTTACGTAAGTTTCGCCAACTCCCTGCCCAATATGATTTAGAAACAAAGAAATGTCAACTTTTGATGAAAAACTGATGAATGATAAAATGTTTTTCTCGCTCCTTAGCGATGGACGATATTATGAAATCGTTAAAGCCAACTTTGAGCGAGCAGACCGGAAAACCGTGGTACGAACAACCACAAACTGCCGAGTCACAAACTGCTACCTTCTCAACTTTTACAAAGATCTTCTATTTAACTAAATACATCACCATCATCGTTTAAATGCATTTCAGGTGTCATTCATAATTTGTGTAAAATATGATTTTTGATTTGATGCTTATCATATTACCAAGCAGCTATACTATATTTACTTTTTCCTTATAGACCACATTGGATGTTTCTATTACAGTTAATTTATTGTTTTATTCAGGATGTAAAGCTTTCTTCTTACATAGCTATTCCAATTATGGGGATCAGCTTTTACTGACTTTCAGTAGATTTACTATTATTGTAAAAAGTAATCAAGGAGTTGATGTTTGAATGTAAAAAGCAAATTTTTACTTGCTCAAGGTCGGTTGAGGCCAGTGTCAAGTCGCCCTTGTTTCAATTAAAAATTCAAGCTATGGAATTTCAAGTACTTTTGTTGTCAACCCCACCCATTTTTTTTACATCAAACTCCCACGGGACTATATTGCATTCGATGCCATGCATAATATTAATACTTTGCACAATAGCCTGAATAGCCCAAGTACCAATATATATTTCCGAATTGACAATACTACATAACTACTACATAATAGTCTATCAGAATTATTAATTAGAACTTTCTAATTCTATCCAACAAATTCCTAATTAGTAAGGTGATAAGTATGAATGTACTACTAATAATTAGGACAGCGACATTTGAACATCGTCATAATTTTATAGCACTTTTGAAAGTGCACATCACAAAATTTGTATGTGTAGTTTTTACTTCTTGAATTCAGCATAATGAGATGTGACCTGTTAGATGATAAAAGAAAACTGAGGCCATAAAATATATTTGTCATAAGCATTTTTTGATTGATCCTCCATGCATTACTTTTGATTCATCGCCGGAAATGTGAAAAAATTGAACTATGACTGGCATTTTCATGGATAAAATTCTTCAAATTAAAAATGTAACTTATATGCACCATTATGAATTGTGTATACAAACTTGAATTAAGTTTATCTGATCTTATTATGTTGTATGATATTCTACATGAAAACATGAAAAAGTAGTGTAAATTTAAATGATGTTTTTCTTCTTACACCACTGCACATTTTACTTTATTGTTCCATAACTGAAACACGTTAAGCTTAAAGGTACAACGTACTTACATAAATGTACATTTTGTTCATAACTCCAACATATCCAATGATTCAACTTCTTTCTCCCTGCTCCCGTTTTTCTTTTTATGATTTGTTTATCCTTGGAGTTTGGAATTCAACTTCAATTTTGATTCTTATCAACTTCGGTCGGAGTACCTGTGTCTAACGTTACAATTGTGATAGAATTTCCTCGTTCCTGCTTTGGCTTACTCAATATGTAATTAATACTTCTTTGTAGTACTTCACCTTTTTTGTTGAGAGTTAGGATTAAATTAAACGTTTCATTTCTGCTCGAAATTACACTCTTCCAAAATGAAGATGATGGCAAATATGAATGCTACCCTGATCACACAATTTCTCTTTGCTTACGTTCTCTCTACCAATGTAAAATAATATACTAAATTAAGCAAAACCGAAAATAAAATTTTATAAAAGAAAATAATCTGGAATCCGTTGGCGAAGTTTACTCGAGCTTTTTTTGTTGTTCCGTGTCGTTGGAAATCTTTCATATTTCTTAGTTGCTTTTTTCATATATCTAAATCATGCTAGCTGTTTTACCCGGTCTATCACGCGAACTCTGCGGCTTTCTATAAATATAAAATGCGTGATTTTTGTCATAATTTTTTGGTTAATTTAAATCTCAAGCGAGAAAGACACTATTATATTATATTTAGCATGTTGACACTCGGCAAATCGATGAAGAAACAAAGTTGAATCAGGCCAAACAACGAAATTTCTTTGTACCAGTACTAGATATGAACTTTAAATGGATTAAACATGATATATTGATGTGAAATAATTTCATTTTATGTGACGTAGACAAGCCGGAAATGCATGTGACCACTGCTACTTCAGACTACTTCGTAGAGTAATTTTCCTTTTTTAAATTATTTAAATTATCCGACCCGACTAGACGTTTTACTTCACTAGACTAGGGAATTCAGCCAAGTTCTTTGTTCTTGAAACGTTTTCGACAAGACAAAATCTCATTTCTGATACGCGTTTCCTAATACTTTTTGCCTTTGAAATGTTTCATGTCTTCTCTTCGCTTTATTCTGAAATCAGCTACCTTGCATCACATAAAGGACTTTGATTGGAAGAAACCGTTCCAAAAATTTACTTTGGTTTCAATGTACCTGTCTTTCAGAAATGCTTTACTTGTCTAATTAAGTTTTGCCTAATTTTTAACTAACAAAATCCGTCCCTTTACATTGGAAATAGATAAGAAAACGTTTCAAATAGAACTATGGAGTCAATCTAGCTTTCAGAGAAACCTTCTTTGTTATTTCATTCTTTCAAAACATGCTTATTAGAGTCAAGTTCTAAGCCTAGTGAAGTGGCAACTTCCGGTCAGTTTCGTTTTTGTTCTTGAATACTTTGTATATGGAAACGTTTAAAAACGAAACAAGAACCTCACTTTCACACAATTTTCCACAAAGGTATTTCTTTCTTCCATTGTTACTTTCCTTCAAAATATGCTGATATCAGATTCAGAGTTCGAGTTCCCAGTTCTATCCATTTCCGATTGGTTTCTTTCAAATAATTGTCTTAAATGGATGGACAAAATCCAACGTACTTTTGGTACCTCTTTCTTTGCCCCGCTTTCAGAGAAACATTTGTTCATTTCTTTCAAAATAATGCTAGGTTCAGAGTTCAAATTCCAATATCATCCCTCTTCCGATAGATTTCTTTGTTTCATGATACGTTTCAAAACGAAGTAAGACCCATTCCGTTTTGCATGCTAGTTTCCACATAGGCATGTTTTTGTTTCTTTGTTACCTTTTTTCAAGATATGCTTATCGGGTTCAGAGGTCAAATTCCTTTCACTAGCAACTTCCGGTTGTTTTCTTTGTCTTTTACTTTTCTAGATGGAATGGCTACTTTTTCAACAAAATCCAACTTCCGGTGAAGGTACCTTGCTACCGCTTTCTTTGTCCGTTGGAAATCGTATAAAAACGGAAGGCCAACTGGCCATGGTCATCATTTGGTGTTTGAAAGTCTCTTCTTGAGTACTCACACAACACTCTCTCTCTTGCTTTTTCCAAAGCTTTCCTAACCTACGATCACTGTCATCTCTGATCACGGTTATATACCTACAATCCTCTTAAACCTGACATTCGTTTTGTCTCGCTGGATTGAACTCTGTCACTGACAATTTTGTCTTGACATTACTACGCTGCTGAAATCGCTCACAGGCTGACTTCCGGTAAGTTTTCTAAAAGTTTAAATATAAAATTTCCTTTAATTTCTATACTTGTCCAGGATTCTTATCGCTACTAATATTTTTATACATTTCTATTCTGATATCCTTCTTAGGTGACCGATAAGTCTGCACTTGGCTGTTGGCCGACTTGCAAAGAAGCAGCAACTACTGCCATTATCAAAAACACTCTAGTGGCAACTACCTACGCACTTTCCACGGAAACACTCTTCAGGTAAGCAATTTGATAATTCTTGATTTTATCCAACCTATTAGTTTCGCACAAAAATAAGTAGACACTGACATTTTTTTCTCTTGCAATTCTTGTTGCAGAAGCGCTGCACAAACAAAGCTTCCGAGACAATGGATTCTGGAGGAAGAGGTCGTGGAATGGGACGCGGTCGCATTCGCACCCGCTCCCCAAGTGGATCCCGTGGTGCCACCCACAGTCCATCAAGGGCTGAATCTCAGTTCAGCGCGATGCGCATTCATGGCGGCACTTCCGCGGGCACTTCAAGCGGAATTGTTCCTGCGACGGAGGCGCCAGCACAAGCAACCCAAGGCCAAAGTCTTCCTAGAGGGGCTTCTCGTGGAAGGACTGGTCATGGCACACCGCAGGAAATCGACGAGAGCGTCGTGCGCTCTCGTCCCGAGGGCAAACCCAAAGTTGGGAAGAAGGGACAAGAGTTGCCGATGCGTTCCAACTTCTACACACTGAAGTCGGAGGAAACATGGTCGTTGTATCAGTACCATGTGGACTTCAGCCCGGAGGAGGATCGCACACGAGTCAAGAAGATCCTGTTCCGGGAGATTGCCAAGGACCTGGGAATGGGCTACATGTTTGACGGGATGCAGCTATTCACCTCTAAGCATCTGGTTGGTCAAAATGGTAACCCACTGAGCGAAGGAGAAGTCGTCTCGTACAAGGTCACTGGAATGAAGAACAGGGGCAAGCCGGAACAGGAAGAATACGACTGCGCCATCAGTGTCAAGATGGTGAAGAAGCTGAACCCTGGCTCACCCGTCTACAGCCAATTGTACAACGTGCTGATCAAGAAGTGCCTATTTTCCATGGAACTAGAGATGATGGGCAGAAACTTCTTTGATCCCAAGGCGGCCATCAGGCTGCCACAGGAACGACTGGAGCTGTGGCCCGGTTATGTGACGTCCATGAGGACTCACGAAAACGAAACTCTTCTCTGCGTGGAGGTGACGCACAAGGTGATTCGTTTGGACACGGTACTACAGTTGATCAACCAAATCAAGACCAAGAAGAACTGTGGCAGTGACCGCGGCGCGCTCTCTGCTGCGGTCAACGCCGAGTTGAAAGACACGATCGTGATGACCACATACAACCGAAAGACGTATCACGTGGACGACGTGGACTTTAGCGTGAGTCCTCAGAGCACGTTCGAGACAAAGACTGGTGGCTCAACCACTTACGCCGACTACTACAAAAGTCGGTACGGGCTGGAGATCAAGGACATGAACCAACCTCTGCTCCTCTCCAAGCCAAAGAAGACGGACATTCATCGAGGAGACGACAAGCCGGTGTTCCTCATTCCCGAACTCTGCCAGTCCACAGGACTCACTGATGACATGCGAGCAGACTTCCGGCTGATGAAGAAGCTCAGCGAGTACCTGCACCAGGGCCCACAAGCCCGTGTTAAGGAAATTGAGCACTTCATGAAGCGCCTTCTGGGAACCCCTACAGTAAGTACTCGTTTCTTATAACCTTTTAATTACCTTAACCATATAAAATCAGTTCAGAATCGTTTAAAATTTTTTTTTATTTCTTGTCGTTCGCATCATTGCAGATCCAAGAGGAGCTGAAAGTCTGGGGTCTCCAGTTCAATCGAGAGTTAGTCAGTCTCAAAGGGCGCATCATGCCCAGCGAGTCGATAATTTTTGCTAAGGAACAACAACAGGCTGTTGACTCAAAGGGTGACTTCACTCTAGCCTTTCGTTGTAAGTTGCCGTCAAATTAAATGACTCATCACACAATTTTATCATAATTAGCTTATTGAATATCTTCTGAATTACATTTTTATTATGTGAACTTTCAGCGAAGCAGATGCTGTCGGCAGTCAACATTGACAATTGGGTTGTTCTCGTTCCCCAACGAGATGCTGCTGGCGTGGACAACCTCGTCCGGACAATGTCCAAGGTGGCCAATCCGCTCAGCATGCGAATCAACAACCCAAAAGAAGTGTAAGTGTACCTTTTACTTCTTTTTATGTTTTTTTTCTAAAATATTTGTTAAAACTGAAACTAAACCATAATTTGTTTTTTGTTGCCTTTTGTTTTAGGATCAAGATGGCGGACACTCGGGCGCAGACGTACTTGCGAACCTTGGACGATCTTCTCAAGAAGAACACGAATCCCCAAATGCTTTTCGTCATCCTGCCAAACAACAAGCTGGACTTGTATGCGGCCGTGAAGAAGCGTCTCGCCGTCGACGCGGGGATTCCAAGTCAATGCTTTCTTGCCAAGAACGTGACTTCCAAGGGACTTATGTCCATTGCCACCAAGGTCGTGGTTCAGATGAACGCCAAGCTGGGCGGAGAGCCATGGACCATCAAGCTTCCACTCAAGAACACCATGTTCATTGGCTTTGACGTCTACAACGGAGCCAAGGGAAGCAAGGGAGGAAGCATTGGGGCAATGGTAGCCACCATCTCGCCCCAATTTACCAAGTACTTTAGTACGACTTCTACTTATCACAGCACGGACGACCTGTCCCGGAACATGCGCACAGACATAAGCAGTAAGACTAACATTCTGGCAATTTTATAGCTTTGTATATTCAATGATGCAATTTTCATGGATGTTGTGACGATTCATGATTTTCTTGTTTTCAGAATGCCTGGATGCCTTCAGTGAAGAGAATGGTTGTCTTCCCGAACGGATTCTCATGTTCCGTGACGGAGTGGGTGATGGCCAATTGAGATACGTGTACGATGTGGAACTTGCCGAGATTAAGGTAAGATTTCAATTACTTTTATGCATTTGACTATTGACTTTGTAGTACATGTTCCTAAACTTATTTCATTGTTTCCTTTTGATTTTTTGCAGAAAGAACTCGATGCAAGGTACCAGGGGACCGAAGTGAAACTTACGTTTGTCGTGGTCACCAAGAGAATCAACACGCGGGTGTTCTCGGCAAACAAGCCAGGCCAGTTTGACAATCCACCTCCAGGAACTGTGGTTGACACTGTTGTCACTCTTCCAGAAAGGTAATCTTCATTCTAAACTCAAGCAATAAGCATTTTAAATGAGAGATTTTATTTCAGCTTGCTCATAATGTTCATTGTCTTTGCAGGATGGACTTCTACTTGATCTCTTGCGCTGCGCGACAAGGAACGGTTAGTCCTTGCTCCTACAACATCCTGCTGGACGACAGTAACTTTGAGCCGGATCGTATCCAGCAAATCACGTACAAGTTGTGCCACATGTACTACAACTGGAGTGGAACAATTGCAGTTCCTGCGCCTTGCCAGTACGCCCACAAACTGGCATTCCTCACCGGAATGGCGTACGCTGGACATGCTAACCACAAACTCAGCAAGCTCCTTCACTTTCTTTAATTCCTAGTGAACGGAACATTGCTGCTTGTTTTCTTTCTTTTCTGTTGTGGATTTGTTTTAAAAAATAAAAAATAAAATATAAAAGTCATGTTACTGTTGTGTTGCTCCATTTCATTTCCATTAGTCGCTGCCCATTCAAGAGCTCAACTTGTATTTGTTTTTAACATCATCAATTGCAATAGCAATTCTTAACAGCATAATTATGCATAATAGTTCCATTCATTTCCACAAAAATGCATGAACGTTCTATCCTCCATAACTAGAAACACCTTCATATCATTACTACGTTTCTAGAAAGTAGCCTCCGTAGTTGCACTTCTAATACTACTACCTTCTAGCATGCAAGCTTTGGTAAATATTCTCAGCTTTCCCCAGTAGTTCTATACCAGCCACTTACTTTTCCATTCCAGTCGAATAGCAACTCACACACAGTATTAGTCTCAATCTTGGAACAACAACTAACACTTAGCTTCTCATTTTCCAATTGCCGTCTCTCTGCAGTTGGTTTCTGCTACCACACTTTGCCTCTGTATTATTACGACCCAGTACAAAATACGCACTAAAGCGAGTATAAATGTACTAACCGAAATCAAAAACGGTTATTTGCCATATTGCCAGCACCGTTACACACAGGCAGCTATTGACTTGCTTCTTGAGCAGCAGTTGTGTAAGTACAAGTTACAGCGTAGCAGCAGCTCTTGTTTTCTCCTTTGCTCAGCTCTGCTCCGCATTCCCTTCCAACCGTTCGCTGTAGTGAGCAAGCATGCATAATATATTCTCTTGTTCAAAGAACTTTCAAGCTGTCCGAGAAAGTTGCTACTGTCTACTGGCTTCTGTCTCTTCTCCTTTTGCTTTCTTTCCAACGTTCCCAAGTCAAATTCACTACTACACAAATGCATTTACAGGATATTTTAGTGTAGACGTATGTACTCACAAACCGAAACCAAGGCAAATTCAATGTACATTCACATCGCTTTCTGATTTTCTTATGGAGAAATAACAAGGGACAGGGTGAGAGAAGAAAAGATCCATGGATGTCCATATATTATAACGGTATTATGGTATGCTAGATAACATGGCATGAAATAGTGTTACTTGTCTGCTTTACTGTTGTTCCAAGTTCCAAGTTTTTATTATTATTTTTTGTGAAGATTCTTTATTTACCTAGATGCGTACGCAGATGAGAATGCCAGAGATTCAGGCTACATTAACGTCCCCGCTATTGCTATTGCAGCTGCCTTGATTTCTTTCTCTCTTTCAGATTTTCTCTCCTTGGATGAATTATATCCAATATCCATATTATTATCAAGCTGCTGGTACATAAATAATTCACAAGGTGATGAAAGTTGCGAAACAGACAAATTTTTCAAGTAAAATTGTAGATCTGTGCTGATGTGAAATGGACGTAAAAGACATGAGAAAATTGTGTATTATTTTTGGAATTCAAGAGATAGAAACAGTTTATTAAAAAACAAATCATGTTAGCAGGACATAGCATGCAGATGGGAATTGAGGAAAAGAAAGTGTGAAGCATTCGGGCAAACGGAGAAACTCTACAGCTGCAAGAAATTGCGAAATAGCGACATGGTATTCTGTAGTAAGTGGGAATGGGAAAAGTATTAAGAGAAAAGCTGTCTTTCTAGAAGACGACAACGAAGAAGAATTACTTGTGTTGGTTCAAATTTTTGGAGGAGATCGGTGTAGTGATGAAATATAACCGAATTTCACCACTTTCCCTTCAAGTATTATTATCGGGTGAGCACAGAGGAAGACTTGGGAGAAAAGTCTGATTTTCGTGATATACTAATCAAGTCAAAACTGCTTTCTAATTTCCTCCGGAGATGTACTGATGGTTGATTAGCTTTTCCATTATTGGTTTTGAAGTACTCACAAGACGTTTTCAACTACGACTCACTAATTTTCAAGTACTCAAATTTGGAAGTTTGGAAGTCAAGTGAAAGTGTTTCTATATTGAGGAGACTTAGGAAATAACTCTCTTTAAATTAGTCTATACTACTACTACTTTGCCAATTCCTATAGTGAATTACTCAATTTTCTCTCTTGCTTCTGGAGTGATAACTTTTTAAACCTTGTTAATTGGGGGATGACTAGCAAATATGGAAGAATACAACGAACAATGAAACTGCACAATAAGGTAAGTACGTTTTTAAGTAACATCATGTAAACGTTGATCATTCATTTAGGTGTATCGTTGACAGTGCAGTGCTTAACACCACATCTGTTTATGGCAGGGCACTGCTGGCTTAACATAAACTATAGATTAATGTCCAATACAGTTACTAATTTTCTATAATGAACATCATTCGAATGGGTCTTGTAAGATAGAAATGGTAAAAATTGTTACTAAGTGAAAGAATGCTTTATGTGCCATTGGCTTTAATATGCCAGTTACCAGACATTCATATTACAGGCATACTTAATCGTACTCTTGTAATCGCCTTAATTTGCATCCATTCTTTAAATAATTCTTTTATTAAAAATTTGCTTGAAAATTGTTAGAAAAGCTGTAAAAGACAGGAAAAAGCAAAATTGTCGTGTGCTGAGATATGGCATAAAGTGGTCCACTGTTTTATCGTAAGCATAAATTATATAAGATGCACTTGAAGAATACAAAAATGTGGTTCAGTTTCTAGGCAGTTTATACGTTGCAACCGCAGCCTATATTACAAGTAAGCCTATTAACAAATTTACTTAAACATCACTTCAAGCATTCATACTATCGTATTTATTCCTCGTTCTACTAAAACATGATTATATTGTAACGATTCCATCGTGTACTTATTACTACTTGCCTGGTCAAATTATTGTCCCGAGTAGTGCCATGGCGACATGAAATTAGAGCAAGCTAATAAGAAACTCGAGTCATTTTTTGTGCCGTGTTTTAAGCAGGTGGTCAAAGTATTATGCACGAAACACGAGAGCTAAAATTGTTTGCAAGAGGTCTCATAAAACATTCATTACACCCATAGTCTCAAACGAAAAGCAGTGTAGTCAAACAATTTCTTTCTTGCAAATCATGTCAGGCATCGTGAGATTCATTATTACAAAGTGAGCTAGAAGTTGGTCAGACAAGGGAATTATAACAAAGGAGTACATTACCGTATACCTATATTATGTTTTCCTCCTTTGATTTGGACCAAAAAACTTTTTTTCATGATTTAGAGAAACACTCCCATGTACAAAGAATCAGTTTTGAAGCACATGTACAAGAAATTTGCGGTTTTACAGTTGCAATTGGCAACCACCATTTTGTTGGCGTTTAAAAATTTCGAAAACAAAAGTCTTCATTGTGTGAAAGTAGAAACTGTCGATTTTGATGAATGGTTGTTATAATGCAGTGTTATTTAAAATGTAATGTTAATTCTTTTGCCATTGCAACTCGCATAGTGTATACCCGTTCACTGAAATAATCAAAATTAACCTATTCTTTAATCCCGCAGAAAAATATTATATTTACTATAGTATAGGGATATAGGGATGAAGGGATGAAGTTTCTTTTGTGACAATAAGGAATGGCAGTTTATTGGTGGTAGACGTTGTGGAGGAGGTTAATATTATTCACGCATTTTAGAACATGATGTCAATTCAAAGCATATATTAACATTCATGGTCACTAAAGCAAGTTACGTTTCGGTCTGCTGTTGCAATGATACTGCTTGATGTATGATATTATCCTAAAGACGTGGGAATATATGCTTTTTAAAAGACTTAATATGCCAAACTTTTACAATAATCGCAAAACACATCTTAAACTCCATATATACGAACATAAAGTGTAGCTACAAAAACGTACAACCAAAAATGCTTGCTATTTTTATTCATTATCACGTCAGTTCTCTGCACTTTGTGAAATCCTCTGCAGTTATTCCTTTCATGATACCTATAACGGTCTATCCATTCTTCTGATGCCACCACTACTCATACTCCTCTCGAAGGTATGCAGACATTTTATAAACTCCCCTTTGACTATAGAGACAAACAATAAATGTGCTTCAGATTTCTCTACTTACTGCTTTTTGTACTACGTAAAATTAGGTACTAAAGTACATAAAAAGTTATAATTGTTCCGGCTGAGCCATCACTGAATACAGCTTTCAAGCTCATAAGTCAAATTAGGTTTTCCACCGTTTAGCATTCATTTGATTTGAATTATCACTGGGTCCGCCCCCAATCAACACTACCAAGTGTGGAGAATCCGCATAGAAAAATGGGAAGGAAACAGGAGCATTTTTCATTAGAATGGTGCAGTGCAGAGTACATACATATTATAGAAGAAAAAAAAACCACGAGTACAGGAATATATTTTCTCAGCTGGCTCCACCACCCATGGCCACCTCAAAAACACCCTCATACTGACAAACAGTTGTGGTGAGCAAAGAGGGCCTCATTTCATTACTATTGACGTTATTCTCGTCTCGCACTGACAATGAGTAAAGGATCAAAACAAGGAGCCATGTGTTTTTACGGCTGTCGGTAACTCTGCTTCTTTGATTTCAAGGCCAAAAATGTTATGACGAAATATTAGTGTAACTGGATGTTATGATTATTACTGAAACGCAAGGAATTTCTCAAATTGCCATCAACGCAATGCACTTACCACAAAGTTATAATGGTAATACTATTTCAGTGTTTATATCAGTCTGTAAACTTTGAAACAAAGACTGGTTGCATATATCATCAATGAGAGAATACCAGATAAATTTAACTTGATTTTCTCAGGTAACCCCGTTGCGAAAAAATTGTCATCAATAGCTTCATGGTCATTCCATAAATCCTTTGATGCGTACCCTGGTCATGAATATTGTATATTCAAACGACAAAACAGTACGCCTATTAAAATTCGGACACTCGCAAAATTAGCCAACCATTACATCTCAACTTATCGCATACTAACAGCCCAATAGCATTAACGCACAGTAATATTTTTCATATTGGTCATTGGGTACTTCCCCGTTTTTCGCACACAACTTGCGGTAATCATCTCATGCAAGATTGCCCTCGTAGAACGAAAACGGTATCTTCTTCGGGAAAAGGCCCACAAGCAGATAAAAATGTTTTTATGAGAATCCTTTTCTTATAAATGTGAACGCGCATGGATGCTGCCTCTTTTGCTAGTGTTTTTAAAAGGCTATAAAATGTTATTATCCTCTCTAAATTTTAAATCTTGTTTCACAGAAGAGTAACATTAGCATTCAGCACCAGCATACTACGTAATCCCATCTACACACAAGTGAGCTTTGCAAGAGAGGGGTGGATTTTCAACATTTAAGGCAAATGCACTCTCCTCTTCTTCAAAACTGACTAGAAAAACATCACAAAACTCTTGATACAATGAACAGCATGCCAAATGCCAGAGAGTGCTTTACTTGTGCATGCATAATAGGCAATCATAATAATGTATTGTAGCAGTACAACTAGTATTCATGTTTCATGTTACTTCCTATTTTCATCATGATACCATCTTTCATGATCCTTTTCATCTTCCCTTTTACTTCTATATTTCTATCTGTTGATAATGCAATGCTAGTTTACTAGTTAGTTTTCTGCTGTGCTGCGGCGGCTGCTGCTGCTGTCTCTCTCCCAAACAGTTGTTGACTGTTCTCCCTCTTGTTATTTTTGCAATTTAACACAAAAATTGAATCCGTTTTGCTTTAAAAAGGTTCTATTTCAGCAACAATGCCAATTTATATATATCATTTGATACCAAATGTAATTGACACAAAGTAATGGTGCACAATAGTATGCAATGCAGAATAACCACAATGCAGACTATTCAACATCAGAAAGTTTCATTTTCCTGTGTGCAATAATGTGGAGGTGCACTGCTGTACGTTTTCCCAACAATAAACCAGTTGACTAATGCTGAGGCACAGAACAGTTAAAAGTGGATGTGATGGTGGAAGCATAACTAACATTTTATGAATTGTTCAACAATGCCACTTTTTTGTCATGCTTGTCGTGAGACTGTAGTTCCTGTGCACTTGCTTGTTGCTGTCGTTGAAAAGGATGCTAGAGTAATGGTAATAATAAAAGTTATTCAAGTACTTTGTATACTCAAGCGTTTGCAGCAGCGTTGTCACACAATAAAGCATACATTATAAGCAGCAGCACACACAATCATCATCAGCGACACAAAAACAGTGTTCAGCGTTTTTTGTTTCTTTTAGTTTCTCATTCTCATGTAGGGATGATGATGTTAATACGATTGTCCTGCGTCTATTCCTTATTATTGCAAGATTTGTTACTACATGGCAGAGTTCACGTCTTTTGATTAGCCTACTACGTTTCTTGCTAAATTGTGGTGAGGATACATTAAAAGAAAAAAAAGTGATGAGAGGACAATATTGTTTCCTATTTTCGATATTGTTTAATCACCTTTACTAATAGCATTATATTAAGATGTTTGTGTTGCTGATAATGTAGTATGGCATGTATGGCAGTAGTCTGACATGTCACTTCTAGGTTCTTCTTGTGATGCGTGCCACTGCGTAAAATGTGCGTTTTTATCAGCACTACAAATTGTAGATATAGTTGTTGTTGTAGTGAGCATGTAAATTACAATGTTGTTCTCATGATAGGAATGGCAGTAATGGCAAACAAATTAGGAGCGATAAAAGGTAGTAAAAGTGCAAGATGAAATGCAAGCAAAACAAGTGCAGCTAGCATTGAGATTTTAAAAGATGTTTTCCACGTTATTCATTAACTATTAAATAACCCAGTATGTATTTGTCCATCAATTAATAAAAGTTCAGTAGTAACAAGTACACTATATCATGTAGATTCAAAGTAAAAAAGTATGTTTGTGATTGTTGCACTAATTGTGAGAAATGCAATTGTGGTAGACCACTCTTGACTTCCGTTTTCATGTTTTGTGTGGAGATATCTTGGATGGCGAATGTCTTTCCATTCGGAATGTGTAAATTCGGTCATTGCTGCATATTCCAAATGCAAGCCTTACAACGGTTATTGCAGTTATAAGAATCTGGAAACAAATTGGATTCTTAGGCATAACTTGGATTGATTTGTTTTCATGTTTATTCTCGTAATATTTAGCACGTGTGCAGTGTTAACGCGTGTGTAGTTGACCATCAACCGTTAAATATCGACAAACGCGTTGTCACAAGGTACATATTATCTTCAGCTTCCCTGCCAATGGCATGGCTAAATGAACTGTCTAGATTACTTACTGATCAGCTCATGGCTCATTAGTCTTTCGTACGCAAGTTGTTTCAATTTGTCGATAAAATATTTTACTGCCGACGATACACATTTGTACTAGCGAAACTATTTGTATCTGACTCATTCAATTGTGTTTAATCGACAATGGACCAGCTTATGCTGACGTAACAAATATAGTCTATTGTGGAGGCTTAGTAATTAGGGAATAATGTTAATTGCATTTGGTGCTTGATACAATATACAAAGCTACGAATGTTTCTAGTGTCTAGTCTACGAATTTAGGGTATAATCTCTAATTTTACATGTTTTTATTCCAGAATCGGCATGAGCCCTTCCTGCGTTCCCAGAAATTGGAAGTATAAGCAGTACGAAGTGCAAATCCCGAATGTCTCACAACAACTGCTGCAAAAACTAGTTTATATACTCACTAGTCAATACTAAATACCAATATACTTTTGGTGTGTGGCTATTTTACCGATAGAAATGTAACAGTAATTTTTCTTACCTTTTGACAATTGTAAATGTACAATATTATTTTCAAAATACTCGACTATTTTACCAAAAATGATTTAGACATGTTACCATACTATACCGTATTTTTACACAAATAGAGTTAGGTTTTAATTGCAACGCAGTAATAGTAATTGTTAGTCCAGAAAAGTTTCACGGCTGCGCATTTACCTTGATAATAGATTTTCTCAAGTGATTATTACAGTCGAGAGTTTAGTTAGCAAGGTTATTATTATGGAGGAAAGCTACAAGGCAACTTGATGGACTCCGGACAAATCCGCTACGCAGCTTAAAATCCTAAAAAAGAAGAGCACCCTTCAATGGTCTACAATGTGGAAACAGTTTGGGTGTAAAAACTTTGGAGCCACATCCGAGCTTCAAAATTGTGATTTCAAAGAAACGTAGTAGATGAGGAGATTGTGCTGTTGCTATTGCTAGTCAAAATTTGCTATAGCAACATGATTGGACTTCAAAAGTTTTTGTTTCTATTTATTTCCAAGTACCGTCGCAAGATACAGGGCGCGTTTATGCCGTGCGCTACTGCTACAAGATTTGTTTTCACCAACGGGAAAAGTAGGCTAACTTTTATAAGCGTACTTTACTATTTCCTATGGATAGCTCTATTTCTTAAATTCGACGAAGTACATAGTATAGATTGTGGAGTGGTTAGTAGTAATGATACCAACAGTAGTAGCACTAATGCTCGCGTCTCCGATATCGTGTCAAATTGTGTCAACGGTGACTGTATCAACGGGGTGTGTGTATGCAGAAAAGGATGGTATGGACCTAGCTGTCAATATTGCTATGGCAAAGTCAGGTAAGCACAGAAAGATTTATCTCAGAATTGCTGCTTCCATTTTCCTCATCATGTGTGCATAGTATATAGCGGTTCGACTACATAAACCATTTTCCGGTTGTAAAACCTCAGGTTGCAGGGGAATAGCGGGTGGATTAGTGAAGGACCGGGAAATTACACTAATAATATGAAATGCTCTTGGCTGATTGAGTCCCCATCCACAGAGTCCACGTCCCCATCCCCTATTATAATCCACATAGAAGAATTTGCCACGGAATGTGGTTGGGATCATCTTTACATCTACGATGGTGACAATGCCCATGCACCGCTCTTAGGAGTTTTCAGGTTTCCATTTTTCCAGTTCGTTAAACTTCAAAATATTCCGTATTCACATTATAAACTGTAATGTGCTATTCTCTTGTTCTGCTCTGCCTCCAGTGGTTTGCTAGTCCATAAGAATTATTCAGTGCTGCGTCTACCTGAAGTTGTTGCTAAGTCAGGGTTTGCTTTTCTTCACTTTTACACGGATGTTGTCTACAATCTGACTGGTTTCAATATCACGTATAGGTAAGCTATATCATTCACCTCCAGTGAGACATTCATTATTATTACTGATAGCTTATCTTGTGCGAAATCCCAGACAAACAATTTTAATCAAAAAGATAAATTTGTTTTGGCATTTGTTTACCCTTTCTGTGTAGAATGAACTCGTGTCCCAGTCTCCGGTCGGAATTGACGTGCTCAGGAAACGGGGTTTGTATCGATGGAATCTGCACTTGTAATGCAAACTACAAGGGAGTAGCTTGCGAAATTCAAAAGTGTCCAAACAACTGCACGAACGATACAAACCAAGGCACGTGCAACATGGAAAAACACAAGTGCGAATGTATTGATGGATTTAGAGGTGAGGAGCAAAGTAATCATGTACAAAATACTAAAGTTAACTGCATAGTGGCGAAAGTGTTACAAGGTAGCATCAATTACGCAAGAAACGTTTGAATCCCATCCAAGCACCCCTATTTGCATTTCAAATTAGTCGTATGGCATAAACGAAGCGTGATTCCTAGCAGTTGCGCCCGAGTTGCCAAATGGTTTGTCATTGTTGGTACAAATACGGGCTATGCACCTGCATGGAATTACGATGAACGATGATGATAAAATATGCCAGTTGTTTTTACTACTCTTTGTTAGCATATCCACAAGGGAAACGTTAGTGTGGTGAACATAGTCGATGAACGGTGTTGGCTAAATGGTGCTACCATGTACGAGTGTTGCACACCATGCAACCGCCATGCGTTTTTGTAGTCGCGTATGTCATCGTCATTTTCTGTTTTAAAATTGTAGGAAACGATTGTAGTCAAGTGGAAAAGAAGGGTTTTTGGGAAGTTGTGGAATCCACCAAAGAACCGCCTCTTGGAAGCGCGTCCCATTGCTCTGTTCTTATTAACGATTATTTGTGGGTGATTGGAGGAAGTCGCTTGAATTTGGAGCCACAAGAATCAGTGTTACAAAGATATGATTTTAAAGGTACTTATTTACTTATCTCTAAAGATGGCAGAAGTAGGCCAGTTAATGATGTATGTATGTTTTTTAACAGCAAACCTTTGGGAAACGATACATCCAAAAGAAAAATCTAGTCCTCCAGCTTTATATGGACATTCGTGTGTTTACTTTGAGGTATTTTATAAGAATTCATTTTGGTTGGACTTTGGAAATTTGGAGTACATAATTTAATGCAATTATTTCTGAATTTGTGCAGAACAAAATATACCTGTATGGTGGTGTGTATGATGGCAAATTGGGAAATCGCTACATATCTAACAATGTCTGGTCTTTTGATGTGAGTTCCAAAACATGGAGCGAAACTACCATACGTTCAGGCCAGTGCAAAAAGCGGATGTGTGGTACGTTGCTAACAGTTCAGCTAGGAGGATATTTACCAGGAAATGGGTGTTCCAATTAACTTTATATTCTTTACGTTTACTTGTGTGTAGGTCCGTTGGAACTATCAGGGCATTCTTCTGTCGTAATTAGTGAGAAAGGTGCAAAAAATCGTCATAGTAAAATGATCGTACTCGCAGGGCATTCACCTCGCTATGGGTTTATCAATGTTGTCCAGGAGTTTCATTTTGGTACTAGATTTTCACATAATGTGTTGGCATATTGCATTGAACAAGTTGCAGCGAATAAACTCCTTTTTATTATGTTTATTATTACCATCAGGAACTGGAACATGGAATATTTGGCCCACCAAAGGATATCCAGTTGGTGGAAGTTATGGTCACTCAAGCAACTGGGATCCTATATCCCAGAAGATTTTCGTTTATGGAGGGTACAGATATGAGTATGACTCGGTTGCTTTAGCCGAAAAGATGTTCAGTTACGACCCATTCTCTCGCGTGTGGTACGTTCTTGATATTAAGTACACTATGTCCTAATCTCTGCAGAGCAATATTGGGGACGAACCTTTACCATTTATCTGTTCTGTTTTAGGAAAATGCTGGAGTCCTCCCCAGGGGGTCGCTTTCTACATACGTCGGCGATATTTAAGGGACTTTTGTATGTTTTTGGTGGCTGTGCGCACAACGATACAGCGTACAGTTTGGGTTCCAAATGCTTTTCAGATGAAGTTTTAATTTATGATACCAAATGTGATGTGTGGTCGTCAATGGTTCCAAATGTTCTTATTCCGGCTGACATTGCGCGCTACGGATTATCCTCTGTGATTTACAACGAATCAATATATTTATACGGAGGTTTTAACGGACTAATTCAAAGTGATCTGGTTCGGTATAAGCCTCCCGCATGTGCTAGCTTCACAGAGCAGAAAGACTGTCAGAATAGTTTAAGCATGGGAGCCAAATGCGCGTGGGACAAGTCTCAAAAGTCTTGCGAAGACTATCTTGGAAATTCTAGAGACAAAGAAAAGCAAAAGGATATTGACAAGGACAAGGTCAGCTACTTGACTGATACTTGTCAAAAGTCAAAGGCAGATGGGAAGTCGACCTGCTCACAATTTATGACGTGTTCCTCCTGTATTAACAACAAATACGGTTGCAAGTGGTGTGGTGGACAATGCCAGCATTTAGAATGTAGCGTGGATTCCCGACATAAGGTTTGAACCTAGAAAAATTATTCTTAACCTTGTTTAGATATTTTGCACAACGGTTTTTCATGTTTAGATTTTGACGTCTGAGGATTGTCCATTTGAATGTGGCGCATGGCTACACAATTGCCCTTTGTGCTCCTCTGAAGCTAACTGCATTTGGCAAAAAAAATGCATCAAAGTTGATACAACACTTCGTAAGTTGTCACCATGTTAACTGAAATTGAATTGAGTTGCTCTGAATAATTGTAGAAAAAGCCAATTGTCATGCATGCACTTTACTTTTTCAGGAAATGCAACAGATCGAGTTTCCGATATTGATCATGTAACGTGCGATTTGAGCTGCACGGACTACAAATCTTGTACAAATTGCACTGCAAATCGTTGTATTTGGTGCAACACACTAAATACGTGCGTTGATAAGAACGCCTACTTTATATCATTTCCATTTGGACAGTGCATGAGTTGGACAGAAGATACAAAGCTGTGCTATAATAAAGATCCACATTCTGTTTCAACTTCAGGTAAATTATCATACACATTTATTTATGTACGTGCTATAATTTTTTTATCTATTTGAGATGAGATGTTTTATGAGATGTTTCTCTGTTGAAATAGTTTGTGATGAGGTGGCTACTTGCGATACCTGTTTATCATTACCCTCTTGTGGCTGGTGCGACGACGGCTCGGGCAAAGGTCTTGGAAGATGCATGGATGGTGCAAGTAGAGGTCCTTTGACGGTTAATAGCACAGGCTTAACCGTAAATTGGACCTTGTGCCCTTCTAAAGAATGGCATTTTACGGACTGTCCAGGTAAAGCATCTAGTCATGAAAAATTTTAGGTTCAGCAGAAAACTTGTGCTGCCTATTTCAAGCTAATGTGTTTAATTTCCAAATATAGACTGTCAATGCAACGGCCACAGCTCTTGCGATGAAAATAACAAATGTCAGCAATGTGAAGGAAATACGGAGGGGGCTCATTGTGAACGTTGTAGTTCCGGATTTTACGGAAATGCGTTGAATGGTGGACAATGCAAACGTAAGTTCTCAAAGTTTTTATATTAACGTTTGATTTATTGAGCTGTTCCTATTAAAATTTTATGCGACTTAATCATATATAGCTTGCGAATGCAATGGACAAGCTGATACTTGTCACACGGAGACGGGTAGATGCTTTTGTACCACGAAAGGAGTTACTGGTGAAGACTGTGGACGTTGTGACACTCAAAGCAACTATGCAGGAAATCCTATTAACGGATCCTGTTTTTGTATGTTGAAATCCTACCATTATTAATAGCATTTTTTCATCCCAAACTCGTTTAAATTTTTATGATGATCTGGATCTCTTTAGATGATTTGCAAATCGACTATCAATTCACTTTTAATCTATCCAAAGAGGCCGATCGACATTATACAAGAATCAATTTTAGGAACTCTCCAACAAAGCCTGATATAGATGCGGACTTCCACATCACTTGCTCAATCATGGCCAAAATGAATATAAGTTTTAGCAAAGGTACAGTCTTCGTGGACTGTTTTATTGCACAATGAAAGTTTTATTACGTGTACTAATCTGAGTTCCTGAATCTCAGGTGGGCTTCCTGAAAATGAAAAGATCTTGTACCATGGAATGAACTGCACAACCTTTAAGTATCGATTTGCTAAAAATGACTACAATTTCGGAGGATCGGATAACACTACGATTTTTGTTTATGTGTACGACTTTCAACCTCCATTATGGATTCAGATCTCTTTCTCGCAATCTCCTAAATTAGATCTTCTACATTTTTTCATTACCTTTTCATCGTAAGTTTTTCAAATAAAATTGCAGATTTACCCTTTTTAAAGAAAATCAATACAAACACTTGCATAAATACTAAATCCTAACAAAATCTTGCCGTCTGCGTAGGTGTTTTTTGCTGCTGCTGTTGATTGCAGCAATTTTGTGGAAAATCAAGCAAAAGTACGACATGTATCGCCGACGCCAGGTACGCCATATTATGTTGTTTCAATTTACTAGAAATATATCGGCACGGGAATTTACTCATGCAACTGTTATTTTTACAGAGACTTTTCGTGGAAATGGAGCAAATGGCGAGTCGTCCCTTTGCACAAGTATATGTAGAGATGGGTAGGCAACCTAATGCGTCCAGGGTACCCGCTACCAGAAAACGTCGCAAGGTACATCATTTGCCTATTTTTTCAACTTGTCGTATAGTATGACATTTAAACCTTCACAAAAATATATTTTCAATTCCAGCAATGGCCGAGCCCAATAGCGTTAGAACCTTGTGCGGGCAACCGGGCGGCTGTACTTTCTCTCTTGGTGACATTGCCGAATGGAGGGCAGCCGTTTGCTCCAGCGGGGCAATCAGGTATGATTAATTTTGTTATATCTGAAAGGAATCATTTATTTAGCTAGTAACTACCATCTTAAAATGTAACATTTTGTGTGACCGCAGGCATTTCCCTTGGTTCGGCACTTGTCGCCCTAGGAAATCCTAGGAAAGTTAGTTTTGAGCCTATTACAAAGACTGATGGGAAAAACAGCAAATTACGGAAATCTTTGCCGTCTCACAGCCTCAGCACTTGCATATAGTCATATCGTCATGGATTGTATCAAATAATAGTATTAATTTTACGTGTCCGGATCCGCTTACTTTTGTTGATTTGTTTGTATTTACCATAGGGCACCTCTCAGTCACAGAGTAACCCATAATATTTCTCACGCATTTTAAAACGCGACACGCATGCATTTTATATAATGACTATATATATGTGAATTGTGTGTATCCCTTTTACTACTATGTAACTGACTCACCACGTTGCATGCAGCTTTTAATCATTTGTCGATATTTTTACTATATGAGCGAGACAGTTGTTTTTGTTATTAATTTACATAAACTGAATCATCAAGTACCAAACAGAGCCGAAAATAATATGTATTTGTAATAGTAATGATATCGAATTAATATAATAACTAAGGGAATAAAACTATTTTAGTTCGGATAAAATGCAACTTTTTCTCTTGATACCTTATTTGCACGCATATTTCATGGCATTCATTTCGAACTGCATTGGAATAAAAATGAGATGATAATTTCTACGCTAAAGTCTCCAGGATTAAGTACGTACTATGTTTAGAAATGACGAGACCACAAAGTGCACCACTACCTGTTACTACCAAGATGTTGTCTTTTAAATTATAGCATCGAACGATTTATTAACTCATAATCATATATACGTATTTTGTACTTGTGGCATTTAAAATGAAAAAGTAAAAATTAAAATAGTAAAAAAATAGTAAAACACGATTGCGATAAAATTACAAATAAAATATTATAAAGCCAGTAAATTCATCTAGTTCAGTCTTATCAAAGCTCCATAAAAATCTGTGCTCATTGCATCAATCAAATTCACAAACAGCCAGCATTAAACGCACTGGACCTTAACCGGATCAACCTTCTATAACCTCTACGGTAGACTCCAAATCCTCATTAACTGAATACACTATTTTTATCCTGGCAGGATGTGTTGGTAAGCTCAAAGTGTTTTCAGTAAAATTGCCCTCCAAAATAACCGACTCTGCATTCTCCAACTGGGGGAAAAAGTACAGAAAAAAATCCACCTCGTTTGTCAAATCAATCAAGTATTAGATGTAGCATAAATCATTGAGCATCTTGAAACTTTACCCCATTAGAATGGTTCATGTGACCAATAAAAGTAGAATTTTCGACGATTGGGAGCGCATCCTCGAAGTGTTCATTAATCATAGGTGTATGAATCTCTGGAATGTGTTCTTTTTCATGGACTGGCATTGAATTGTCCATTGGCACTTCATCTGAAATTTCATCCTCCAATTCAAACCGGTAGCCTGCACGAGTTCCTGCATTGCCAAATAATTCAGCACTATGAATAACTTAATATGTAACTATTTTGTAACATGATACATTTAATAATTCATCATGGTTTAAGTTATCCCAGTGGTCCACCCACGGTTACTTGCGGTAGTTTGCATGGATAATATACTACTACCTGGAGCAAAATTAATTCCTTTGTAAACTGCCATTCCAAAGGCTGCTAATAGGATGAATCCCACAATGAGTTTCCTATACAATACAGACCTTGACTTGTCCCGCTTCTTCTCGCAAAACCAGACAACACCTGGTCCCGGCCGAAAATCGGTTAAAACCTAAAAAGCATTGGTTGAATTACAACAATAGAATGATTGAAACTGGTGAGCGATTTTTAAATTGGAATAACTTTACTTGGTTACTAATAATTCATTTTCCGCCACAAACTTTTACCTGGTCTAAGATCGGACTTCGAGGGGGAGGTGTTCGGGGTTTTATATAATGGGATTGATAACCTGGCACTGGTAGTCTGTTCATACTATCATTATTATATGTGGTGTTTGTGCGGTAATTATTGTACCCGTAAACGGGCAAGTTTGGCTGATTAGTATTTGTACCCTGCCCGTAGATGGGCAGACAAGCTGGACGCGACCGACGATACATTTTTGAAATTTTTTGCTTGCGTTTAAATGAGATTCTAATTGTTTCCTTACTCACTAGCCGGTTGTTCCTCTATTGCTATCCTTTTGCTAACTAACTCGCCTCCTCCATAAAGATAACATTAGGCTCTGTGTATTGCTTATGAAGCCCACGTCTCATCTCTCACGAAAATTCCGGTACTCAAGCTCTCGCTCCTGTTCAACGGTTTCTATCTGGTCTCGCTGAGACCCCTGCCACTAGCATGCTGCCTGGAAGAATGCAGAGAGTGAGCTTACAAGAAGGCAGTTTGGGTCTGGTTGAGAATGCAGGCAAGCGCTTGCAAGCCAAGAGCTGTCTTTTCAACAAAACTTCCCTGTTCCTCCGCTGTGGAGTAGGGGAATACATAGTGCGATGATTTCGGGAACTGAGCTCAGTTTTCACCGGACAGTGGTAGAAACCTTATCTCAACTGTCTCCACGCTCGTCTGGGCTCCTCTTCTTTTTCACAGTCGCAAGTACGTAACCAAATACTACCCACACCACTAGACTTTCTCGCCTTTCCTTCCTGTCACACGGGTCAAAATACAGAGAAAGAGTTAAAAAGAAATCACTAGTATTACCCTCATCATAATCATCGTCATCGTCATCATCATTCACTATCACCATTAGCCATCCACCACCACATATTTCCTCACATGTACACACTATCATATTACTGAGCTGATAGTGACTCTATTACTTTTACTTTCAATTGAAAAAATACAAAAAAAAACTAGTCAACTTTTCATCTATTTTCTGATCCTTCCAAGTACTAAACCTTTACAATCGGATAAAACTATATTATTACAAAGTGCTGTTTTCTTCAAGCTACTCATTTAACTTCACATCCTCTCGCGGGATTCCTTCGGGATTGCAGACAATTTTTAAGTCAGGCGAACACTGAATAGCTATTTGTAAACTGTTTTATCACAAGACTGTTTTAACAACCAAAAAATAGAGAGAATAGTCTATCCATAACATAATGTTATGCATATTAGCAACTTTTACTTTCAATCAAACTGCGTCGAGAAAGGATAATTGTGCAGGAAACGGAGCAAAATGAAAAAAATCTGAATTTTGTTTTACTGTGTGAGACAAGGATAACAAGCTAGATGAGGAAAAAACAGGGCATCATTAGCAACTCACTTGGGAGTCTCTTTGAAAGCTGAGAATTTAAAAAGGAGAGCCCATTCTTTCAATACAAATTACTACTATTGATAAAGGGAAAGCCCTGTGCTGCAATATATTCCAATAATGCGTTGATCTTTACGGAAAAGTAGCTGAGGGAGGAAGAGAGCAGAAGAGAGAGACGATAGCTACTAGGAGTATATCTAGTTGGTGAGCTACTGGGTGAATTACATTTGTTCACATGATAGCTTAGGGGGTAATAGAGAAATTAAAAGATCAGCAAGGCAGATCACTCTGAATGATTTCCCTTTTGATAAAGGTGAATAAACGTGCTGTTATTATGTGCGAGGCTAACTTTGTATAATAAAGCTGGCAAGTTGGAAAACTGTGTGTTGTTCCAGTTATACCAGTTTACAGCAACAATCTATATAATAATCTACATATAGTGAGGAAAGAAAACGGGAAGTTTGCTTGAGGATTTTGTTGTTGCACGTAGCCCAGATTCAAAAGGAACTTGGTTACTCACAAACAGAAACCCTTGGTTGCCTCTTTTCAATAGAGGCAACGTATTATAAAGCAAGGGAGAATATCATGTTCTCGTTTTAATACCATAAACAGAAAATAAACTACAGGCTAATGGAAAAGGAATGGGAAAAGTAGTAGGGGCAATCTAAACAGAAGCAAAAATAGATTATTTTGTTAAAAAACAATTTTCTGTACTTATCACCCGTTGTCGTGCAAAACAACCTCTTTCAGATCTCATGTATATATGTACATAATACAAAAAGCTGCATAGTAGTCCACAGTTTTATATCATGAAAAGGTTATTATGACTATACAGATTAACCAAGGTCTACAAATACATCGTCAGAGAAAAAAGGGAGGAAGTGAATGAACATTTTGTTCTTGAAGGAAAAAGCTATTTCGTAGTGTGATCGAAGAGAAAGTCAGAAAATATTAATGATTATTTCTTTTTGGCACTATGATTTCAGAATAGAAATTAAACGCATCTACAGGATTTATTTGCGTCATCAGCGATGAATCCTGGGAAACCAGTTTTTTAACCACTCACCGGACGCATCTCTTGGGAATATTATATATTTTTTCAGAACTTAGCAGGATTGCTTGTATCAGGCTTGCGGGAAATGCAAATGAAAACGAGTATTATAAATACTACTGCTAAAGCAGACATTATAATGTAAACAGACATTAGAAGAAACACACTGACAATGTGGCGATCAATACCAAAAGCATATTATTTTGCTGCTGTTGCTGCTGTTAGAGTACTATGTACACATGCATTTTCTGTCTAAATATCTGTTTACTGTGGTTATCGTTCTTATATCATGCTCGTCCCCGTTAAGACTGTTAGCAGTAAAAAGGAAAAATGCGTGACGAGTAAGAAACGGCTCCGAGTAAGTTGCTTGATAGAACGAGGTATAAAATTAGAAGAGACAGCGGGGAAAAAATGATAACTGGAGCCTGTGACACAAAGAACGAAAGATACAGTATCACCACCGTACACGCTTTCTCACCACCTCCATCATCATCCTCATCATCATGATCATCATTCTTCACCAGAAACATTTCATTTTTGTAGCATCAACAAGAACAACAGCATTGCATACTACATAACCAGAGCACTACTGCTAGGGAAATGTGCAACTTTCTCTGTTATCATCACCACCACCACCAACATCAAAAGCAACAACATCTCCAGCTTATCTTCCTAGACAAATATAACTATCCACTAGCCGAAATCTTCCCATCATCATCACCATCATCTTTAGTCGCATTATCAGCAGCAGTCGCCAAAGTCGAAGAAACAGTATTTCTTGAGCATTATCATTCTCCGCATCGAAATCTACAATAGAAACGATCTTCTTGGTGAAAGCTTGACTACCTCTTCGTTTCTACTTGGACGACATCAACTACACCATTACTACTGGAATAGCAGCCCTCTCATTACTTCTGCATGGTAAGCTACAATTTTTTTTCCATTTCCTAGAACTGTTAGTAGCATCTTTGTCCGTGTTCATCTGGCTTCCTTGGTCAGTCCGTCCTGGCGTCACATGCTCCTTTCATGTCTTTTTATTCCACAAAGCCACACAAATATTTTTTTAAACAATGCCAGGACAGAAACCCCTTTCATATCGGTACCTGGTGGTGGTTGAAGATGAAGTAGAGGGGAGAATAGAGAAAAGTAGACCTCTTGACGGGAAGGCACGACCAAATCTAGCATCTCTTTTCAAGTCCTCATTGTTTTCTAGTTTCCTGCTCCCGTCCACTCCAGAAATGGCTTACTGCTACGATTACAAGAAAGTTTCCAGTTATTACTTCAAAAAAAAAAACGGGAACAAGAAACGTGATGTCTTCCTCCTAGTAAATCATCTTGAAAATACAGGCAAATAGTCAACCAGTAAAGATGTAAAGATAGAACACGTCAAAAGAGACACTTCTATCCTCCTTCTTAACTCTTTTCTCCCTCCGAGGCTCAAAGACTATGGCTGTATATGAGCAAGGAGGAGAAAGTAAGTAGTGGGAAATTTTAAGCCTTTCACTGAAGCATGTTAAGACATCATCATCAATCCAGGTCTGTAAATGACATTGTTACCAGCATCAGTGGCTGAGAAAGGGAGTGAACACAAGCACATATTTTTCGGCATAGTCACCAAGTGACTGCATGCTTGACTACACTATACACTTTCTCTTCGTTCCCTTGTGCTCGCCGCATGCCTGGGGTGTTGATAGTACAGAAAAAACAAAAAAGACGACGAGTAAACCCCTTGTTGTTTGATGAGTACGAATAATATAAAGAAAGAAAGCGGCAAATAGAATCGCGGTTTCTTATTTACCTTTATCAAAACTGTACGCTCCCTTTTGTCGGAGTGTATAAAAGCATTACAATAACAGTAGCTTGATGGTGTACAAAATTCTGAAATTGGAAGTCATTATGAGCCTCACAGATTGCATCCTGCGTTGGGAATAGAACTCATGGACAAAACTTAGCGACTAGCAACCAGACCTTATAATACTTTGATCTTTTACTCAAGTTTGTTGTGCTTTTAACTGAAAGCGAAAACAAGTTAGGGAGACAATAACGAGAAGGATGTCACCATTACTGTTGGATGAATACAAAGGAAAATTATTAAAATGAAATGTTGTTATTATTACTCCGTAGGACAGTGGGAAAAAGAGATTCGTTATATGCATGAGATAATCCTGGAATGAAAGCGAGCAACACACAAGCCTCCATATCGTCAATGGAATGAGAAACCATGCTGACAATTTACCAAAAATGAACAAGCCACCGTGTCTTCTTCTGTTGTTGTCATTAGACTGCCTTTACTTTGAAGACAAGTGCTGTTGAAATTCAAGCTTGTTCACCCACCCCACGCATTTGTTGCAAAGAGTACTTACATGTCGGTAGTAATGAGAAGAAATCTACACTATGGTGCATGCTTTTAAACGATAATGATAAAAGCCAAGATTAATTGCATAAAGTAATTGCGCAGCGCATTCTCGGTGGTATTAAGCTTCAATTTAAAAAAATCGTTTGAGCGTAGGCCCCAACTTGTCAACTAGTGGCAGTAAATGGAAACACTTGATCATGTTCCCAATGAGTAAAAGAATAATGAAAACTGACAAAAAATCTTTCTGCAAAAAATCTCATGTTCCAAACCATTTTTTTACAACAATTCGATTTTGGTTTTCCTTTACTCAGTCAACAGCTCGCTAACAGATATTTTCCATTTTTCTCAAATACTACCTGGAAATACTACTTCCATATTATGTACTACCAAACCAGCAGATTGACGTGGAAAAACCTGTGCGTGTGCTTTTTATAGCAGTCTCGTTGTTGCCAATAAGAATGAACATGGTTGTTAAATTATGCACATGATAGGGTTGTACCAAAGCCTCCGACCCAATGTGTTTTATGAAAGACAAGAGGAGTTTTTTTTTGTATGTTGGCAAAACGAGAGCTCTCCTGTTTGCTTTGTTTTAGTTGCCGCTGCCGTTATTAAAAATGAAATACGTTGCTCGTCCGCATAAAAAATATCATCATCCATCACACTGCTACAACCATATCATATACATGTCATTTGGAGTGTAAGTAAGAATATTAAAGTAAAAGCAGATAATATTACATCATTTACATCACCAATCACCCCATAACAATACACAACTCTAAATCTAACAGACTAAAACTGAATAATATATACATTGCGAGAGCATATACATTCTTTAATGGAAACCACAAGTAAATCAGGAATCTCATTCAACCCGCAAAAACAATATTATTTCGCTTAAGTAACATAATATAGAAAGTACCGATGAGGTACGCATAATTGACCGGTGCCTCAAACAGCTCAAACTCAAAGAAAATATTGTGCAGCAGCTACACATAATGTTAAAGATAGAATGAAACTAACCCACCTGGAAAATACGCTGTTTATTTTCCCTGGACTTGAGATATTAGCAGTTAACTCGCTCCCACTAGCCGCAGCAGTGTAGTTTCTTTATGGTGTATGTTGCAACATTACACTACACAAGGCTTTTTGACTAGGTGCGTGCCCTGTCCCGATAGTACTACCATGATACCTTTTTTGTGAGTGAATGTGTGACGGACGGACAAAGACGACAGCAGAAACGACGACTGCGACAGCGAGGATACTTTTCTCCTTTTACTTTTCTTACCGTTTTACCTGCTTTGACTATTCATCGGCTCCGAATTAAAATTTGTTACTGGACCCAGTCGCGTTGCCTCTTGACAAATATCAAATGGATATTATTGATACCAATAACAACACCAGCTGGTCAAATACAAAGTCTGTTGTACAGAGTGAAAGGTATAATATTATTTTGCTGTGTAGACATTGAATTTTTTCTCCTCCGACTGTGTGTGTACTCCATGTCCCCGTCTACCTTCTATGAAAGGAAGCATATTGCTTTATCATTTCTCTACCTCAAAAAGCTGAAAGAATGCTGCTAAATATTATATACCTGTTCAAAATATCTATGCACACACGCTCCAGTTTGTAAAGACGCCGTGATGGCAAGAGCCCTATTTGTATTGCAAAATGTTATTTGATTGTGCAATTGAACAAGTAAGCTGTAGTAGTTGCTTTCCCCGTACAAATATATTATTCTCTTTATACTTTTCATATTTACTTAAGCGAGCACGCCATCATTAGCAAAAGGAGAGCCACTACGTCTTCCTCTGACGTTCATAAAAATATGTCCGTCAATGTGTACTCTGAAGTGCACGGTTTGTTGGACACCCAGCTGGAAAATGTTCTTCTCTTTTCTTCAACAGAGAAAAAAGAAACGAGACTTGCGATGCAGCCAACAAAACGGTATTTGAGGTATTTGTCCTCGTGTCGATGTTATCATTTATACCACTTGAAAAAGTGAAATACGATTTTTTTGTCTCCTTTTTTTTATTTCCTTTGCCAAGGCACACAAGGAAAGTATATGATAATGATGTGTTCTTTATGAACAAGAAAGGGTGTTATATTTGAACATCTTTGAAATCACATAACATGTTATTATAGAGAGGTCTTTTTATTCGAGCATGTACAATGATTTTAGGCATATATACGGCGTGTGTGCGACTGTTTCCGTTTCAGTGCTCATAGTACTACATTATACAACTGTGTACCCTTACAAAATCCTCCCTTTGCTCAGAGAGTTAACAGTTGTAGATGTTTTGCTCGTGCTCTTAAATTTCTCAACACTTTCTCCCATGACTGCAACCTCTGTGCTTCTGATGCTGTAGACATAGCCAAGAAAAGCAAAATTGATAAAGCCAACAGAGAAAGAGGAGAGAGTTTTGTAGGCATACAGTTTTACAGTGTTTGTATTACTACTGCCAGGACAGATTTAGGAGAACATTTGCAACACCCTACGGACTTTACTTTGCTTCTTTTCTGACTGTGAGTTGACAACGACTCTTTTTACACACAACTGCTACGACAGCACAAAGCAATAGGCATGTAATTTTTTTGAAGACATATCAAATGCGTTGTTGTTATTATTGTGAATGCGAATGTGTACTTCTTGAGAGAAAAAGAGCACGTTTTATAATGACACTGCCACTTTTACTGTTGGGATGCTTCTCGTCTCTCCACTACAACTATTACTACTGGAATAAGGTACACAATCAAACCTGCATATTTGCATGTGTTTGTGTGGCTTTTTTACGTTTCTTCTTCACAAGGAGAGCAAACAAGTTTGCCCTGCATAATATTGTGCCGATGGGGAGACTTGACGAAAAATGGAATAAGGATATAATGTATCTACCGTTTTCACCCATCGTTTTCACACCATTGTTGCATGAAATTCTATTGAATGCTGAGCTTTTGCTATGTGCATGTGTAAGCACATATATTTTTTCACGGAAGATGAAGTCGTAATATTTCAAACCAATACTACTTCCCCTTCCCGTCAATATACCTACTGCGACAGGTCACCATTTTAAAAGGTTGTTCTTCAAAAAGAGAGCATCATCCAGTAGCGCATTGGCACCGTCATCATCTCCGCGCCATGAATGCATGAAGTACACCTTTTAGCACTTAGACTGATATCATTCCGCTGCCACCACCTCTTCCTCCACCCTCACCACCAGTCTTGCTTCATACAAAAATAATAAAACTTGTCTTCTACTCTATCTCAGAGTCTGTTTGACTTTCTGGGTCTGATTCCCTTGGGCACGGTGAAAAGCAAATGTGTACTCGAATGTTGTTTGGGGTGATTTAAAAACTATACAGTTGTTACTCGTTCGAGTTTTCCATCAACATGAAATGGTTTGTATTGAGAATGTATCCAGAGAATGAGAAAAGGTAATAGGAGCATTTCACCGAGCCATTACGCGACATGTCCACCAATATATAACAACTAACAACAAACAGCCAAGTACATTTGGTTTGGATTCACAGGGTGAACCACTTCCTCGATGTAGTACTTTTGTCATATCTGTCGACAGCGACTACAACACCACCACCACCACGTCATGATCATCGTGTGTTTTTGAATGCCTAACCTAACCTCAATAATGTACATATTATATATGATTTGTTCTTCCCCGATGCCACAGTTTTTACATTTCTATGCATGTAAAAACTTGCCAGTAGCAAAAAAGCGACAAGTTGGGATGCAAGGATTGGAAAGGGAAATGACTAGTGGCCAGTTGTTGGTCTTGTCTTGATAGGTGAAGTATCATTATTGTGTAGGAGCGGGACACGGGATGTCAGTACCACATCCCCAAACGGGTTCCGCTTCTTCTCCATAACCTCCATAACTTTCATCTCCCATTCTCATACTCTCTTGTACAGACATACTTATATTATGCATGTATTGTATAGATCACAACAAAGTTTATGCTCCCCTTCTGTAACTCAAGGATCACAAGTTGAGACTTGCCATTTTGAATTATTGAAACATTTCTTTGCCAGGGCTTTGCGAGGTGGTCAGAGTTTTCAGTGGTTGATAACAGCCAGTTGTTAATTAAAAGCACTTCTGCTGTAAGCACTCTTTAAAATGTTTTGCCAACTCCATGCCTGATCATTTTCCAACTTTGCAAATTTTGCCAACACCTATATGCCTAGAGTATGAATAGGTTAAAAACTAAATCAAATCAACATGTCAGTTTAAATGGGTCATGAAGGATAACGACGCTATATTATTGCCTTTTGCTGTTCCCAAACTAACGTCACTCAAAACCACTTGATACTTCTCGGAAAACATGACATTCATTTTACACGCCAGATTTCAATTTTCCTGCAGAATGCATATGTAAATGACACCAAAGTAGGAAATAGAGAGCACTCACTTCATTCCCTCTCGGCACCGCATTACGTATACACAGGATGCAATCAGGAAATCAACATAATCATCACCATCATTCACACACTACTCCTTGGACAGTTGATTTTTTCGGAAAAAGTAGCAAAATCTCCGAAAAGAGAAGATGCTTCTTAAATAAAGGCGGCTTTCATAGCAACATTGCAACCTTGCTACTGGAAGAAAAACATACAATAATGATGAGAATAACATGGTCAGTCATATACACTAACTATATTATGCCAATATCTAAATGAGGTTAGGCCGAGCAGAAGAAAAAGTCAAGCTTTTTGGCGTATTTTCTCTCGCAAGAATTCTCGGCTCGTACGTCCTTCTTACATCACCAAGTCAGTCAGTTTTATGAGCACATATGCATATATGTAATTTCTTGCGTAATTTAAAGAAGAGTACGTAGTTTTCCTCATGTTGAGTTTCTCTCTAGCAACATACGATGTTAGTTTTAAAGTCCAAGTACACAAGTAAATTTACACACGGACAGGGAGACTTTGGAAACCACCTCTATTGCTGCTATTACTCCTACTTTTCTTCGCGCTGTCAAATATTTTACTTGCAAAAGTTTTTCAAGCCTTTAGTATTTCTCCTCAGACACAGAAACAGTTGCGGTGGTGGTAAAACATTCTATACTTATCGGTAAATAATATAAGTATAGCACCACACTAGTGGCAGAATAGTCTGCTCTGCACGACTACTACTACACTCGCCAGTTTTGTAAACGTTTGTGCATACAGTCAAGAGTATTCCCAAAAGACTCAACCGTGCACGAAACGAATGAAGAAGGATGATGAAGCATTCATACATGCATGAAAGATTTGTAGGTTTTTTTAGTTGACGTGGATATGCTCAAGCGAAACACTTGGTGCTTCAGCACATCCATTATCAATCTCAATGGAATTTTTGAAGAAAAAAGCCGGTGGGAACATTTTATTGTTCACCTCTTCTTCTCTTTCTCTCTCTCTGCTTTCTTATAAAGTAAGTGTACACCGCCACAGCTACCGCTTGGCTACTACAACAACTACTATTGCTAGTATATGTAACTATCGGAAGGCAAGGGGAAAAGTTTAGTAAACAACATGTCTTCCACTGTTTGATATGAGAAGGGAAATTCGACAAAACATCGGAACCAACTCATATTGAAACTCATCAAGAATTCATTTATCAAAACAAATCGATTCTTTGAGAAAAAAAGCATGCTACGCCATATTACACTATCATTCTATTTTCTGCTTCTAATGCTACCGCCATTCCAATAATAATTCTGGTTACATTGCATGCATGCATGCATCGGCTAGTTATGAGTAGCCATTTACCATGCTAATGAAGTTCAACTTTTGCAAACTAGCATTGTGGGTGGCTGCACCTTCAAAACCAACCCGACTCGGATATGTTGCAATCGGCAAAGAAAGAAGCACGAATAAACAACTCGAAATTTTCGTTTTTCTCTTGAAATCATCTGAAAACTGTTTGATAGCTTCAGAACAAAATCTTAAGTTACACCAATGCTGCTTTCGCGATGATGAAATCGACCAATAATAATAAGTCTACGGTTTTGTAGCTAGATTCGAGAAAAATTGTTTGAGCAAGTTAAATAGAAAGAACTTTTACAAATTGGTATGTAGGGAAAAAGACCCACCTTAACAACGTTTATAAAATAACATGCAATTTTTATACCTGTGCAAGTTTCCGTTTCTCCAGACACCAACATGGCTTTATAAATGTTTACAGGGTATCGCACTTGCATACATATTTTTGGCACTTTTATAGTCTTGTTGGCTGAAGGAACCTGTTACTAGTATGTAGTAGAATGTATGCACATACTACTGCATGCTTAGATCTACATGTCATATGCCAGTCACTGGAATCTTCCCACAATTGTGAAATATGGTTTGTCTAAGAGAATACATCATCATCACGACAGTTGAGCTCTTTTTAAAGGGAAATGAAAACGAGAGAAGTGAAAGTGAGAGAGGATGTGAGAGTGGCAGTAAAAAGTGCTGCCACTGAATATTTTAACACTTGTAAAGTGAGTATACATGTTTTCACCAGACATACTCTTTTTTATGGAACCAGCCATAAAATATTTTTACAAGTTTATTAATATGAATGATTGTAGGGATTTTTTAGATTTACTCTTAATAAATATGCACGCTTAAAAGCTCTTAAAGCGACAAATTTTGTCAAAATACTTTTTCCAACAAATAGGAAACGTAAGTGGGGGAAAATAAAATGAGGAGGAGGATGAGAAAGGAATACAAGAAGAAAGAGAAAATTTTTTAATTTTCTTTTCTGGCGTGTTTATCTCTGTCATCTGTTCTTCTTTAGTTGAAAGCTGCTTTACAAGTAATACAATATTATATGCCTTCACCATTGTCCTTATATTACTTGCCTCTCTTTCTCATGAATTCCGAATAGAATTACGGTTGCTGTCTTTCCCTCACTTTCTCTTCTCCAGCCAGTATGACTTTTTTCCAGCACAATATTATATTTTGGTTGAGGCAAAAGCAACAAAAACATTGCATACATTTTGTTATGGTGCATAAGAAATTTAAACCCTGACTAGAAACTACGCATTTTGCTTTTACAAATTACATGCACGACGAGAGATAGAGAGGAAGAGGGCATTTTTTTGGTACGTATCAAGTCTCCTATTTGTCCCTAACTTTCCCCCTGGTTCCAGTCAAAACGGATTGTGTTTTATCACCCGCGGCCAAAAAACCTCACGGCTGCCTTCATTCATCAGATATGCTACCTGCCTCTTCTTCTCTCTATCCTGCCTGTCTCCCTTTGTGCCTATCCTTTCTGAATGAGCACAAATACGTAAAAGCTGATCTGTACTTTGCAGCCAGACTCTTTGTCTCTGTTCCTTTAAAATTTACTTGATTCATGCATCGGTTCATAATAATATAAATACATACAAGCCCACGCATTTTATTGTTGGATCCAGGTAGTACCTAGCCATTGACAAAGATGCAATAAGGTAAACTGAATGAGTAGAGTTAAAGTTTATTCAGCGTGTTTTTAGAGCATCCAACGCCTCTACTTTCCGTCCACATTTCTTTCATCTTAAAAAATAACTGATGGATAATACGTAGCACATGTCTGTACTCTGTTTCTCTGCTGCTGTGGGAACGACGTTTCATTCTTCTCCGTTTTCCTTTGAAGCAAACTTTTTTCAACCGTCTGTCTCTGTTCAACTTTTCCATTTTGCAAAGCTCATCATATTTTGTAGTCCGCCTTCTCATTTTAATCGCCTCAAAATTTCTCAAGTTTCTACAATCGTCAGAAAACTCTAAACTTTCGAATTTGTTTTTAGAAAGTGACAACTCTAAACTCTATAGAATCTTGTGATTAACTCTGAGTACGTATGAATTTGATTGAATAACGGTGTTCGTTGTGGTGGGTTTACACCTATACTCTTTCAAACGTACACGTTAAAATTAATCCTTTGTAGACATCATGCACATTGTCACTATAGTGCGGAAACTATAACCGTAATAAACCCATGAAGGAAAGACGTTTTCTCTGTCCTAATTAATTACCAAGTAATGCAACAATGGTCCATAAAATAAGTCCGCGGTTTGCGTTCAGCAATGCTGGACAAAGTACGTATTTCATACGATACAATTGGTTTTCCTCGTATTTACATCCTCTGAATTTCCCAGTGACCTTTCTTTGCCAACGAATGAAACAGCCCAAGTATTTAGGGCTCTAGTGCTGCTGTGTGAGTACTCGTCCCTTCTACTGTTATTTCTCGGCTCACGAGTCTGACGTTATTGAAACAGTCTGTTATTCACGGGTAACTGATTTTATTTGAGAAAGCTATAATAGCTATATATATTTTGGTTTTACTACTGCAAAGCTTTACATTCCATTATGATGGCGATGATGATGATGATGACCCGTGGGCCTTAATAAAATCTAGGGGATAAAGGACAGGCAAGTGTTGCGGTCGCAAACAACTAAATTGTGCTAAATTAAATGAATTTGTGGCAGAATCGAGCCATAATTAAAAGACTGATGGCTGCTCTCAATGACTTGTCATTGGCACTGTCAGGAGAGCACTGGATGGAGAAGCTAATTTCCTGAAAAACAAAAAGAAATGTCCACCAGCCTCGTAATGTATCTACCGTGTTTCTTGATGCTGCACACGTGACAAAAGGATGCTTTTTTAGATTTGCTACAGTATATATACTCTCCCTCAGAGTTTTTTCTATGTGTCCCATTAAATTCCCATTTCATGGTGTGTTGTGGATAACAAACTATATTAATTTAGTTGTGTTGTCGTGTTCCACCACACACCCTTTACGTTTTATCACTAATGGGGAGCATGAAAAGGGAAAAAATCTACTTTAGTGAAAGTGCTATACTTTCTTTACTCGACTTTCTCTTTCACATGTTAAAAGAATAAACGGGTAAATATTTTGGGTTTCATGGGATGGAAAAAGTGAAAATGGACAGATACTTGGAAACACATTTTCTTCCAATTACAGATATATACTAAAGCCCACACAAGCAACTCCTACATCGAACTTCTTGTACTTGCGTTTTTTCTGTGTCTGTTCTTCTCTTCCATTTCTTGTTGTGTCTTGCAAACAACTAACCCGTAAACCTCATCTTGAAATATCCGTGTTTTGAAAGCGTCATATAAAAAACTAAAGCCAAAGTAGTAGGGAAAGCGAATGAGGAGAAATGATCGAGTTGAAAGCTAGAAGGAAAAAGAAAACAATGGTTTTTATGCTTGCACCTTATAATGGTTGTTTTTTACTAGTAAACTACAACGTTACACGCGTAACCTGTTCGTATCACCAAGTCAGGTCGAAAGAGTAGTAGAAAGACGAAAAACGTAAGCAAGTAATAATAATATGGCTTTCGTCACTTGCTTTCTTTTTCCCATCAATAGAAGAAGATGAGTGTAGTATAAAAAGAAGTGGCAAAAATAGAAAAGAAAATGAATGTTTGTTGTGTGGAGAGTAGATACCTGAAGTTTTTTATGGATTACTTTGCGATACAAAAAATGTTAGCACACTATACTAACTCAAAAAGAAAAGATCGCCTGTTGGCTACACTTTAATAGGAATGGCAACTTCAACTGTGATCGGAAGTAATGACTACCCCTGAGGAAATATAGGGTAAAGAAGCCGAGAACTAAGGAGTATACCAAGTATATTATGCTCACAAACAAGCAGTAAACAAGCAAAACAGATTCGAAAATGGAGGTGGGTAGAGCCTCGCGTAACAAATTTCAAATATAATACTCTCTGGAACATCACAAGCACATATTCCCTGTTAGGTACACAATGTGTGTTCCCCAACGAAAAATTTCAACGCAGAGCAAAAAACAGCAGCGTACATAGTTAAAAAAGTGAGAAGAAATGTGATATGGTTGAAATTCATTGCACAAGTATTTTGCTGTTAAGCCTAAACATACATACATGTATTGATGGGCTCGGAAAACGCTATAGGAAACAAACTACTTCCTCCATCCCTTTAATAATTTGCATGTTTGGGAAATTTGCTAGCGGTAAATTGAATCGAAGGATGTGTCGCTCCTGAGATGAAATTAATACCGGTGTAATAGAGTGTAGCAAATAATGAGTTTTTCCATCATCATGCTGGCGTAATCTGGGTTGGAAATACATGATAAACATAAACACACTCCGACACTCCTCTTCATTTGTGTGTTCTTTGATAGTATTTTTTTTTCACTTTGAAATCAGCCAGACATTTGGAAACTGTAGAAGGTTGTTTGCAATTGATAAATAATTTAAAATTTAATGGTATTGGTGTCGCATATTAGAAAGAAGTATAGTGACGGGTTTGGAACTTCTTTAGGAAAAGGTATCAGCGTGGCAATAAATGAGAATAAATGTAATTTCGTAAGTCATAAAATGATGGTTTTGGATTATTTATTGTATTGCTAAATACTGACATTTTGATGGATCATGAGAGAAGCTTCCAGCGTTCACTTCGTCTTTTGTTTTTTGCCAGCATGCCGATTCATGGAAGGGTGAAATGTACGGTACATGTGTGTGTGTGTGTGTGAAAAATAGTAAAATTATTACATGTGGTTAACATGAGAATCAGAGTAAATGTTTCGTTCTTGGAAACGAAATAAAACGTGATAGTAGATTTCATGATTCATAAAGCCGTTGGCGGGCAGTATAATGAAGACGCCATTTGCGGTTTTAGTGTCTGCGGTACATGTTCCACGCTTAAAATTACTAAGCGATTGGAGGAAAGATGTTTCATAAGCTGACAGGATTCTGCCACGGACTACAATAGAACCCTTCTTCTAGTTCCGCCACAGCATGAAATCATAATCTTTCTATCATCATCATCATCATCAGCTTCATAGTCTTAGTCGGAGTGGTTTTCCCAAAACATGCAGAAGAGGTACTCTAAGAGATTTCACTTTATTTTTCAAACGAGCTATGTAAAGACTGGTGAGGCAATCCCACTTCCATTTGTACACAGTACATACCATTTTATGGAATGAGAAATTTCGTGGGCTGAATTGATGACGTACTTTTAGTAATGAATGCAAGTGTGAAGAGATCAGTTGCTTGTGTGTGGAACACTTGAATGGGTGAAAGCAAATGTGTTGCAATAATGCACGCAATGATTGGATTTGAGAAACACTTGCCAGTTCTTTGGGGAGATAGCGACGAGAGCAAGTTGTTTCCACACTTTTTACCTCCATTATGAGACTCGGGTAAAAAATACTACGCGAAACTTGTGATTTGGTAATGTAGCATACATATCACTTACAGTTTAACTACACCGACGCGTACTCAAGTATGTAGTATGTAGTTTAACTACTGCTGTGCACTTGCCGGGGCTCGGCTGTGCACTATATTTATTTACCTGATGCGTACCTGTACAATTTACAGTGTGTACAGACTTTTTGATGATGCTCCTTCCAGTGATGATGAAAACTTGCCTAGATTACGAATAAAGTGTGCAGTTGGGCATTAAAACACACAAAGTTTTTTGCGTCCTAGTTAACAGAGAATATGCAGCGAAGCACGTAATGATGAGCAATAATGACAGTGGCAGAGAGGGTGTAGGGGAGTGTGCCATGTATGAGTTGCTGGTTTATATAGTTCCTCACGTGTATACAGCAGCCGGAGCAACTAGCAACTTCCTTAGTGCACATCAACTTGTATTTTGCTCATTAAATGCACAAATTGGATTTTTTTCCAGTGTACCTTTGATATTTTGAGTAGACATAACAGTCTCAAAAGAGAATGCAAATATGACTTCCTCCACAGCAGCGGCTGGTGTTCTGCTTTAAAATAACCCGTAAGGCAATTAAACTGAGTACAGAATGTTGTAAAGGTTGTTGGAGGTGGAGTTTTTGTCTAGCTTTTCCCAACATGGTATCAATCTTTCACTACTCTATTGTACACGGACCGCATTATTTTGTTGGCGTACCCGCTAATGAGACTGACTCAATAACCAGACATTCCTGAACTTGCTGTATGAGAAAATGAATTCATATATGAAGAATTTGGAAGAGAAGAATTGAATGCGTATGCACTCATTTCAGCAAAGGACACCCTACCATGCTATATGCTACCTCTGAAAATTGATATTTGTACTTGGATCAATTATGAAAGCGTTTCCACAGTTTCCAGTGAAATTTGCCCAACAACGACACAGGTTGTGCTTACAATAAGAATTGCAAAATAAATACAAAGTCGGTGCATAAATGATAGAAAATAGTTTGAATTGGATGTGTCATGTGTTTTATATAAAAGTACTGGCAACGCACATGCTGAGAAAGCAATTGCGATTAATCGATCGATGAAATGTGTTGTCTTTTTTACTGTTACGCTTACGTTTAGTTGTTATGACGGCTAAAATATAGAAATTTAGTAATTCCTACCAGGATCATTATATAGGCGTTTCACTAAAAATCAGTAGAATTGCAGTCAGAATTAGAGCAATATAATGGCACGACATAATCTATTTATATTACTATCAACTTAATGAATAAATAATCTATTTCATATCCATATTATCATACATACTATGAATTATACACATAAAGCTTTATATATTGGCACATTTGTGAGGGTGTAATATAATATTTTGTTCTATTAAAACATATTTTTTAAGTTGATCAGATCTTGTTTTTGCTCATTAAAGTGCGTTTTGCAAGAACTCGGTTCCAGGAATTAATGTAATCGTATGGTCTACATGACAGTAGAATTACAAAATCGGATACGTCGATACATCCCCAGCTATTTGTTTTGAAAGATGATAAACGCAAAAATTCAGACATTACATCACAAGAATCCATAATCGCGAAAGCTAATACATGATTCAAAATATTGCAAAACGTACACACGCATAAAAATTATTTATTGGTTAGTCTTGATCCACACAGTTTAATAATGTTTCACAAAATTAATGCTTAGTTATTTAAGAGTTAGTGATATTGTTGGCACGTTACTTTGACCGTCGGTTAATAATATGTTAAAGAGAAAACAAAGTTTCTGTGCATAGAAATCCCCAATAGCAACATCATGGAATACCATCTTATTAGTTTACAAATGAAAGCAAACTACACTATATTATTTATATTTATCTGCATGAAGTTTGCGTGGGTGATGGTGGACTATGGAAGCGAATCGAGAATAAAATTTGATATAAAGTTACAGTCATGCAACTCAGCTAGTTCCTACCATACTTCAGTTTCATCCACTTTCTTTTTCCCCCAGTAAAAAAGGTAAGTAAGATTATCCTCTGAATGCCTGCTGCCGACGTTTTCTCGTTACTTCTTTTGTACTTGTGATGTGTGATAGAATCATATACGGTTAATTCGTGTATCTCAGCAGCATGCCGGCTTCCCTGCATTTCCTTTTTCCTCTCGCGACGTTCACCATAGCTTTCCTTTCTCCAGCGACATACAACTACCTACCAGACCATGATTTTCTTTATTTTTGTTTTGGCTTTCACAGTTACACTTGTAGCAATGCAAACCCTTACTTATATATATATAGGTCGGCAAAAACCCATAATCCTAAAAGTCGTAGCCAGTGCACATATCTGTAGTCGCGGTGGCAATGTACCTTTTGCACTGCTTTCTTTGTATCCTGTGATTTTTATCCTCCTCCGTAATGTTCCCCGTAGAATTTGTTTCGTCTCTTTTCACTATCTAAAGAATAAAATAAGTGGAAAGATAGGAACGCTACCCTAGCTCCAACCCTAGAAACACCAACGACAATTTCTGAAACCCTGTGTTTTAATAGATGAGCTAATCTCAGTATATGGGTACATAATTTCTCTGTGCCCAATCCCATTACAGGGAGCAAGTTTTATATACTCCAAATAGGACAGGCTTTGCTTTGCCACACCATTGTTGCAGAAAATAATCCATACAACACGCACACGATACTACATGTAGTCCATTTGTTTAGTACCCTTGTAATTTTTGTACAAGTGTGCATCTATGTTCTACCTGTGTGAAAGGATTTATAGTAACAGCATTCAATCCAATTCAACCCTTTTGGCAGAAAATACATTTATATAAGAAAGTTTAGCACGCTCAGCAGAGGCACAGAAACGCACGAGACTTTTTGTCCGTCTTCTTATAGAATATTTCCTGGAAGAAGGCGAAGAAGAAAAGTAGCTATTTCAATGGGAACGACGTTTCGTATTTCTCAAATGTTTCATCTCGCTGCATTACAGAGAGAGCCTCAGGAATGGAGATAAATTTTTGCGCAAAAACGGCAGTGAACGAAAAGAGCGGACCATGTAATAGAAGTTGGGGGAAAAGCAACCTGAGACACGAGAAAGGTCAAAAGTAGCCAGGTGACCCTAGCTAAATATATTTATATGTATCTAACTATATGATGGGAAATCCCTTGTGAAAAGACGGAGTCCGAATCCATTTCTTTGTCATCCACATGAGATCTGTCTCATTCTTAATGTAATATAAATGGACTACCTTTGTGAAGCCTATTCAGTGTTTGATGGATGATAGGAAGAATGTTATTCGCCTTTTTCTGCCATCCTCATAAGAGAATAGAGAGGAGCTGCTCTAACGAAGTTAGGGGGAAATTGAATCCAAGTGTTCTGCTTCGTCTTTGTCATAGTCATGAGTCATGTGTGTGTCTGTTTCTTGTGGTGGCTGAGGTGGGTGTTTGATGTGCTGCACTGGCTGGTAATTCCAATTCCATTTATTACGAATACGGAGTGTTTCTAAAAGTCATGTGATATGTCTTTTCTGTCTGAAAAGGTACAAGGTTGTTTCTGCTACTCAAGTACTGATACTTCAAGTGATGATGATGAGGATGATGTTAGGTAGGTGAACTATACCATCAAAATACTGACAGCCATGCCATAATATAACGTCTTCTCATTTCTGGGTGATGAAATTCCTGCTTGTTAGTACTTTTTTATGATTCTTCTCCATCTAAAAAGAGCTGTATATGCTTGCATATTATTGTATTTAGGGGCAATAACATTTTTATATTGCTCAAATTTAGAGTTTGTGTCAACCCCTGGTTGCTCCACTGTAGCGTGATAACTTAACTTTATCTAAGTCATACAGAAATCGACCAAAATTTCTTACACCAAAGTTGTCGATCAGTTTTGTAAAATGCTTAAAGGCAATGCAATATGAGCTTGGTTAGTCAAAATACCTTACATAGTGATTGGTCAGATGAAATTTTCAAATAATTTATATGCACCATCTATATCCACTCTACATTTTCACACCAGTTTCTGTATTTTATAACTTTTTATGTTTTGAAATGTCCTCAATTCAGATTTAAATGTGCATCATGTCTACTAAAAATATTTACTGAACAAGGACAATCGTTAAATTATACACACGTGTGTTATGCGTAATAATAGTCAGTTTTTGGCTCTACACTCCAGTGCCTTGATAGCGTACAAGCGTAATGCTTGTCATTAATCTAAAAACCAGTAGGAGAAGGTGGAATGGGATGATCGCAGAAATGATCAACACAATGGCTGCCTATCTACAGGTAAAACCAGACATTGAAACCAATCTGTGTTGTTTTGATACTGATGCAACTGAGCTGGACTAGAGTTCGTTTGTTTGCAGAAATACTTTCGTAACTAATATTGCATGTTTCCCTTGCCATTATCCACGTTTGCTATGACCACTAAAAAGCCAAAAGGTGCACATTACGTTTTTATGGATTATGAAAAACATATAATCTTGAAAACGATTCTAGGAAGAAAATATGTGTCTGTTGAAGTTATTAAAAAGTCGCTACATGACATTCTGACATTCAATTAAGTAAATGGATAGTCAAGGGTTTATTTTCAATTTCACATCATTTCCCCTGATAATACATTTCATATACGGACACCTGAGCTGAAGTTTTTTCTTCAAAGACGCAGGAATTGAAAAGAAGAAAAAAGCCAGCAAAAAGGATGGGTGGAAACATGAAAAGATTGGTTATCCGAACATAACCCTTTTCCCATTTCTTTCGATGTACTTATTATTATGTTTCAGAGCATTCCTACTCCTTTTTTTATACAAATAGTAGTTACTTTCTCTGTAAGATATACTAACACATTAAATGCATTACCTGTCCAACTTCTAGCGTTTGTGCGTTCAATCCAATAGAGATCACCTGCTGCGTGAATGCGCCTTAAAATCGTATGATTGATGAGATGCGCTTGGCCTACGTAACACACATTCAATAAAAACACAATAACGGTTAGCAGCATGGCTATTGTAATTTGACAAAAGGCATGTTATCAAAAATTGATTTCATGAGCTGTCGTACCTACACTATCTCCAAAACGTCCCCCGAGACGAATTGACTTCTGATATGTAGCTGTTGGTGGTATTCACTTTTTCTTAAATTCTTAAAAGACGTGTTTTAACAAAAATGCATTATGTATAAAGGCAAGTTTCTAGCCTGTCTAACCTTCTAAAATTTGAACCTTTTGACAGAGGTCTGAGTCTAGATTCCTCTACGAAAACTAAGTTGGCACAAAAGACTATTATTAATACATGAAATTAATACTTTTTGCAGTTGAAGTATACTGATTTTGTTAAATTTTGCTTCTTGCAATTCTAGTGAAATTCGCTGACATTGTATGACTGCACAAATTATGAATATAAACCTGTTTTAAATAGTCTCCATCTGCCAAGAGAATCAGTTTTAAAACAATTTTACTTTTGCTCATTCTACTTGAGTTGATAATCGAGACAATTATAATTTAGCAGAAGCATAACAACAGAAGAAAATAAGTCTAAAAACACAACATTACCATTAGGTTTACCGCAACCAGCGATCAGCTAGTGAAAGTTCTGTGACTTTGATTAAAGTTGTTCCTCCAAACATCAATTATAAAGCGATGGAAGGAGGAGAAACTAAGGGGTGGGTTTGTTACATTATCGCAAACTTTAGTCAAGACTCATTCACCAACAAAACAAGCAGAGAGAAAAAGAAAACAGTCTCCATCACCGTGTCAGCGTGGAAAAACACAGAACGAAAATTTACAGTGTTGCTGACATAGAAAAGCAGACAAAAAGCCGTCAATCTTTTTTGTCACCTACCTAATGCTTCTTTTCTAGAGATTTATCTGCTTTTAACGTTGTTCTTTGCAGGAAAAGTTGATTTGAAAGACAGCACGGTAGTGGCGTAGGAAGAAGAGGAGCAGAAAGCGATGGATAAAAAGTTTGCTTATATGTAGTTGAGTAATGCAATAGATCCATATACACCTACACAAAACACAACATTGTATAGGCACCACACGCATATATACTGCTTACTTGTGAAAGCATGTGTGGCTACGTGAAACGCAATAAAAATCGATGTGTTTCTTAGGGAGAGTCTTTTAAGCTTCCAGCCGCAAACGTAGTTAGATACATCATACTACACAGTTTATAGATTTGGTAAAAGTGCAATGCTGGTTCAGAGAAACAGAGAGAGAGAGAGAAAGGAAGATCCCTTTAAAATGAGCAAATGTTCAGGATACAATAGACTACCAGTAGTGTAGCCGGATTTTTGCCGAGACTCTTAACTTAAATGGCATAATATGCAGTGGGAGAAGCTCTCGTGAAAGGTGCTCTCTCGTTTTAGCAGCCCACCTATTAACTCTTCTAAGAGCACTACTCCGCCACTCAATCAATGTGACAAGAGGAGTAAATTGGAAATGGAAGATTCACATTCAGTGATCATGAGACTTAGGAAAATGTTATGCGAACCTGCCTAAAGTTTCTTATTTCACAATGTTTTACGTCTTTAGTCCAAGATTACTTCTTTACTACGAAATGCATTTAGACATTAAAGGTATTCGCTTAGTTATTCACTATATTACACATAAAAGTAGTGAATATACAGAGACGAGGAGAGTGTGTAGTAGGCGTTGATATTAGAGTTAAGCCTGCTATAACAAGTTCTTCGTATGCGTTACGAACGAGAATTGAAAAGTGGGATGCTGAACGTTTTTGTACTTCTTTTTTCGTTTTAAGAATATGGCACGAAGGAATAAAAGTCGAAAACAATCAAAAATTGATTGGAGCAATGGCAAACTTTGAAACTACATTATGATTAAGTATATTACGTGCGGCGACAAGCTGGGAATGGCTGTAGACAGTGTAGGGAGAAAGTGAAAGTGTTAACACTTGAGATAAAAATCTATCTGCGTATTTATGTCGGCGCACATATTCGTTGAAAGGAGAAAACTGGGATAAGTGTAACAGCGAAAAGAAAGCCACCCTGAGACGCGACAGTATAAGATCGTATCAGGTGAAGGAAAACTAGGACGAAAAAGGGAGCAAAAGCTCTATATCTATTCACGTTTTCGTGTCCGGATACTAAGGCAAAAGTAAATGAACTGCAGAATTGTAAAAATACGTTTGCATAAATATGTACTCGTTTAATTGATTTAAAGCAGAAAGTAAATATCCAGACTCAACTTTCTCGGCAATGATAATCATAGGCATGTATTGTCAAAAAATCTCTCGCATTGCATAACCAAATATCCCAGTTTGGACATGTTGTTTTCACGATTTTGTTCAATTACCCGACTACCCACAACTTTTTCGTCATTGTGAGAATTCTAGTTTTGCAAGCGCAAACTTTTACCCACACCGCACAAGTACTATCACCAAGGGAAAACATTCCGGATGCTATTTAAACACGCGGTGAACGATTGTGTGCCCTCCTGAGGAGCAACATCTGGCACCGGAACATATGATGGCACTAAAAAGTTATACTAGGATTATTACTCAAACTTACTGTTATTATTATTATCATTTTTCCTTTGTATTTAAATATTTACCCAGCATACAGACTGTCGTGCGAGTTAACTGTATGCTCGTATTACTACGCTGTCTCGAAACGCCCCAGTTTTTAAACCAGCACGACGAAAGGAAGCCAGCTTTCTTTTAAGTTTGGCAGAGATTTCATAAACAAATAATGTAATATTTGAGAGAGAGAGCTGCGAACATGTCCTGTGTGTGGTAGTAGTGTCAAGCCGTTTGCTAAACTGAAGGGAAGTACTGTTAACGATGAAAAACTGCGCGGATGTGAGAAATGAGAACTCATTGTGTGAAAATATTTAATGGTCCTGTCTCCAAAAATTTTCAGACATTCTGGAATGACATTTTTTATCTGATAAGGATCACAACGTGTCAGTACTAAGCACTGAACATAACTGCATGCACAAGCAGGACGGGATAATATAATGTGATGGAATTGTGTAAATTTGTGCGTCTCTCTAGCCACTGGAAAGTCTCACCTTGCGAACGGGCACAGTCATGAGTTTCTTTCTAAATGGAATTACTTCACGGGAAAAATAAGTACCTATGCATGATGTATCGCTAGAGTAATCGCTTGCTTTCCCGCTGGTTCACTTTGTGTATGAACGGTAATATTATATTGTATTAAGTGTACTTTTTTTTACTCCCGCGTGGCTGCTTCAGCATATCAGGCCTCCTATGTTACGTTATGTTGTTTTGAATTCAAAAGTGAGTTAAGTAACTGGTACGTGATGCGGAAGGAGTTAAACAACTAAAATATACACGAGAAATAACATTCGCTCCTAGCGCTACAAGGTAAAAACAATTTCAGACTGATATACTGCAAGAGTGTACTTTGCAAACACTTTCTCCACTATTTCCTCGAAAACTTTAAATTATATCTGTTTATAAGATTGAAAAACTGCTACAGTTATGCATACATGTCCATCAGTCTCTATATATGCACAGCAATTCTACACACAAACGTCAGATACTCCTTTTTAAAAAGTTATAAATGAAGAAAGAAGACAGAGTAAACGAAAGAAGCTTTCGGGAAAGAAAGCGAAAAAACACGCTTAGAGAAAGATGGAGAAAGCATGCATGTGTTTAAGATAGGGACAGAGAGAAAAAAGCGAGAATGTATTCAAAGTGCCAGGCTTTTGGACTACAACAACAAGCCAAAATGCATATTATTCAGACACGAAGCATCTGTATTTTTCTCCTGAAAGAGTCCAAAGGAAGAAAAGAAACTGACTGAGAAGCAATGTCCCAGCTCCAACAACTCTGCTGGTGCTTTTAGTAAAATAAGTTTAAAAACAATCTGCATACTGTAGTATAGTCAGAGACATACTGTCAAAGGAAAGAGAATGACAAAGATGCATCTTATTATAATAAGTGTCTATGCAGTTTGCTAACTCTCACTAGCTATCCATTATGATTACGTGCAGAAAAAAAGGTTTTTTTATACAAAGGCAATTTCTTCTCCCTGATGAATGCTTGTATGTGTACTCATGAACGTGCCACAAATCCACGGATGAAAAACTCAACCGTGTGCAATAATATTTTGTACTCTTCCAGAAAAAAGTGTACAGAGGTGCTGTTTGCCTCTGCGATTCCAAGATCTTCAGGTTGGGTTGTTGTGGCTAGATCAGGTAGCGGAAGGAATATGACTCTGATCTTTGGTTTTGTGAAAGTAAAGGTCTATATGTGTGTGTAACGTAATGTCCTTTCGTATACACGCAGTACAAACAAATTTATACGCTCTCTGGAACGAGCCTAGTAATGTTTCACCTTTTACTCCTTGCTTTTGTTACTATCGTCTTTTGTACCAGCATGTTCATAATACTGAATATTTAGTGAGCGCTAACGGTGACATGCATACATTACAATTTCACTTTCATTTTTATACCCACCCCAGCCATATTCATCTTAAAAACTAATTGAACGATGTGCTGGTGCTCCGTGAGCCTGGTTTTAAGTTTGTCTCCTTTTTGTGAGCATGGCTGTAAAAAAGCAGGTTCACTTTCTGTCTCGCCAAAATATGCCTGTTCTCCTTTTTCAGTTAAAAAGTAAAATGAAAAAGTGAACATGAAGTAGGCAACAACCGCCTTTTGTGAGGCACACACGTTGTGCAAAGAAAGGTACACAACAACTAAGTATGTGTGCATGTGATTTTCTTAAAGAATGGAAAGGAAACGTGGAATATATGGATGATGCATATAGTTGTCTCTTTTTGCCGAAAACGCGGGTTCTTAGACATGCAGGTTGTGGTGTATGTATGACTTGTCTGGATTGGATAAGTACATATTATTCCAGATACTCATCTTTTATTACATTTTCTCTTTCAATATGTCCTTTGTGATGATGATGTGATGTAAGTCCTTATGATGATGATGATGATGAGATTCAAGCCAAGTTACTTTAGATTTAGATGTCCTCAGCCTTTGTGACTATGACAGATTATTATATTCCGAAAAAATATGGTTTCTTTTCACGTACCTCTGCTCTGTGATGCGACGGACGATGACGATGATGATTATGGGAGAATAGAAAGAGGGATCAATGATGATGATGATGATAGTTTGTGTACCTGCACAAGATCGTTTTGGCTTTTTATGCTTCACAGTAATTGGTTATCCTCAACGCATAACATCTACACATGAGCTTGGTCATGTTTAAGAAGAAAACTAGGAGAAAATAACCCTTTCCCTTGAGCATGCAACAGTGTACTAGTAGTACATGATAAGCACGCATTTGTTGTCTTCTTCTTATTTAGTATTCACACAACAGCCGATATACATTTCCTGAATATTGACAAAGGCTTGTAGTCAAGTTATATGATAACATGCTTTTATGATATATCAGTTAATAGCTCATTTCAGTAATTTATTCATCACTTTTGCCATGTGTGGTACAACGTTGCTAAAAAACGAAACATGACAATTTTTATGAGACCCTCGCATTACACATAGCCTGCAGAAATCAATTAAATAATATCAGAGTGCTCTTTATGGGTTGCAACACATGCATGCAACTTACCGCTTTCTCTTTTCGAGGTTGTGTTTTTACTGTATCGTCGTAAATCGTACTCGGCAACAATGGAGTTGTAATGTGTGCACAATGGCAAAACGTCTAGTGCTTCTTTTTACAGTCTCTGCTCACCTAAAAAAGAGCACCATGTTTGTAATGTGCTTTACCAATGGCCACAATGTACTTTTTGTTTAGAAGTAAATAACTGTAGCTTTTTTGGAGCTATAACAAAATGAATAATTTATTTGAATTATGACGTATGCCGCTTGCATGCATGTCAACCCTCCCTCCTCTCCCCCACACACAAATAATAATCATACTAAATAGAAGATAAACTGGCACACTGTCGACCATCATCCTAACAATAACATGGAGTAGATTGATGTAATATCGATGCCTGTATTATTTTGTACACACACATGTCGTGTAGTGGAGGTGGTGGTGTAGAGAGTCGGAGTCTTTTGACTACAAACAACTGTTCCGGTACACGAAAAAAAAAACTTTTATTGACTGTTTCCGAAGCTATTGTAAACCTATAAACTTTCATGTTGCTCATCGATCTGCGTTTTTGGTAATTTGATTGACTCTTTATGAGTCAAATTGGTTTTCTTCTCCATGCAAACTTCATGCTTTCACTAATGGATGCATACATAGTAGTATATTTATATACACCGCAATAGTAGTGGTGGAGAGTAATGACGGATGGACACACTGACAGAAGACGGAGAGGAGAGCAGCTCACATAAACTTGTTATTAAAAAGAAGTAACAGTGTGTGCGCTGCTTTCTTTGGAAAAAAATGAGGGAGGCTATTTAATTAAGAATTGTTTTCGTATTGGGAAAGAGCCATCATACTAACATTGTGTGTGAGTAATGGCTTGTAAATGTAAATGGTGGGTAAGCCTACTAGGAGGAAAAATGGGTGGGCATTTTGGGACCACAACAACCAACATTCTCCAGCTAATTTCAGCCTTTTTTCTTTCTCCGATGCTAACAGCACGTATTATGATGAAAATAATGGTTTTTTTCAGTGTGCACTTATGTAGCTTAATAATGATCCGCTCAATATTTTTATGGTCACGGAGTCAAGCAAACTGCCTTCAAGAAACCAATGAACTTCTTACAATGAAATGACACAGGCGAGGTGGTGGCGTGTGCAGTTTTTTTTACATACAAGCAGAGAGGACAACATCCGATGAGCATTTTGGCATGCTCCTTTTACTCATGGTCAGTCCTCCACTGACTGTCGTCTTTACCTGCTTACCGAAGGCCGCTAAAAAGAAAGCAGGCCAGGTTTTATGCACCTGCGGTAAGGGAAAACCACCAAGAATATTAAGCCATGTTGTCAACTTCCTTTTTAATTTTCTTATAAATTATCGAAACTTGGTGCATTCAATTTTTAACTACTTTCTACTTTGTGTGCTCTTTTTAACAACTCTGGCGCAGTTTCAAAATGCCAGGGATAATAGAGGTTAAACTGGAAAATAATTGAAGTGGAGTGTGTTTGTTTATAAAATAACAGTAATAGCCCGCTTGTTGGACGCTCCCTGCAGGTAGTGCCAAAACGATAATGTGGCAATAGTGTATACAAGTAATTGTTCAACGGTTGTGGAGCTCAAATTAAACGTCCTTTCCACTTACAGTCACCATTTGACGTAAAGCCGCTCTGCGCATTTGTTTGGGCTAACCAGCAAGTCCCAAGTTCCCGTTATATAAGAAAAGAAAGAGGACCGGCGATCAATGCGTTTCTGGATGAGGAGTAGGATGCTCAACTTGTTATTAATAAAGCGACACAAAAATGGTAAAAGTAATAAAGAAGTTGGTAAACATGTGGCACAGTAAATATTTGTGTACATATGACTTGTACACACATACACACCGAAGCATATTATGTCTAAAAATATTATTGCATGATGTGTGCATGTACTGGGAAAAGTGAAAGTGTCTCAGAGATGAAATATATCTTAAGGGTTTGTGTCATGCCATGCGAACAATGTCTGGGACGTCTTGGTTTCTTTTGGTAATTCCAAGCACGAAATATATACATTTGTCACAGCGCGGTGTGTTGCAAGTCTTTGGCCCGAGAAAAATGTCTATTCTCCAGCAGCAGCATGGGATGATGTCAGTCGGACAATGATGGTATCGTGTGTGTGCAATGAACGGTGTTATTCCGCCGTGTGACAAAGAGCTGCAGTCAAGCTCATGTATTACGTGTGTCTACAACATACTCATACAAAAAGCGTTTTCCCCTTGCAGTATGGTCTTGAGACCATAATATATATAATGGCCCTGCTGTTTTCCTTTTCCACTTATGAACATATTTTTTGTAATATTTTGGAGGCCATTCTTTTGGAAACGTTGCGTTTTCTCGGCTTCTTCAAGTCTCAGACAAACACCTAGCTTTTGCGCATTTTTAAGCGAAGCGGGGAACAAGACCAAAACGTGGGAGACTATATAGTCTGTATCTTTTTCACTAATTCTTGTGATTTATTGTCACTTTGCGCAGTAATTTACTGGCATGAAATGAACTCCCGGTAAACTGGGTAATACTCGGTATTTCTATACAAAAGTGTGGCCGACATAGCAAAATGATTAAGTAACGACCCATTTTCTTCAATCCTCTGGAAGGGTATTCACAGAGAAACGGAGTTAATCCGGATTTCGTAATCCCAATCTTATCCAACCTAAATCCGGATTTTGAACGGTATTCACACCGTTTTTCGGATTTCGATTAAGATCAGATTAGGATCTAATCAGGATTTATATGCATAGAGCCTTTGGGGCGAAGCAAGACTGCAGCGCACATTCATTCAAAGCTTGTTCTTGCCTGTGTATAAGGGTAATAAACAAAATCGAGCACCGCTATACATAAGGTAATAATTTATTACTAATAAACAAAACCGGAATCCGTAATGCTTGAGGGTAATATGCTGTAATGCATATGGGTAATACACGAAAGAGAACGCTCCAATACATACATGTTATCCCGTAGGCAGTTCAGACAGTCTTACTTCCTACGTATATTAATTAAACGCTTCCACAACTTGAGGATAATTATAAACCCTTTAAATTACTAAGCTAAAAATTAACTGCACTGCAGCAACATTCGGTAAATCTTTTAGTAAAATTGTGATCAAATAAGAAATCAATGACACCGACCGCCGATAAACGAACATGATCAAAGTTGCAAGAAGCAAGTTTGTACCCATAAAAATTATTCCTTAAGGCACATACGTCGACAAGTTAATCTACCGTTAGCAGTGGAATTCAAAATCACTTAAATGCTGCAAAAGCCCACTATAGTTAATTTAGTTATTTCACTGCATGATGGGAATGGTGGTGGTGGTGGTGGCGATATAATACCTGCCTTGACTTATTAGGTAGCCTTGACTAGGTAGAACGTAGGTAGAAGTCGAGAAAACTTTAGTTTGTTCCACCACAAAGCAAAATTACTAATTACTGCTGAAATAATATTAATTTGTTGCACTTCAAAGTACCATTGCTGCTGAAACAATATTATTTTGTATGGGATAACAGACTTAATCCTGCTATCGACCAAGATTAGCTTTTTAGGATAAAGGCAAGATGGATTTAAGAGTGTGAATACGGATCGTAATCCGTATTCACAGAGAGTGGATTTTAGGCCAGCTGATTAGATCGGATTACATATAAATTCGGGATTTGATTTAAATGTCGATTTGTGAATACGGATTTGGATTAGATTGGGCTAAATCCGGATTTGAGTCCGCTGTGAATACGCTTCCTGGTTACAAAACTGAGGTTTTCAGCAATCCCTGCAATGTCCGGAGGTCATGGGTTATAAAGTAAAAATATGATAGAAAAAAATGTACAAATTTAGATAATTATTCAACCAAACCAACCAAATCTAAAGTTTGCTTATCAGCGCGAACAAGTAGTCAGAAATTGAAGAAACATTAGCACGATACTCCGTTTTACTATTTGTTTGATTGTACTTGTACAATTTGTCCCCGTAGGAAATCACATCAATCGCGTATCAATTTAAGTTGAGAGTGAGTGACTGGATACTCGTTCATGTGCACAAGAAGTCCCTTGCCTTTTCCTGTCTTGTATTGACAATGTTGGAAATACTGATTATTGAAACCCTAAAATTGATTCCTTTACCTCAGCACTGCAGCTACTACTACTATTATGGCACAACTATACTTTCTGGATCCGATTTTTTTTCACTCCACTGATTCCACCGGCAACACAAAAAGAACCTGGTGAATAGGTGGTAGTCAGGATGTACAATATTATTAGGGAATTTTCGTAAAGGAAGTCCCCTTAGTTGTGCTCCTCTAAAGGATTCTTTGTCCCCGCGCACTGTTGTCCATCTGCCAGTTAGGAGAACATGAAACGGGGAATATACCGTTATACGCCAATATCTAGTTGGTTTCTTCAACTACTACCGTAGACTTTTGTATTCTTGACTGAATGACGCACATGTGGTGTGCAAGCCTATTTGACAAATGAGGAAATTCGTGAACGCTGCTGCACGGGTAAAAGATGTGCTTTCTCTACTTTCGTGTCTTTTCTCTCGTTTCCTTCTCGCTGTTTTCTCCAAATAGATGAGCTGATCTCAAAAATCAACTCTAGTTGACTAATGCACAATAAAAATCAAATCTTAAGCATGACAACCTTCTAGTGGTTCAGGTTTAAAGGTCTAAATTTTTCTTTATTAGAAACAACCTAAATTTTGACACGGTTGCTTTTAGAAGAAATGAAGGAATAACTTAACTTTGTCAACGGCTATACACACATACACAAAACGCGTAGCAATAGCAATTATTTGAGGAAAAATTGCAAAATCATTCGACAAAGAGGCAGCTCTGTGACTATTTATTGCTGTACAAGAGCAAAACCAAACGAGATAAAAATCAGTCATCTTCCGAACAGGAACAGCCTTGTGGAGTTGTTCTTGCAGAAATTCTCATTTCCGTAACAAGCAGCCGAGCTTGCTTTCTACAAAGAAAGGTATTTATGTACCTACAGTACTTGTGTCCCTCATTGAGAGTTTGCAATTTGTCCGTAGTGTTTTTGAAAAAGAGGAGTTTGTCTCTTACGACATACAAACTTGGATATTAAAGTGTTGGCAACCCTTTAGGTGTGTATACTCTACAGTTTACTCAGCAGCTCTAATGGTATTTTAGTACACAATATGGTCCACACTCAAAAATATCCATTATAGAAGAATCAGTAGTGGTGATGGGAGAGCTACACTCTGGAGCAGTAATGTATAATAAGTTGAAAAGAAAATTTTCTTTTGACTTACTTCCTTTCAAAACTGTTTACCTATCCACTTTTCAAACTAAAAGTTTCCCTCTGACATTTCCATCTTACATTCCTCGCTGTTCGAAAAGCCAAAGTGGCGGAATCAGCATCTTCCAAGAACTCAAAGTACTAAACAAAAGTGGTAGAAATACTTAACAAAAGCAGCAGCCAGTGCTACCACACGGTTATTGCAAGTAAAAAACAACTATTTCTAATGCTGCCATTGAGTCATCGTCTGCAGTGTGCTAGTAAGCCAAAAAGGCGAATGATTGTAAAAAGAGTACACAGTTGACTTGGAGAGAGGAACTTGCAAGTTGATAATGGTCATGTGCCTAGTGCATACCTTCTTTCTTTGCATTGTTCAGCAGTGTTTGGTTCGTATTTTTCTGACAAAACTGCGGCCCTACAAGATCCCAATGGATTAGTAACCATTAAGCATTTGAGACGGAAACTTTCTTCAATGATTACCATCATTAACACAGTTCTCTACAACCTCTAATCAACCCGTCAACCACTTCCCTTAAAACACGCTTTGTTGCACTACTGTGGCACAATGGAAAGAGTACGACCTTCAGCAATACACAACCTGTTTATTCTCTGCTCCGAGTTTGTTGTGTGATGAAAACTTTAAAATGAAACTTTCACTTTTAAACTACAAATAAGTCTTTGAGATGAGATTTCTCACTGGGGGCCACGAAAGGAATGACTTGTTCGAAAAGCAAAAGCCTATTTCCGACAGTAGACATATAACTATTTGAGATGTACAAGATGTACGAATTCTGACAAGTTCCTAAAGTACTTCCTGCTATCATACACATCTTACGAGGACCTCAACATGAATAAGGGATTCCCTCCAGCACTTTCTGTTTTTACTTCAATGCCAAAGCGTTAAGATTTTGAAGATTTACAAAAGTTAGAAACAATTCAAAATTAAATGCACAAAAGAAAGTTGTTATATTTAGTTTCAGCAATTTGCAGTGTAGTGGGATTATGTAGTGTATTAAAAAATAAAGAGCAATAATTGACGCAATGATGAAAATGACAGAAAACGAACCAATTTTTAAGGTTTTAAGTTAAGTTTGAGTTTGTATACAAAACACAGTTAATTTTAGAAAAAAACACGGAAAATTCGTGTTCATGTCCCATTGTACTGTAGACAAGGGTAAACTGTAATCGTGTGGTGTAGTTAACATAGGTACGTGGAATCATAATAATCCACAGTCTTAATTCAGTCCATAATAAGTTGTATACTAGGTGTTATATGTTCTTAAATTCAATTATTAGTCATGGGACGTGTATTTACTTTAATTTGCGTTTATTTATGGCGTACTCGAATTTTTCTAAGCTTCTTGTAAAATGCTAAAAATAGATTTTACACCAGTTATAGTTGTATGTAAAGATGTGTAAAATCAATGTTCAGGCGTGAGTAAGCGGTATTAGTTGCAACCACCTTGAAGCCCGAACATATTACAAGGATGAAATAAATTTATGCATCATCATCAAGATCCAAAAGGATCTTCCTACCTCGCCACCACTACCACCGTCACCACCACGGCACACACACAATAGAGCAGATTACCATACAGATGGAAAAGTGAAAGGGAAGTGATACAACAACGTCAGCAAATTTCTAAAAAATATTATAAAGACCAAAAGTGGAGCTTTCCTAGCTTTCCATCATAAAAAATAAGTTGGAATTTGGAAGAATGACTGGAGAAGAGAGGAGCAACGTGCCATATTATAAAAATTTCTAAATCCCAGATGATTTACTTGAAAAGGAATAGGAAATTAAGCATTGTTCTTGATGAATCCCGCTTACACAAAAGTCTTATAAAGTGACAGACACCATTAATAAGTGAAACACCATCATACACAATTTTCAAGTCTTCAAAAGTTTCATATTATAATGGGCATGTTTGATTTCATTCACATAATACTCACTCAGCAGGAAAATGGATTCCTTTCAGGGAAAAAACATCCTATCACGTCTATTTCGACGCAATCATACGCAATTTGTCTTCATAGAACATCAAATATGAATTCAATGAGCTATAGAAAACGACAACTTGTACAAATTCAACCGTAATATTTTATATCTCTCGCAAAGTTTCCGTTGAGTGAAAGCAATTTTCACAAAAGCCTCGTGACATCTAATATAAACGAATCAATCTCATCACTTTTTCGGATTCTATAATGTAAACATGAAGCGTGTGATGATGACTATCGAATTTATGACAACGTGTACAAATAAATTGTCAAAGCGCATTGCATAAAGCAATTACATAAAAAAGTAAGCATGATTATTGTTGCATTGTTTTTTATCAACCATAATATCTTCATAGCTTCGTTGACTGAAGTGATTTTTTAGAATTGGATCAAACCTTTTTCCTCTTGAAACATCTCATCCTATAAATCGTAAATAATTGAGATCTGTAAAATACCACATTTGTGCATCCTAGTCAAACCCAACTTTTCTACAAAATACAAAATTACTTTTCAAACGTACGACTTTTATAGATCCATGTCTTCAATTCACTCAAGTTACCTTTACCATACTTTTTCTTGAAAAAGTCATTTTTCTGCAAAAGTGAAAAACTACTTTGTTGTAAATGGTAAACATATAATGTGGAGGCCGAGATGGATGGGGGAAAGTAGTATTATAGCACATAATATGTCTACCCTCTCATACTTTTTTTGTTGGTAAGTAGTATTCCATAAAAGTTTCTAAAAACTACTTCATACTTTTGTGAAGTGGGAGCCAAAGTTATTCACACTAGCAGTAGCTCAGCAAATGCGGAGGCCAGGCCACGGACAACCCAGCAAGAAAAAAAGTTACTCCTAGCTTTAGTCAGCAGTGGTATAGCGGTAGTTTTCTCATAAGTAGAAAAGTTGAGGGCTCACCTCCAACAACATAAGAACAGTGTCAGAAAGCATCGGTCATCACGACTGACTTGTAATGGCAGTAGTGGAAATAAAGTATGTGCGAAAAAGTGGACAGGCTTACATATTTATGCGCACTAGAGGAGAACATAAAAAATTGTAAAAACTAAGCCACCATACTACAAATAGTAGTAACAAGCAGGGTAATATGTGTAATACAAAAAAGCCATTTCCGAATAGCTTTCTTTAGAAGTGAAGGATGATACTTATTATTATTGCTTGTGGGCAGTTAAAACAGTAGGAAGCGAGTGGAGGGGGCACGAGCAAACTTGCACACACACACAAGGATTGTAATATTAGTGTTGACGAGAAATTAGCATAAGAATAGGTCTCCAGAGTGTTAAACTAACGGAGAAATTTTTACATGCCGCATTATAGTTTTTTTTAAAACTCTTCTCCAAAAATGGAATCCTTTTGCCACTCTTTTCCGAACCCGTTGGACTGGACGAACTGGTTCTGACATCTTGATCAAGTGGACTGTCAAATGCATGGACATTGGACAAAGCTAATATTGTGAAGTAGTGTAAAAATGGTCACATAATGCAGACTGTGTATAGAGTCTCTGTAAAACATTGCATAGCTGTTTATATATTACCCATAGATCAACCAATGTTCTAGTACTATTTTACCGTTGTACCACCAAACACTCACACGGCCACACTTTTTACTTGTTATATCCTTGCTGAAGGCTATATTATAAGAAGGAAAGGAAAGTTGGCGTTGTCAAATAGATTGGTTATGCCCGACAGCAGTACGTTTGCCGCTCTCTCAAAAAAAGAATTGGAGAAAGGGAAAAGTGGAAATAAAATCTTGTAATGCACACAAAGACATTGATACTATTACGTATTATATGTTGGTCTGGTAAAAGAAGACGTAGGGAGAAAAAGCGCGTGTGATGATTGTATTGTGATTACGTATATCTAAGAAATATCTACGTATATTTATTATAGGCACATTTATCCATGAGCACTCTGCGATCTCTGCAGTTAGTTACATGGTCGCACGTAAAAAAAGCTACCCTCATATTCTATCCGATACCAAGAATCCTCCTCCTTCTCGCAGTTATTCTACTGGTGTGACAACGTGCATTTTTTCATTTATTCACCAGTTCAAACTATCCTGCCACTATCAAACACTCTACAAGCATTCAACTTGAAAATTACAAACTTTTTTCACGTCAATGCTTCCTTTGTCTCAAAATATTGCTGATTTTGGAGGAAATTTCGGATAGAAAGAGGGAGAGAGAAAAAAAAGAAAGAAACGAAGGGCGAGAGAAGAGTTGAGGAGGTGCATGTCTTTTTTTAGCTGTAATTTTTCTTCGCCTCTGTATTCAAAATGCCAGCAGCAATAACCAAGATTTTTGGAGTGTTTGTGCTTGAATTCTCTCTCTCTTTCTCTCGTTTTTCTCTTGCTTGTTCGTTCATTTATGGATTTTCATTGCTTTGATAAAGAAAAAGCAGCAGCACGAAAAATGAAAAACAGAAATCAGAACCGGGTCGTTTATTTTTTCTGTTCGATTCAGCTGATTTTTATATCTGCTTTCATAATTTGTAAATAGTAAAATGGGATATAATAATAATAGTAATGAACTGAATGCACACTATTAATTAAAGTTGTATGGCACTCTAACTTGGATCGTTTGTTGTTGTTGCTGTTGTGCTGTCCTGCCTCCCTTTATAGTGTTTACTACTACTTTTACTAGTACAAGCACAATTACGCGCTCTTATGCAGCCCAATCAGAGAAAACAGACAGAAACGCAAGGGAAATAATGGCGCAGAATACTTGTATAATTGAATATAAATTTAGCAAATGAAGAGAAATAATGGGCAAGGCGAAGAGAGGTGGAGGAGAGGGAGACACAGAAAGAGAAAGTAAAAAATTAGGAACCGGCAACCCGTCCGCATTCTCCATGCTGCTCCTCATTGCAAACACACACAGGGCTCTAAACATGAAACAAGTAATGAAATTAAGTTTTGAATTTTCCAACAAAACTTGAGAATTACTTAATTATGAATGTAAACATGATACACACAAGAGAGAGTGAGACAAGAGGAGAGAGAAAGAAGAGGCATAGAGGAAAATGGTAATTTTATGGTGTAGCAAGTGAGAAAGTACAATCACTCGTAATAACTCACAGCAGCTCATATCAGTGCAACACTCAACTACACAATTTTACTAGCATTTTGTTTGGTTTCAACTTATCCCCTCGTAACACTACATTCCTTTAGCCAGGCTGGGGTACAAGCGTGAAAATTAGTTAGGTGTATGGGAACACATTCCAAATCATTTTGACGCGTTTGTCCGTTCTTCCATCCGTTTTGCATCTCTTTGTGATGTGTAAAAGGAACCATTATCCCCAAAACATGCATGATCGCCACTGAAACTGAACTGAAGATTAGGAAGCCCATAAAACCTTTAGCACTTCTTTACATTTTTAGCCAAGTTGACTGTGTACATTAAACTTGTCTAAAATATTCGGAGCCCTGCTTTTCTCGCATTTTCCTTACAACGTTTCCATTGGATGTGTTATCACAACGCAGCATCCCAGAATGATGCTTCTCAGAAATTGAAGCAAAACCAAGAGAGAGAGGTATTTTGAATTTTCCTACAATAGTTGCAAGCACCTACACGGAACACGACTTTTCCCAGTGCCATAAATAAGCACTCTCACATTGCATAGACGGAATACCGCACACTACAAGAGGAAAACCACTCTTGTCCCTTTCCCCTGTATAATCTTACATTTCATAGCCTAACTAATGTGTAATATGTAAAGTTACCTTCTTGTTCTGGCTATATAACTACCAACTCGACAACCACTACCACAACACGGCTTACTTGAGAAAATCTTTGCTCACCAATTATGTAAAGCTCTCTGAACTTTTATTGATTCAGACTAGTAGACTTTCTAGGTGGCCCTAAGGTAGTTTTTCATTTTCTGCTACCACACCAAAAGTAATTATAATAATTGGACGGTCTTCTTTTAGCACAGTCCATAAATTAGCCTTCCTTCTGTAAATATATTATGATACCGTGACTAAAGGAGTGTGCAAAAGAATGTGAATGTCCGTTCCTGCTACTCCTTTTGTCCTAGCGTAGCTCTTTTCTTATCATGCTTTCCACAACGGTATAAGCGACCAGTGGTAGTGATAGTGTAATAGTTTTAATAAGATAATGTTCTCGTTTATGTATCATTTCACGGGACATAAAATAATGTCACCAATGTTTTTCCTCGGCTTAGTGAGCTTCCTCCTGGCTGATCTTTCCACACAGGAATTCAGGTTTCGCTTTGGTGTGGCTCTCCTCAAAAAATACGAGACGACTTCCGATAAAAATCTTCTCATACGACTATATCTGCCGTCACACACCTACACACAGCTCTTTACTGCAGTGAGGAAGATAGGACATGAAATTGTCAACACAAAAATTGTCTCCGAACTCACCCCTTGTTCGTTTTAAAAGATTTGTGCAAAGTGCTCATAAAGGGAGGAAATAGAGAACGCTTTTATATTGACGATAAAAAAAAGAATGAACAAAACACTCGACATTTCACCTTTATCCCAACGTCAAGGGTCAAATAGCTCAAAGCTAACGTGCTCATTCATTTGAACATTTCCATTGCCACACATACGTGCATACGCACTAGTACAAAAGCTATTTATGGGTGTGTCGGATGTGTCTGACTGAATGAAGGTATGTGAGCACAAAAAGCATCACATTTCAGTAGAGTCTTTTCTCTACAATCGCCTTTGAACGGAACAAAATTCGTTCCTTCCAATGTCTTAAAACATTAATCAAGCAATTGATAGCTTACTGATATTTATGCGTCGAATTTACACGCATGAGCACGGTGGGTTTTTCGCGTAAAAAATCTAATTGGAAAAATATCGCATGTACGTGCAGTACGTTTTGAAGTTAAAAGAGAACATGTGTACTTGTCTATGGCTGTCTTTTGTCTTTTTTAGTTTGAGAAAATCAATTCAAAAGATACCGAGAGAAAACAATTTAGGAAACCAAAAAGCTATTGAATAGTTTAAGTACCAGCGTGTATTCTTGTAAATTTGTGGAAAAATAAACTGGTTTTCATACGTTTTTTATGTGAGAAATATTCTTGAATAATACAGTACAAAACCGTATGCTGAGAAAATTAGAGGTTTCCTTCATTCTCGTTCCCACTGGAATCCGTGGGTGGTCACAATAAGCCAACAATTGAAATTTACGCAGAACCCTTGTTCAATTAAAGAAATCTCTGGGATATTATGTGAATTTCACTTTGCCACAATCGGCAATGCTCATTTTTCCTCTTCTTTACAACCAATTCTGGAAAATGAAAAGGGTAATAACTTGTATTTTGCTAAATAATAGGAAGCCTTGGAAACTCGTACTCTGCATTGTGATTTAAAGTACAGCAAAGTAGGGAGTAAAGAAAGGAAAAAAGTATAACACATAATAAGAAAAAATATTACGCCATGTAATTTGTTATCAAGTCAGAGTGTAGTCACAGCTTGCTGAGCTTGCTTGTGCGTGAAAGGTGGAAAAGTTCACAGTAGTAGTAAGAGCAGGCCTGCATGTCGGGGAAAACTAACAAGTACCCTCTCTTTTCCACTCCATTTTATTGCGTATAATCAGTTTATTAAGAGGACATGAATATTATGATATGAATAGAAATATTTCTCTTTGAGAAGAGCACCAGCACCAACAATAGGAAGTCGGGAAGAGCCAACAATATTATTATTGGTCTCGTATTAACAAGTAGCGTTGCCGTAGTAGTTTTGGAGTATTGTGTAATTTTCTTGGTTACTATATGCCTCATTAAAGCGCCATAAGTAGTGAATAAGAGGCACAAGATGGGGTTTATAGAGAGACCACTGAATCCTGGCTAATATCCATTTAAACGTGTGCAAAATCCCATACCAAGTCAAGTTTACAACAAGAGTGGAGTGTAATACAAGTAGTTATTGTAGTAAGTAGAGATGCTGCTGCTGCTGAGCTTTTTGAAAATGTATAGGATTATGTGTAAGTAAGAGTATTCAGGCAATAAATATGACCATGCGAATGCATTTGGGCTAGTGAGTGTGTTTCCTCCTCCATTTACGTGCATGTGTGCGGACAGACAAGGAAATAGTATGCCACCAACCACGATTACCACTTTTGCGATGCGATTACATTTTCCTAGTAAGTATGTATGTGCTTCCATCAGAAAAAGAGAACTATAACCTCACTCTCTCTCTCTTTTCTCCTTTTTTGTTCTGCCCTTTCTTTCATGAAGATTAGTGCTATGATCTCTTCCCCAACAATTTTGTACCTGTTCTTTTCTCCCTTTTCTCGTCTTCCTTCATTCTTTCACTCACACATCTACTTTGCTTGTTCTACTTCACAGAACGCTCCCATCGTGTTATTTAGGCAGCTTCCCATTTTCTCCCGTTTTTATGCTCTCTTTTTTTCTCTTTCTTCTTTTCTCCTCGTGCTCACACAAGTTAGAAGATACTCGTACACACACTCGCTCACCTACTCTGTTTCAAATAATATTCTTACGTGTGTGGCCACGGATGCACATGGTTCACGATGAAAAACTCTGGTATTAATGTACATACCCTTTCAATGGAATGTACCCTATGATTTACAATATAATAGCTAACTTAACTACATACAGTTTAGGTGCATTTATGTACTGAGACTTGATGCGAATTCGCACAAAACACGTTGCGAGATTTTTTACGTGTTCTGCAAGTAAGAGTGTGGGCATATCAAAGAAATTTATATACATAAATAAAGTAGGAGCAGGCCACGCATAGACCCGGACTATGGAGTTTATACAACTACAATATATACAACTTTTCTGCATTCTTCATAGTACGCAAAAAAGGAAGTAGCTGGCAGAAGCGCACCAACAAAGAAAAAAAACAGGAGCACCAACTGCATGAGAAGAACCAACAACGATAACTTACCTTATTCACTTTCATATAAATGAGAAACGTTAAAAGCATGCTTATTGCGCCAGGTGTTAGGAGAGATGAGTGCAATGCGGCGGCAGTGGTGGTGTTGGTTGGAAAAGCACACAGATCGCATTATTACATTGGGGTAACCATACTACCTTACCAAATACATACTCTCTTTCTCCTTTTCTTGCTTTTTTCTCTGGAATAAAAATCCAGAAAAAAATGCTCACATTTTTTCTTTGGCTTTTATATGATTTTACCTTTTCAAATGGGATTCCGTTTGAAGGAATCGCGTTATAGAAGACACGTTGCAATAACTACAAGTATTTATTAAGGAAAGCAATTGGATTCTGCTGTAGCCGGCTACCACCGTTTCTTCTTCTACTACAATGTAGTGGTTGTCACATGTGGTGGCATAGAAATAGACAGACAGGCTGCGTGGCATGCTTTTATTTCCAGTGGGACATGGCATGGAGGTATAAAACGGTGAATAAAGTAAAATATCGGAAGTAAGTATCTGCAACACCAGCTTAGAATATATAGTAGATTCATATGCATTGGCATTTCTGGCAAATGTAATGGTCGATATTGGCACTGGGAAGGAGGAACAGGTATTATTTATTATTTCTATTACTATTATTATATAAAATTCTCATTACGATGAAAGACACAAACAGAAAATGATAGTGTTCGGTGATGTGCGTGAAGCACTCAAAGAAATGCTGTTTTACGCATTGTAGATGCATTCAATGAATCTAGAGTCAGAGTGAAAGCTACATTTGGAATAATATTGTATACAATCATATATGGGAAAAGGCACTTTAAAGCCGGTTTGTTCAAAATTGTATTTGACTAAGATTTGAAGTACTACGCAAAAAAATCACCTTTTCTGGATGGTTACTTGCTAGCTAGCTGGTATTTCAAAAATTATTTTCATGCCGTAGTAATAAATTATGGGGTTGTATAATCCTGGCATTACACGGAGCATTGAAATCCTTACATTGAAAAGCAATTTTTACACGACTGAAATCAGTGAAGGACGGTAAATATGATGGAAGGAGATGTACGGAAAGAAAGGATTGAGAAATAGGTACCACCTTTATTATTCTACTTTCCACTACTACATTTTTAGATATGAGTATATTCGTGATCAAAATAGTCATTAGAAATGATATGGTTGCAAACGCTTTTCAGTGGCCTTCGAATAATATGCCATGCGACAGAGTATTAATAGTAGTATCCTATGTCTACGGCTGTCATTTGGTGTATATGACACCCTACAGAGCTTATAGAGTTACAAGAACAACCCATAAAATCATTTGCAGTAATAAGCTTTTTCGGTGAGATAATGAGTATTTTTGGTGAATCAAGTGTGTATGGAGAGGCAATCCCACCAAGACATCTTTATGCCATTATCCTAAAGCAAGCCCGTCTCTTCAGAGCCTGCTGCTCTGTCCAATGAAAGAAAATAGATCTTTGTATTAAATTGTGAAGCAACGACTTTTCCTTTTTATCTCTGCCTTCCCTGTGCTCAGAGACATATTATACCAGCAAGCACTCAACTAATGCTCAAGCTCTTTTGCTGAGAGCACTGTAGTGGTAGAAAAGTAGTGCCACACACACCGCTTTCATATTTTACACTGTACTATAGTCAGCCAGCATACATTCTTCCTGAAGCCCCTTACCCAGCCTTATTTTTCTACCGCGATCTGATATTGCCTCAGTTTTATAAACGAAAAACCCCTCGAAAATTGCTAGCTACCAGGGTTGAGCTACTGTAATATGTGCATACATATTTTAGCGCAGTTAATGTCATTTCCGAGGAAAAGTGTTATTTGGCGCTGTCTACTGTCTATCAGTATTTTCATACATGACACACGATCATCTTGCAGCTAACACATTTAAATATATAATAGGGTTACACAGTGCTTTATCATAATAATGGCAGTACGAATTTCACTTTTGTACACTTCAAGTTTTTAGTTTCAGCAGGGACAACATATCATTATTATTATTATTAGTCTAGGTGGCAGTATGAGGTAGTGCTACGAGGCAAATTCCATTGAAGAAAGCTGGTTGGAAAGCAACCGGGACATTTCAGCAAAAAGAAAGGAGTACGAGAGTGTAAAGTGAAGGGAGAAGAGAAACACGATGAAATTAGTTTACACCAAACTTTCATCTCTCTTTTTGTAACTCTCATCTTCCCTCTGTGACCATGTTGTTATGCTTACGTGTTACGCAGCAGAAGAGGCTTTGAATGAAAGGAGAAGTGAGCAGAAGAATTTACACACACATACACACTTAGACAATAATATGCAGGGAAAGGAGTTTAAGCAAACAGTGTTTGAAAAACAAGAAGGCATTTTAATGCCAGCTTTTCATGCATGCATGCAAACATACATGTATAAGGTATTTACATGGTGAGTCAGTTATTCATGATGTGGTGGTGCTAGTATGTACGTTTTTAGGGGAAACTATGCAGTAGCAAAAAACAATGTGCTTTTTCACTCTCTGTCTCCCTTTTTCTTCTGGTTGTTGGGATGAGAAAACTTAAAGCAAATCATCAGCATCATCATATCATCTTCATTATGCCATGTGCCTTCGTGCTGGAGAAAGGGAGTGGAATGAGATCATCAAAACTGGCTTCAGAAATGTCCCAGGTCTGAGAGTTTACAACAATTTAAGTTTCCTTCTTCGAAACACACTTGTTCTTCATGCTTTCTTACATGGTAGGCATAATCATCCTTTTCTTGTATTTCACAATAGCTTTTTGCTAACAGCCACAATATATACACGAACGAATTACTCCATATTTCCTTTACTGCACTGCTTCCAGTTAAAGTACTTGAGTAAACCGAGAAATTTGTCATGGATTTTTCTTGCTTTCATGAAGTATGTGCTAGGGAAAATGAATATTACCATGTGATGATGCTTTCATGAGTAGTTTTCTTTAAGAATGAAAACAAGAAGGAAAAATTGGATAATTCCTATTATACACTGACTTGAGCATATTATTCAACTTGCTTCGGAAAATAACTACCTACTCTACTCCAACTTTACAAAACAAAGCAAATTCTTAAACACGTGAAAACAATTTTTTCCCCTTTGTCAGTTTTTTAAACTTCTGGGGAATAATAAAATAAAAGTGCAATAATAAAAAGTTGTTGTTGTAACACTAGCAATGCTGCTACAATAACGAGTGGCTCCCTGAACAAGAACAAGATGGTTATTTTTCTTGAGGATGAAAAAGCCAATGAAACTTTGTCGTTGTATACCTTGCTGGAGGTATGTAGGTAACCGTGTGGTGCGTTCAAGTAATCACAATGGGCCAACCTAGAATAAAAAGTAACTTCGTGAGAATCGAGAAACGCTGTATTATTATATTATTCCACATTATTATTACAGAATGAGGGAAAACGAGCAAGCCATAATACCAGGAAATCCTACTAGCAACCACCATCATTACATAAGATACAGAGAATGCAGGATGTATGTGTGTGTGCAAGAGTGTTAACTTTAGTTTGGTTGTGCAATAAGTGATCCTTGAAGTAATAGTAATAATATTAGCTGGGTGCTAGTAGTGTCTATCTCAAACTCTGCTGGATTTTCGCTTTTCTCAATCAAGTCTTTTTCCGCCTGTTTCAGCTTTGCAAACTGGTTTTCAGGGAAAGTATTTAAGTTTAGTAAAGCCAACACAAACTAACAATCCATAGCTATCTTACGGTACACGCTTAGCGACTTAGCGTGTTTCATAATATTATGCATCCCGACGATCATATATTGTACAATATAATATTAGGGTAGTCGCAGGTACCTAAATATAATCAGCGGTGATAATGTATCTGTTGAAGTTGGTATCTATCTACATAAGCAGGCGGTGTTAGCTGATATCACATAAACTTACGCAAGACACGGTTTATGTAGCTACAACGTTATATAAGAAGACCACGACCACGACAATCCAGGTGGCAAGTCTTTACTTGTACATAAGTCTCCGCTTTGTGCGGAGAAAGTTGGTGCTGAAGTACGGGTAAGCAAGCTGCAAGCTTATGTTTTCCTTCATGTTTGTTGCTCAGGGAAAAAGGTTGACAAGAAACTCATCCATAATATTTTTTGTCGGCATAATAATGTGTATTGGTCTCTCTGGAACAGCGTAAATAAACCGCACACAAGCGGAGTAGAAAAGGAACTCGTGGTGTAATGTAATGAGCATCTATGTTTGTCATTTCAATTGAGTTGTAAACTGAAATTGGATTGAATACAAGTTTTCATTTTTATTGCAAGTGGATGAGAGTTTATGCCGGAGCTATCTCAATCTTAAGGGAAACAGCTTAATGCTCCATTGAAAAACCCAGACGGACAGATGATTCAAACACGTTGACCCAAGAACTTTGTTTTGCTGATATACGCTTGATGTAAGCAGTAAAAAAATGTTTGCCTGGAGAAATGAAACATGGCACGGTTTCAATCCAGAAACAAGGGTTCAACGTGTAGGGACACATAAATACTGCGAGTTTTATCTTTGGGTATAGAGCTGAGAGCCCCTATGGCTTTTGGTTGTGTTTTGTGAGCTCATTGTGCAGCTCCATGAATCGCAAGCAGAGACAATGAAGGAAATTTAATAGGCACACTGGTCCATTGTCACATTTCCCTTGAAGAATAATAGAGGAAGTGGCGTAATTGGTAAATGGTGAAAATTTTCTTGCTGGGACACAAAGGACTTTTTAAAGAAAACATGCATGAATGCAGAGACACTTTATATTCATCAGGGCTTGGCTTCTACCTGGAATACACAGCGAGAAGGGAGCAAAATCGTAACGAGCACAGTTATTATTGTGTCAAATGCACAAGTAGAAGGCGTCGTTAGTACCACAAGAATGTGTGCACGAAAGGAAACTTTAGCATGTTAACAAAACGGAAAGAGATTCATTGAGTAAATTTCACCCGTTGCTTGAAATGGTCTTTACCTTCACTCCGTCTTCAGCTAAAATATGTAATAAATACGCGTTGTGTAATGTAGACGAGTGAAATTATGAAGTGCCCATACAGTATCTGTACTTGTCAATGAGTTAGAAGGCTTGTTGGAAAAATCCTTCAATGTGACACTGATTTTCTTGCAAGGCTTTTACAAGCCTGCAAGAAGAAGGAGGAGTTAAGAGGATCAGTATGCGATTGGATGTTGACTTGGGTTGGGAACGACTTTTTTAGAGCATAATGCATCAAACTAGGCAGAGCTTTCTTAGGTAAACCGCTTTACAAACGCATGGTCGCGCATTTGTAGATTGCTGATTCAAAGATCCCTTCGTTGCAAACCAGGAAAATGCTGTTTTAAACTTTCCAAGTTACAACGTTTAATATAACACATAATATATTCGTATACAAGAGTTTCATTATGAAGTATGTGTTTTAACGTTTCAAACACTGAAAATACAAATGCCTCCAAGTTTGCTGCAGTTTTTTACATTTACGGTATGGTTAAACTATGAATAAGCTGTTTTGTGACATGTTGAAATTGACAGGACACAACATGCCTCTAGTTTGAACAGTTAAGTATACTTAATTGCAAAACAGTATTTTGTACTCAATTAACTGTATTTTTTGGTTGTGTTTACAGAATGAAGCCAGGTGCTTCACGGCCTCCCAAACCGACGGATACCAATGTACGAGCTGAGAAGGAAGTTGTTTATCCATTTGGAGTCCAAAATGACTTAGGCCATGTTGTGCTAACCAGAAATTCGAAGGTAAGCAGGTGTCTCAATACTCTTGAGTTGTTAATCAAAATATTTTCTTAATTAGCATGCAAAGTCTTCCTCGGCAATACATACCGGGCAAAAGTCCATAAAGAACTGCCGACAGAGTCCACAAAAACCCGTCTGTTCATGTCGGCACTTGGCTATAAATAGTCGTCAAGATTAATTTCGTCTAAATTTGCAAAGTGCTACTCGTAAAACCAGTTTATTGTCACATACATAATTACAATTGTATACGCTCTGAGTGGTATGCTTTTTCACTTAGGAGTTCACCAATTACTAAATGATTTGTTATGACACAAGCAACCACATGCATAGCTTATAAAGGAATAATAGGCCTTTTCACCTTGACGGTGGTAAAGTATTTAATTTACTAACAGATTCTTGTATCTTCAGCAGACTGGGGTGCACTACCCAACTTTGCCAGTTGCTTTTAAAATTCATATTACTCACGTCCATCCCACTTTGCTATATCTTTCATTATTACTCTTTATCTGTATAAACTTGTGTTTCTGTCTGTAGATTATATTGGAGTAGGTGAAAGGTAGTTTGGGAGATACAAGGAACGCCAAATGTTTCATACGAAGGTTACACGTGACTAGGGCTTTTCTCTTATTCCTCCTGTTCCTCCTTTAGTACAAAATGCCTAGCTTTTGAGGTTTTTTACGATTACACTGGAATATTATTACACACTTCATGAGTTATTCATTAAAACAGTTTTTAAGACTCGTTTTGTAAAAGACGTGTGTGTAGCCAGTTTTTATACCTTTGTTTTTCTATTTTGGACTGAGAAGGTATGTACATTTGGCAGTCTCTGCTTTTTATACGTGGGATACAAATGCAGAGCAGAGACTCGTAGAGCTCGTTGCAGCAGAGGCTTTTACCACTTCACTCACCCAGCGTACTCACCTTACAGTTTACACATGTAATCCGCTGAATGGCCAAGTGCTTTATAGCCAGTAAGCAGACTAAGCAGACACACTGATGAAAAGTGGGAGAAGAGGAGTGCTGCTCTTGCATTTGGTGGTGGCAGTGATGGTCCTACTATCAGTTTCATACATTCTTCTAAACTCGTATGTAATAAAATGAAAAACAGCTCGTGTCAATTCCACTTCCCTGCATTCCGCATTTTTTCCCTTACTTACTCTGTAGGTGATTTAATTCAATTCCGTTTCATCATCTGTTCCCCTTAGCAGGAAAAAAATGGGCTCTCTCTCTCTCGTTTTTCCTGATTCTTCAACAATATTTTTTACTCTCTATCTCTTTCACTCTCACTTTCTCTCTCCCACTTGCTGTCTCAGGCAGGATAAAATGAGAGTAAAAGACTTCCACCATCAGCACTTGGATTGAGAAACTGGTATTTTGTTATAGAGCCCTGTTCCTGATACTGAAACATTACACAAGACCTCACTTTGCTCTTTGCTCTCTCATTCGCTTTTTATAACTACTTGATCTTTTTCACTCACTCCAACTGCAATATATTTTTGAGTGTCCCAAGAATAATTGATGTAGTCACTATGCTACCTACACACATGTCTGCTCATTGGTATACATATGCTGCTCGCTGCCGCCTTGAGCGATTTCATTACAAAAACGTAAATTCAACCCGGTTTTAATAACATCTTTCACATAATTTCAAATAAATTACAGGCACACCTCTCTTTATCATCTTGCTTCTCGAGAAACTCGCAGCATTTAGTTCTCGTTTTCATAACAGCTCTTTGATCGGGAGAGATGTTGTATTATATATGAGTCAATGTTAAATTAGTATACGACAACAGTTTTCTATATAATCAGCTTTTGCACAAGCATCCGTATCATTTCATTGAGTCTGGATAATGTTATCATCGTGTTCAGTATAAAATTATAATCTTCTTTGGATAATCTTTCGTGTCAGCTCTGTTCGCTTTTTCCTTTTAACTCGCTCGCAAATGACTTTTTTTTTATCATTTTGATGATTTCTGTCTTGCCTCGTGCCAAACAAACTTTCATTTTCTCGCACTTCATATAAACTGCTCAAGCCTTGTGGAAAACTAGGTAAATAGCTTTTCGTCTCAGGCTCTTGATTCTTTTTCAAAAGTGGTTCAAGTGTGCACTTTGTATGATGTTTTTTCTAAACCGTTTTAAGAGAAAGTACCTGCGTCGTTTATTCAGCTACTATAAATATCCAGATTTAAAGAAACTTGCACATAAAACCTTTTTAACGGCTCCTATACCATGAATAAAATGGAGAATATTAGTGTAACTATATCTACGGGAAAACGCCTACACGCTTATTCAACATGGATTTTGACATGCAAACAACTCCACTCATGATTTTTCTTCTGAAAGAGATTAATCAACTATTTTTATTTATTTCACATGCCTAAGAGGTTATTTTAATTATCCCTGAATTCAACTCATTCAGTTTCATTTATTTGTTCAGTTGAAATCAAGAATGTAAAAGCTGTGAATGAATGGATATTTCTCAATACATTGCAATTAGATGGAAGAGTAAATAAACAAGCAGCAGCAAGTGAGTCGGCTCATTGATGAAGTTGTATTCAATTAGCGAGAAAATACGTCCTATTCACCTTTCAAAGACAAAACAACACAAGCGAAATGATAACCAAGGATGGATGTGCTGCTGATGTACGGAACTATAGCAGCGACTATTATTAGAGCAACGTTTGAACTCTTTCTCTGTAATTCTTGAGCCGTGTCTTGTCACCGCTTTTTCAGCCACTGTGCCTAACTGCTTGTGAAGGCATGTCATTTGGATTCGGCTTCCAATTCCAAACTTTTATATTTCAGAGAGAAAAATTAGGAAATGCATAAATATTACAGGGGGAAAGTGAAGAGAAGACGTGACAGCGAGGACAATGAGTGTTTATTATTCATTACTAACATTATTAGCTGCCTCTCCATTACAAAATTGCAAAACGAACCAGAGTAGGCAGTGTCAGTCTAAAAAAGAACGTCGAGTGTCTACACTGGCAATTATAGCTTGAAAGTGGAAAGTTGGCGTAAATAGTTTTGCACTCTTTCTTTCACTCTCTCTCTCCCTCTCTGTCGTTTCTACAAAAAGACATCAACCTCGTTTTCTCTTCTTCTCGACTCTGTACTTGCCTATTTTCGTTAGGAATGATAGAGAGAAAATGAAGATGCGACATTTCTCTAACCGACAACACGAGACAGAAGTATCCATTATTTACGTGATCATCATCACATTTAGGTTGGTCCTTTTTACTTTTTCTTGTAAAGATAAGTCATGAAATCCTGAGAGAACGTTTTCCGCCACAAGCCGAGTTACTGTAGTATGCATGATATACTTTGCGCATTTGGTTTTGTCTTCAAGATGTATATCGCAGCTTCAAACAGAAGACAGTCGTAACTTGGCTTTCCTGACATGATCGCCAGCACCATTATGGTTTCATTCAACTTCTGCTGGCCAAGGCAGAAAACACGCGTTCGGATACTTTTCACTCTCCAGTTTAATTTGATACAGTCTCGCTGACGTTTTTGTTTGCACCACTTCTAGCACCAGCCCTTCTGTCCGTTTTGTAATGTAGCGCTGAGTGTGTATGTGTTTGTGTGAGGAGAAAGAGAGTTGGACACAAAGATAAAAGTCGACCAATTCAACTTGGTCACACTACATTCTTTACCTGTGTGGTGTATGATAAACGGAAAAGATCAGATAGAAAGGTGTAAGAGACGGATGCACGGCAGTGTTTTTCTCTCCCCTTTCTGACTGAGAAAAGCCATTTTGCCTGACTCGCCTTTTACAACCGACTCGACATTGTATGTGTTTTTGTTCGTTTGTACTTACTGTACGAGGAGAAAAGCAAGAGTAGAGTTGAAATGAAGTGATGATGACTTAAAAATAGAACGGCTTCTTTTATTCTTTCCAAGGAAAGAGCTGAGAGACTTCAATGGAAGAGTTTACGGTTCATAGAGTGCTTCTACGAACCCCTATTCCTTTTGATGGGCTCTACTGAAAATTCGAAAAGACCTGTTTATTATTAAATTGTGGGATCGTTTCTTAAGTGCTTTTGCTTTTCTCCTCATTTCATATCCCTCATAAAATTCTCCAATTTTTCATATGACGGTTCTAACTGACAATTGAAATAAAACGAACTAGAAATTTTGTTGCAAAAAGTGTTTTTACATATCACCAGAACCAAAATCACATACACGTCATCTCCAACCAGTGCGGAATCTATTCTTTTCAAGTTTGTTCCTTTGCGGTCATCTATAGAAAAGAGCAAGGTGCTTGTAAGAATTTCTCAGTCTGGCTCTGCTTGTGTAATTGGATTTAATTTGCAAGTAGGTTTCAATAATCAATATTTTTGCTTTTACTCAAGCCAGCTAATAATAGTATAGTCATAGTCTGAAACAGAAGTCATATTTATAGTGACTTTAAAATCCGATTTATAAAGTGCGTCAGAGCATTAAGGTTGCCAATAAAAAGCTAAAACTAAAAAATTGAACAGTTGTAGTTTAAATGGAATATATAAAATATCCTCAAAGTTTCACCCAAACATGGCAGCAAAAACTTTCTTCTGCTGCTCCTTACCGTCTGAACTTGTCAGCAGTATATCCGATATCTGTGTGGTTACATCATTTAGAATACGAGGTAGTACAAAAGTGTACATAAGAAATCCTTCACGGGCCATGGACCAGAGTTCCTCGTCGTAGTAGTAGTTTGCTCAGATTTGCAAGAAATCTGGGTTTTATATTATGATACTTGCATAAAAATTGTGCAAAATGAGCTAACAAAAAAGTTATATAGAGATATGTGATGACGAAAAATAATAAAAGATCAATTCTATTCTTTTAGACAGACGTTTCTGCTACAAAGTGTACATTTTTAACGGTTAGAGAAAAAAAATAATACCCCAGAAGCAGCAAAGATCGATGCAACTGTGTGGTGGAATATACCTAGAAGGAAAATGTTGAGGTTGACATTTTAAATTGCCTTTGAAAAGGGAAAAAGAAAAGTAAAGAAGCTTTCACAGCATTTTCGTACGCAAACAAAAGATGATGCATGCCAGAGAGAGACACAAGGGAATTGATCATTGCTGGGGGAACACGCCACGGAAAAATGCTGGTGGGTGGTAGTTGCGTATGCATATTCATCTGAAGGAAACGGGTAGAATTTTTATAGCTTTCTTTCATCCTGTTTTGTGTTATTAGTACCACACATAAGTAATATTATTGTTATTTCTAGAGCTGTGTTGTTTGTTAGCACTGCTGCCGCCTTTGCCTTTTCTTCTATCTCTATTATTATTTCCGTTGTAAAAAGAATTTATATCCTATTTTTATCATTGCTGCATGCTGGCATATTTTGACAGTTTTTTCTCTGCTAGATTTATTGTGACTGACATATACCACTATATTATTATTATTATGAAAAAGTACAGCTTTCTTCTTTTGAGGAAAAATTCAATCATCTTGTTTTCTTGTGCTTTTATCCCTTCCCATGTTGTTATTGCTGCTACTTTGTGTTTTTAAGTCAACTACTACTTTTTTACAAAATAATATTTTCTGGCTAAACTGTACATTTTAAGGAAATGCTTTCTTCCAACAATCACTACCCCTGTTAACTTCCACACACAGTGAAAATAATCTTCATAGTCAACATTCTCCTCCTGTTGCCAATCTCAAGCCTCTCACTTTTGATATGACAACTGTCAGAAGAGTGTATCAATAATTCCACAAAGATTTTAGGGAGCATGTTTGTTTTACAAAACAAATTCATCATTTTCCCCTTCCAGTTGCTCTTATCCAGATCAAAAAATTTATTATTCATTTTTTACCTTATGTTTGCTTTTCTGCTATAATATGCATTTAAAAGTGTATGATTTTTCAAAACTAAAATGCTTACAAACCATTCCTACACATTCGCTCAGCTTTTGTGTTTCGGTTATTCTTCATCATTTATATTGTAGATTCTAGGCTCTCCATTTTCATATAGAACTGGGAATTGGAACAGGTACAAAAAAATCCCAAAAACGTGCCCAAACCTCAAGAATAAGACGACTGTAGACAGGATAGAGAAGGAGAAATAAAAATGAAGATTTTAATGGAACTTGAAAACTGGACTCAGCTAGACAATAGCAAATAGCATTGGTAGGAGTTGTATGGCGTCTCAATGGATCTAAAACATTACTCATTTCCGCTTTGTAAACATATTCTTAGGAAAAGCAGGAGAGGTAGGCTCAAAGCAAGAGACTCTCCTTAGCAAACAATGTGGCGGTGTGCAGGTAAGGTGAAAGTTTTTGCTCTGGCTTTGAATATTGCTACCATTCGCAACCTAGCCCGCAAAAAAATAAATTGCAAGTCGTTTCTCCACCTTCCTCTGCTCCCGGACAAGTTTCCAAGATGCACTAGAAAAGAATGTAACACAGAAGTAAGCATATTTCTTGTGTGCAAGTCTTAAAAAATAGGAAGAGTGAAAGACACACCATTTACAACGACTGCTGCTGCTGCTACTTGTGTGTGTAGGTAGTAGGCTGGGCACGTGTGCAAAAATTGATGGCATAAGAGTTGTGGTAGCAACATTGAATGTGAGTCGGCTACTTAGCCTTTATTCAACGTGCTAGTAGCCAAAGTCAAATAGTGGCAATAATAATATGTGATAATAGCAATAATAAGTTGGCTTTGTAGGCTAAACTTGAAGTTTAGACGTCTATCCGCACTTAAACCATACTGACTTACTGCACTAATGATTATACCTTCCATATGGAATGGCCAGGCAAAAAGGATTTGCTGAGTAAATATTATTTTCTGTTGCAGAAACCCCAGAGGTTTAAGAAGTGACTAAAATATGTCAGTAAAAGTATTTTGGCTACTTATTACGCCCTATTCTTTTGCTACTCAACTTCAACTACTTCTCCTGAAAACCACACACGTTCTTGCATTGCGTACGTCCCACCCGCCTATATACGTAGGTAACCTTATAGGATTACTAGCCTATTATTTTCTGTGAAAGTAGGAAAAGTTTTCTTGCTTGCCGTATCTGTTTCATTGCCTATTGGAGATATATTGTTTGCGTACCTTCAACCAACCTATAACTCTTTATTATTACAACAGGCAAGACCAAGACCGCTTTTATTGCATACCTCATAACTTTTCCCTGCTATATAGACCGTCAGTAGTTTTTCCTTTCAGTTGCAACCATGTGCTCTTTAAAGGGTGATGATATAGTAGGAAAGAGCAAAGAAAAAGACGAATTTATTTTTTCAGACTATGATTTACAATATTATTACTATGCCTATCTGGGTTTGTGCCTAAGTGGCTTTACAAAGACACTATATAATACTTTGCAAGAATCACGTTGCCCCAATAATTTCCCTATACACGAGGAAGTTCTATTTGTGCAATAGCTGTGATCGTTTGTCGTTGTTTGAGCTCACTCAACAATAAAAGGAAATCAGTTTGCTTATGTTTTATAAGTTATGTAAGCACATGACTTTACTATATTCGTCCGTAGGAAATACGACGGTCAAGGTTAATGGGTATAAAATGGGCTTAGGGATTTAAATGTGTATTCTACAATAATACAAGGAATGTAGTATTTGCATTATATGTCAATAGATTTCTTGGGATGAAATTCATGCAGCGTCACGTGTGCTAGTTTCTACAAAGCTAGAAATGAACATGTGAATAGATTTTATAAGTCAATCTGCATATATGCAGTGCAAACTGCCACCACAACTAATTTTGTTCTAATTTCGTCTGGTTTATTAGATGGAAATTTTACGAAACTTGGTCGTTGCTTACTGGATGCTTTGATCAGCATGTGCTATAAAGGTTCTCTTGCACTGCAATGACAAACCGAAAGCAAACAAGTTTTCGTCATCCAATTCCCAACAGCACAATAAAATTATAGTTGGTATAAAATATTGGTCATTTAAATACAAGCAAAGTAAGAGTTTATTTACGGCCTTATTTTATGTTTGTAGTAAACAAACAAACAAGTAAAGAGCATATTTTTGCAATTTGTGCATTTGTATCACTTAATAGTGTACAATTTCAAAATAAAAGTTCCATGTATTACCACATCATTTCTAAATTAACAACATGTTGAAACGTGAGTATATGATTTGGCATACGTATTAAGGTACTAAAAGAAGGGGAAATCTCAACACAAATCAATAATAATTACGCAGCTGAAATTTTATCTTTTTATTATGCATGGCGCTTTCCAGTGAGATAATGTTGCATAACACTCCATTACAACCTATAACCAAAAACCGTTTCTTTTTGCGTTTATTCAAGAATATTAAATATTATGTTGAAGTTTAAAATGAAATAAGTCTTGAGTGGTCAGTAACTTACGTCCTGATGGAAAAAAGATTGGATCCAAATCAGCATTATTACTAATGAAATGTGTTATTGAAACAAAAAAATCAGTCTTATTCTACTCTGTTGATAAGAACTTTACCCTAAGGCACTATAACAAATTATCGTTTGACAATTTTATTGTAAATTTTGTCATGTTATTTCTTTGCTCAAGAAGGAATAAAACGTGGTAAGGTAGAAGTAAAAGGTGTACCTACCAAGATACCTGTTGTGTGCGTAATTACATTGTTGCTACTTTAATTACAGTAGGGTACTGGTACATCTAATTGCACGTTGGTACCCTATTCCTAGTTAGTCGCCGTAGTCAGTAGTAGTCGGCTTTTGGGAACAAGTAATAAAGTAGTACTTTACAAAAGGTACTTTGACGTACCTAGCGGTTATCGGTTTGGTCTTAATATAAGTAAGGTTCCTTGCACGGCTTTTGGGAACCAATTCCCAAACACGGAAGTAAAACATTTGAAATTTTTTGGGAGTTATAGTAGAGAAAGAGAGATATGGGCAGCCAAATAGAATGCTAGGAGTGTAGGTTCAAAACGTTAACCTTAATGAAGCTTGTATAAAATTTATTGTGCCATTGAGAAGGCTAACAATATTCACACGTCAATAGTATAAAAACTCAAGACATCAAGAAGCAGACACGGAGTGTTAAATCACAATAAATGCATAAAATATATTTGTATAGCAGAAGAGTGGTAGAACATTGTACATTTTTGCCTAGCAGCTGCAAGGACACATCACTAAATTGTAGATGCATACAAAGCCGGAAAATTTACTAAACAATGGTACTTTTCGGTAGCAAAACGAAGCTGCATTAACGACACATAGATACATTGTGTAACTTAAACTCGGTAAGTAACTTGACTTGTGGAAACCAGAGAAGAGTTGATAATAAAAACAAAGGAAGACTACGGGGAAAAGTAAGTAGTCGACAGAGAAGGCGAAGAAGCTGTTGTAACAGCGAGTTTTGCTTTTTTCTCACAAAGATCTTTCAACAAACACATCAACCGAAAAGAAGTGACTAAGAGACTTACGAGGGATCAAACCTTTCAGTAAACAGAAATAAAAGACGTTGTGATGGACGCATGAATCAGAACACGACCGACGTAGCAACTAGCAAAACGACCGTGGTGTATACATAAATAAGCAGGCAGCTTGTCCTACTATCCTTTGCACATACACTTCATACCCACAAAGTCAGTTGCTAGGGTTATAAGGAATCCTTTATAGAAAAAAATGAGGAAGAGGAAACACACTTGTTACAAAAAGAAAGAAAATATTTTTGATTTTGAAGAAAGCAGTTAGACGTACTCCTGGGGAGCTTACCCGGACTCCTTTTGAAGCTTGAGTTTGAAAATAATGCTATGCTTGTATGAAACTGTGTATGTATGTAGTAGTAGTAGTAGAAAGGACGAAGAAAAGAGGGAACAAAGTACGTTGGGAAAGCTCATAGAATAAAAAAACCTGGCTTATAAATAGAAACAGAAATGTTCTCCTTTTATGTTGTATGTAGATTTCTTTTTCTGCAAAGAAAAATAATCTGGGAACTTACAAAAGGAAAAGGAAAATACACAGAGTTAGAAACAATATCATAAGAATTTTTTTGTTGTGTGTATAAATACATAATAATAGGGATTGGTAAACAGAAAAACTGGCTTTTGACTTTGTTTACCGAAGAGATTAAAAGATGAAATAGAATTGAGCCCAAAACTCTGAACTTGGTATATCGATTAGGGAGTGAAAGCTAGTAGGACTATTATTACAATTCCTGGAACGTTCATAAATATCGGATTCAAGTTTCAAAGATTATTAATAATGTGTGTGTGCAAGAGGTATATATATACATAACACTAACAACAAAACTCGACTATTTCAAGCTTCACTATAGCATGTTCTGTGTGTAGTCAACCGAATTACTGGATTATTCCTGGAGTTGTTGTTGTTGTTCTATTTCTAAGGGATGGCCGTAATAGTAGTAAGCAGAGAATGCAGAGAGAGAAAGAAAATAATAAAATTTACAACACTCCAGCTTCAACATATCATGCATGAACTATTTTAAAGGTAGAAAAAGGAGTCGTTTGGAAGGTAGGGAAGCTGATATTTCCATGCAAAGTCAAAAAAGAGACATTGGACACCTATCTCTGTTTTTGGTTGCCAGTATAGATCTGTATAATAATGGCTACCTACGCAATGCTCGTTTTTGGCTTTAGGAAAATGTGCTTACTTTCCTGCACACAGTTGGATGATGGAAGAGAGAAAAAGGAAGGATAGAGCATTTGAAGTAATAAGCAAGGGAGATAAAATGTTATAAAAGCATGCAACCAGCCAGCGAATACAACAAAGAGGAAAAAGTATGACATTCAAAGCTCAGAGAACAGACACACAAAGAGAAATGCCATAATTGCATCATGTATTTTGCATTAGTCTACCTGTGATAGTAGTAGCGGAAGGAGCAGGGCAAGTACCAGAAAGTTTAACCCGACCAACTTTCTCGTATGATAATATTTCTGATGAATTCCTTCTGTAACTTTGTATGATATTCTATAGGAACCATATTAGGCTACTTATTGCTTGAATTCATCGTTTGCTCTATCCGGAGAAACCATTTGAAAATGTCCTTCTATACAACTTGCCCCTACAATATGCATGATATTTGTGTGGCATTCGTAATAATAATGAGTCGTGTGAGTATCGTGGGGGAAACCATTATTGAATGTGATGGCAAATGCAGATCTCTGCTACGAGCCACTACCACTATTACTACCACCAATGCTCCTACTACAATTACCGTTGATGGCGTATAGTACTGAAGTATATGTATGCGAAGATGCCGCAACAATAAAAGATTACAGATGTACTAGTATCTGCTGGATCATGTATCACACAGTTTTCATTTCCAGAATATCTCTTGGTATCGTATCCTTGTATCGTATATTTAATAAAAAGAGATCTGTTGGCATTGGCGGTGAAACTCACGGTATTAGCCAAAGCTATTCATGCCATTTTGCTGCTGGTGATGCTGGCAACGGCGGTGAAAGTAAGAGAACATGCAAATATTATTATGAGGAAAAAGGAAAGTGCTACGGCGACTACACTACATTTGTTTGTTTTCCGCTTTTGGGTAATGTCTGAATTAAGCCGAAAACGTGCTTTTTATTCACCCATTTGCTAGATCGTGAAAGATTATAGAATATTCAAAAGCGGGCTTTTGATGAGAAAGCGTAACATTGCATTACTATACGTGTAGTTACCTACTTTGTGTGTATGTGTGAGTGCATAAGGTTAGCAATAAAATTGCAGACTAGCATAAAATAATATATTTCAAAGTAGCGAGAGTAACACACAAATTCCACAACACATACTTAAAGATACATGGTAACGGTTTGACTAATTTTCAAACAACATGCATAATAGTATTCTTGTTCTCAGAAAAAACTTGGCATTGGAAAGAGAGTTGGAATCATCAAACCCGTGTACAAAGCACAAAATTTGTGAGAAACCAAGACAGATGGACGTTCATGGTGATATTAATAAGGCAAAGCTACGCAAGTTAATAAGTAATGTGGAATAAGTGGTACACGCAGGGAGCGAGAGGCAGAGGGAGAGTGAAAGAATAGAAAGTAGAGAAATGGTGGTAAAAGTTGACGCAGGAATAATATTAAAATATAGTGAAAGTGAATAGGAATGTGACGGAGAAACGTGTGGAGGAAGGTGACGGTGTGTATGCTCATATGCGAGAGGAACGAGAATCCCTCTCCGCATATATCAGACTGTCACTGAGAATTCACTTTGCATTTACATTTACAGAGCTCTCGAGAGGATGGTCGTGGGGATGGATGCCCAGGACCTCCAACACCAGTCCATGCACAGATGCCAGGAGCCCCACCTGCGCCGACCGGTTTCTACACAGTGCCGCGGATACCTCCACCACCACCAGCGAGAAGAATACTGGCATCAGCTCCGGATTCTGCAACCAGTGAAGTTAGTCTTGCTTCTCCAACCGTCAATGTTGGAGCTGGGACAGACACATCCGCTGCAAATGTGACACGTACACAATCACCTATCAACCTGGCGACGGTCCCAGGTACTGTTGGCGCTGTTACAACCGTATCTGGTGACAAAATTAAGTCTCCCAAATCGGTTACACCGCCTCCTCCTCTACCCCCTCTGTCTCCTTGTCTACCGTCTGCACCACCGGAACCAGAACTTTTGTCTCCCAGAGTTCTCACTGCATCTGTATCTCATTTATCTCTCCAGTCCAGTCGACATAACAGGTAATATAACAACAGACTTTACGATTTTCATTGTCGTTTAAATGTACGCTCCTCGTTTGTTATCCAGCATTATTGCAGAAAGTTACCTTGCCCCACGATAGATATTGGCTCTTTTTCCTGAACACCTGGATTCTCATATAAACTCTTTCTCTCTCCCACTCGTTTGTTGCCTTCATTTCCACTCTCTATATTCTTTAGACACACACCTGTCCAAAGGTCCTCCTCTCTCTTGTCTCTGACGCACAGAGTCAGCCACCTTTTTTCTTACCTATGCTTCTAATTTTAGTCGATTCAATCACCCCGTGCAAGGCAATCACAGGTTTTGAAACGTGAATTCAACTGACTTGCACTTGTTCGATTTTCATGTCAACTTCATCAACTGAGTCTTCTAGGAGAAAGGAACTAGTCGTGTTTAGTTAGAATTAGTATACGGGTCTGTAGAATTTACTCGTCCCATTACTTCTACTACTCTTTTTTATAGATATTCTAGAGACTGAACCGACAAGTATAAAAAAGTGATATTCTGTGATTGCGCTCGACTTTCTTATTGAGTAATGTAAGCAAATTGTTACAGCTCAGCAATATTTTCCTGCTTCGCGTTAGTTTACAAAAGGAACAAAGAACGTGAAACAAAAATGTTGGAGTTGAAACGCATGAGAAACCTTGCATGCTGTTCTTTCCTAATAGAATCTGGTCATTCGCAAATAATTTCGTTTACTCCTAAACTAAAATGCCTAAATGAAAAAATACCACCTAGTTATTATGGCTTTTAGTATTCCATGCAAATTTTGATGCATGCGCCAACAACAATTTTCTTGCGTTTTTAAAAGATGTAGCATATATTTTTTCTCACTTAAAGTGTTATAAGAAATAAATGTGTCTACCTAGAACAATTGTCGCTTTGAGCTACACAGAAATACAAAAGCTCTCTTTTTCTCCCGTTTCCCCGATTTTGATTTTCGCAAAAAAAAGATGTTTTTGAAGTGAACGAGAAAGCACAATACAAAAGCTACTACCAGCCTTGTCATCTATTTCCAACTCTAACACGATCCAATTTCCCTGTTAAATTATCTCTTACTCGAAGTGCCGTCTGGGAGTTGGATTTCACTAAAATTAAACATGTTTGCAGATGAATGTTTTGTTTTTATTATACGGAAGGGCTCTTAGCTACCTACTATTTAGGTTTGTAAGTAAAATAGAAATTTATTTGGTTCAGCAGGAAAAGTAGAGGCGTAAATAGGTATCACACACATAATAATGTCAACCAAACAACTCCAATGTCTTTTTCTGGCAAACTACTGTTAAATTGCCTTTTACTCGTTTGTAAATATTTTCTTTTTACTTGTCACTACTCACTTCTGGCTGTTGTGGGGAGATTCTCGACAAGCGGACCTCACTTGTAAGCAAATGTATCAACTTTGAGGATCTCAAAGTTAGTATAGAGGTGTTTTTTCCTATTATTATTGCTCCAATGTAGCCTGTTTTATCAACGGCACCTTCGCCATGTTTAAGCTTGTCAAGGACTGGCGTTAGACGAACAAGAAAACAAAATAATAAAAAAAAGTCAAAGTTAGAGGAAAATCTGTAGAAAGTATGCATTTGTTTGGTAAAGGCGTTGCCATTTTTATCCAAAGAAATGCTTTCACTTTCATCCGAGTAGTTTTAATTTGAAATATTCAGTTCCCATTTTAAGATGCAAATAACGCACTAAATTCTGTGTTCGGATTTTACCTCACTGATGATGATGAGAAGGAACTCATTGACAAGGTTCGAATTTCGTAATTAAAACATGGTAGTCATCAAGAAAGCACAAAGACGGAAATGACATGGGTTTCCAACATACCCGACAGGAAAATGTACGAGAACGTGTCTACTGTCAAGGTTTTCAATTTTCAGCAGAGTATTTCTGTTTATATATTTGTGTGTCTAGTCTAGGTATGTATATTATCTGTCCAAAGGGTTTGATTGTTGCTACTTAGCTTCTATTATGGACGGCGACTGAACTGTGTGCATTTGTATGTAAGTATATGGCTGTTTGCCTTGCCTTTATACTAAAACATGTATCTCGTCATTCCGCCCTATGCCTTGTTTGCGAAAAAGAGACACCCATGGTGACTGGATAATTTGAAGCAGCGCTTTAGTGTGCAGCGAGTCGAAAATTTTTGATAGTGTCTCTTGAGAGTTTCACCAAGCAAAAAATATACATTGCACACAAACTTTTGTTACTGTTTATCAGATATATAAAAATATAATATCACGTCGTTTGATTTCATACATTATGTCTGTTCTTAGTTTTGTTTTCATGTATTGGTTCAATTATTTTGTTGTGATTGATCGTGCCAGCAGGTAGATAAAAATACATTATAAATTGTCTTGTACTTTTCCTTGAAAAATACTTGCAAAGACTATGATTTTTATATGTATCTCATATTTTATGTGCACACTTTTTCTTACAATTATAAACACAGTATAGTGCAAAGATATACTTTCCTGATATTACCATAAACCGCAAATGAAAACTTTAATCGCCATGTAATAATGATACACACCAAGTTTTACTGTGAATTTCAATTGCAGGGTACTAGTATCTATCTATCAATCGTTTACGCCACGTCGTAATTCCAAAAATCCTATGAAACGTGCACATTCTGCATACAAAATGAGGTTAAAAAGTTGATAAAACGCATTTTTGATTCCTTCGTTGTAATATCACAAGAAAAACCGTTTTTGCTACATTGAATTATTTGGTGGAAACAGAAGGGAAATGTATTAGAAATTTTAAACAGCTAATTAGTACATGTTAAAGCAAAAGGAAAGTAAATAGGTTGCCTGTAGACTGACATATATATTTTTAAAGCAAGCTGTTTGTATGCATGACAATCGTGTCGTGGACGTGATGTTACCATCGGTAGAAAGCTCGACAAAATGAAGTGAAGACGATGATAGCGGTCTTTGCTCCTTGTTCCTGTTGAAACGAAAAACATGGTAGTATTATTTGTGCTTCGCTAGTGTGAGTCGCGATAAGCGTTCCGAAAAAGTGAGAATAGAAGAAAGAGCTCAAGCAAGTGAAAGTTCAGGTTAATCTGTGAATTAGCCGCGAGAAACATTGGAAAGAATTCCTCTGTTCTTGTATGTTCTGATACTCACAGTCACTGTACATTGTCTTCGCAAATGATTACTTGGAGACCATAAAGAGACGTGTTATGGGAAACGTGGAAGTTTTGCAGACGTCATCGTCGTTGCCACCGCTTAGAAATCTCGTTCTTTGTGTTTAAAGCCAAATGAGAAAGGCCACCCAACAAAAAACTTTGTAGTTTTTCATTACGCCATTCACAAAGAAATTACAAGTGCTTAAGAGGCTAGCATGTATAGATGTAGTGTGTTTGTCGAATACCCACATTTATTTTATTCCAGCAGCATCAGCAGTTTATATGTAGAAATTGGTGTTGCGTAGCAAAGTCGGTGAATCAAGTGTAAGTCTCTCGACATTGAGAAAGTAATTTGCATTGTGAGTTCATCTCCTCATGCCAACTTCTGCTATATATACGTTCATTTGTTTACTTTATGGGAGAAAGTAGAACGCTTTGTAATGAAAAGAAGACGCATGTGTGTTGTTAAATCATTGAAATTTAGAACGAAAAACAACATACGTGTACAGCTTACTCAGAAAACGATACAATTTCCTGATTTTTACCAAGTCTAAATATCTGCCCTTCTGATAATAACCATACATAGGACTCGCCACCAAATCACCAAGTTTGTACTCATATACCAACTTGGCTACTGGCTATCAATGGATTTTCTCTTAGAACTGAACAAAAGAGTCTTTGTTTTCTACTAAAACATGGCTGCAAAACTGAAACGCTAAACGACAACGACGACAGTTGAGCTAAATGCTACACTTTCCTGTTCATGGCAGAAACTCTCTGGGGCTGCCTTTCAGGGCCCTTCTCACCTTTAGCCGAAAACAAGTTAGGCGTGCTTGGTGGAAGGAGTGGCATAAACAGTGTTAGAAGAGAGATAAACCTTGAAGGATAAACTGTTCTATGAAGAGGTCAAACCTTTATCAAACTACTCTTTTTTACATAGATATACAACACATTTACAAGTACACGTACAGAATAATATCAACTAATCCTTCAGTGCAATATAAGCTTACAAAAGATATTGCAGATGTACTAAGAAAAAAATCCAAACTTTGAATTTGTTTGCATATTTCTCTTTATATGCATTTATCAAAGACATATAGAATCAGGCCTTCGCTTGCATATTGTGCACATATCATAATGTTAATTGAGTCAAAATGAACTGTTTTTTCAGAGTTTTCTGTGCAGTTCAATGGCTTATCAGAAGCAAAATAATAGGAAAATCTTGGAGCAAAGGTTTGCCTCAAATAGTAACAGTGAACGATTTTTTCAATTAAACGATTCGATACTTTCTTAAATCGGATAGTGTGCAAAATACTGGGTGGAAAAGGGAACTCCACCATTTTCGTTTATTTTGTTTATCTCATCATTTTATCCGTTTTGCTTTTGTTACTCGTCATTTTTGCTCAATAAATCCTCTTTTATGTGCCCGCAGACATTGGTACATACATTCAAGGACATTTTTTGACTAAAGGTAACATATTCAAAGGAGAAAGCAGGGGAGTTGGAAAGAGGTTTTCAAGTGCTGGTGGTGGTAATACTGGTGGCTGGCAGAAGAGGAGCATCAAGCTAGAGAAACATTTTTTTCTTGCTTTTCACTCCAAGCCACTTGTGGGACACCTATCTATTAGGAATGTATTATAGAATGTATCAGTAAGTAGATGTATACACTTTTCTGCTGTGCAAAGTTCAAGCGAGAGCAGCTTTTCTCAGTTCGGTATGTTTAGAAGGAGAATTTTACTGAAAGCTTACGACGAAAAAAGTATGTCTACAAATCTACGAAGGTCTCAAAGTGAGAGAAAGCACTTGTTTCCTTCATTCGTAGCGTTTTGTGAGAGCCTCTCAATTACGCTGTGCTTTATCTGTTAGTGTGCTACAATATGGTTGTTTCGAACTTCAAATGCAAACTTTATAAATTTTAGTCTGTGTCTGTTTAATTTCATTTTTTGAGTTATTCAAGTTTTATAGTAAATTAAAAGTAAATAGCAGATGGAAGCGTAGCAATGAATACTAATTTGGTTGATACTGTAAAACTGCAACTGGCTTCTTGCTAGATTTTTCATGAACTGAACGAACAACTTACAACTATATTTGTAGAAAAAAGCTTTCTAACTTGACAAGAGAGTAGGCGACAAGTCATATACCAACCTCATTTTACAATGGGGCAATTCACTGCCAAGCCAAAGCTTCCTTTAAAATATCCACAAAATCGTTCTTGATTTACGCTGTGCGAAAAGCTTTTTGCATTTAAAAATCTAAAACTGCTTTGTAACTTAATTAATGTTGACATGTAACCACTGCACATTTTATAATATCTACATATATGAAATATAAGCTTACAGTTTTTGCAAAGCTTTTTCAAATTTTTGTTCTAGAACTTCAAGTATCCTAAAAATACTCACTAGAGCGCCGCTACTGCTACAAGTTAATGTTTTACTTGTGCCATTGAACTTCAATTTTTACACGTTTTCTACTTCATCTAAAGAAATGCTTTTAAATTTTTATTTTTTCTCTGTAGATTCCATTCAGGCAGTTATGCATTTCATCGGTAAGCCTATAATAATTTTCTTTTCAACTCTATTTTTTCTGCTACTACTACTCTACTCTATTATTACTATATTTACAAGAAATATTTGACACACATACAGTACGACTGTTGTCACTTAGCTGTCAGAATGTATAACGAAACAAACAAAAAATATTGAGGAACGTATAATATAAATTATGAAATAGTATCCCCACGCATTAGTATAATCTACTAGTATGTACAAAACCATACTGCACAGGAATCAAAACACCCGAAACGCAACTATTACAAACGTTTAGAACACACAAAAATACTGGTTCCATACGTTACGTACCATAATAAACTAATGATATTTTGAGCGATATCGTACATATATAAATTTAATCGTGTGTACTATTAAATTGTTTATTAAATTATTATTTGTCAATGCCGACCAGCGAGTCTGATAAATGATTATTTTCTGTACCTGTTATATGCTACCCCTTGTGTTTCTTAATCCCCCGTGTACACCCTTAAAACACGAAACAAAGACGGAAGAAGAAGGAGCGTTCCGTAAAAAAGTAATGAACTCGCATACTATCATAATAATAATACGATATCTTAATATCATCTTCTATCCATATTTGTACTCTATAAATAGTAGTCTGTAAACTCTAATAATCTTGTATTGTTCCACATTTGTTATTTTTTGTGTACCCTACCCGTTCAGAATCAACCAACTAATGATTACACACACTAACTCAATTTTCCCGATTTAGTTTACCTCCCTATCAAATCAGTCAAATCAGTTGTTGCAGTGCCTTTCTTTCGTTTTCTTTTATGCAAACATGTTTCAATCTCATAGTCACATATTGAAACTATCCGTATCTTATCTTGTTGGTTCCGAAAATCTTCAAGAAAATGTATGAAAAATATAATTATAGCATTGAGTACTACTGAAACTGACATTCTACCCCATATTACAGTGTTATTGTTTACAATAGCTTTACTATTATTATCATTATTCTTATTATTACCATTATTATCTAATACCACATGAATGTCTGTTAACCTGCATGAGTCGATTGAAGTAATAATGTAGTGCGTTCTTACTTGTAGTAGCGCTTTGCTATGATCGGTAAAATGTATGCATTTTGATACAATAATGTAGGTAATGTACTTGAAACAGTTTTGACTCTATTATTGACAGCACTTTCTCTGTTGGCATTATCATTTACTGTATGAAGCACATTGTTGTTAAACGGTAAAAGTAGCTATGTGATAGCATGTAGTGGTCTTAGCAACTAAACTTATAGTTAGTTCAGTAGCCAAAACAACGCAAGTGCAGCTGTAGTGCATGCTTGTACTTTTCTCCCATAACCTCATCGTCACTGTAGCGTGTTTACTTAGACAGTTCCTTCCGGTTTTACATGTTCTTGACTGAAGAGTACTGACTTGTATGTGTGTTACGTGTAAGAATGAATGCATCTTTGTCCTAATAAGTACTTGTTTTAATATGCATAATGATATGGTGACGATGAACGTATGTTAGTTAATCTACGGTAATACGTTTGTTGTCGAATTGTTCGACTTTATGTCGCTGTGTGGTTGTTTGAACATAAAGACATCTTTGAACGTCCATTATCCCGGTATTATAATTGTCTGTGTTCTCAGTCATTGTTCCCCAGTATTTACCTGTTCCTAATGCCAATTATTAGTAGGTTATGCAACATTGGTAAATAAATGTTTTTCCTTTTGGGTGGTATGTTTGTTTCTGGTTTGAAGATGTATATTTGTCTTGTTTTTAAAGTAGGGGATAAACGTGTGTCCCTGTATGACCGTTCGACTAAAGTAGACATTACACAATGTCTGTCAAGCTGTAGTCAGAAATAACAATATATAATGACATTCTCTCTCTTCCCCTCTTTCTTGAAATGACATGGATTCCTTTGACTTGTGTTTTGAAACATAATCTAAATCACGTTGTTTTGACTTTGTAGACTTGACGTTGGTAATGAATGTCATGATGATGTACAACTGTTTGGAATGTTTTGTTAAACTAATAATATTACTAGCTTTAATATATTATTTTATGCATCATAAACTCCTACCGAGACCTAATAACAATCAATTCCACTCACTAAAATTGACAGAAGTGCCCATAAACAAATGTCCGTGCCCGGGTTATTATTATATTATTATTTATATTTTACATTACGCCACCACCGACAACATAACATGGTTTACTTAAGCACAGAAAGCTTCTATTCTAACTAGCTAGATATACAAATAGACATTGAAACTTCCAAATGCCATCATCCGTCCATCAAAGTAATGAGTAGACGGTTGTTTATTGCAATATCGCACTATAGTTGGGTTGGTCTGGTAATACCAGACGCTGAAAAGGCATGAAGTGCGTGACTCGAAAAGAATAATGATGAAATGAGAATAAACGCTAGATTATTACTTAAAACGCTGAACTTACTAACTGTGTGTACGTCAAAAGATGTTTGCTATGAGAGAGAGTGCATGTTCAGTTGTTTCATTCCATTTCCGATTTTAGGTTTCTCCATTGTTTTTCTTTTCACACCAAACCATCACCATTGCATACAGAAATGTATGAATTAATAATTTTGTATACACTTAGGAACATTTCCCCACGTTTTAGCATTAATTTATTTTTTCGCCGTTTTCCGTTTTTCATTAAGTTTTTAGCTCTACTGTAGTCGACGATGACGAGAAAAATGGAGTGATGTTGGCGGGTAGGAACGGTAGTTATTTATGTAGTTACACAAGTTTACAAGATCTATTCAGGGTATGTTGTCTGTGCGTGCAGTGCAGCAAACTGAGGGAGGGAATATGTGCTCCAAGGAATGTATGCATATGTATTGAGATAGGTATGAAACTCCGTTTCAGCAAACTTTGTCATTACTTTATTTATTAGTCCTACACGTTTCCTGGATTCTATATATATCCTATTGTGAGCGTACACATTATCCCCTGTTTTGTCATAGAAGGATTTTTATTGAATAATACAAAGTTCTCTGATGGCTTTCCTCGACTCCAGAGCGAGTGCGAGAGAAAGCGAACAAAACAAAATATGTCTTTGTACGCTTCTGTTCCCAGAATATTTCTCGATACTGTCAGTGAAGCACAAGGAAATCTTTTCTCCACTTATTTAATAATAGGGTTTACGCATTAACGCGTATTATTACCACACTACTTACGGATTAGTATATCAGTTTTGTGCTCAACATTACCCTATTCATTTCCCATTATTATAGTGATTTAGCAAACGGAAATGAAATCGTATTAGAAAATGTTCGGTTAAAGCATTGTTTTGACAGGTGGAATTAATCGTCTTACTCTTACATTTTCCAAACTATCATGCATACACAGACGACTGGCATACTTACTTGCGTGAACATAAAACATGGTTTTAATATTCCTTTGTTTCTAATTTCACTTGGCATTACTGGGGAACGGCTTTCTTTGTTTCAGTTTTTTATTCTGATAGGCATTATTTCAACGCTTTTGTTAATTTTGAACTACTTACCTTTTCTCCCTATTACTACAAGCTGTAACTGCTTTATAGGGATACACTCTTTACACTCTTGAAATAGAACAATCCTAAAATAAATCACGACAAAAATCTAAACAAACAGGTTACTTTAACAGACAAAATACTTGTGAAAGTACTTCCTACGCTCTTCCACGTATAATGGGTATTGCATTAACGACGACAAGTCAACCCACAACAACAAGTACAAGAGGAATCTATATAGATCGTGACAGTAAGGTTTATCCAATGTCACCTTTAAACGGTAAAAATAACAGAGCTTGTAGTCGACAGCTAACAATATCGTAGTAAATCTGATAAAACAATATTAAATAAAAATAACACACTTATGCCGTTAGTTTGATGATATACCTTCATAATAACCACTGAGAAATGCTCCATACTATCTAATCATTACTGTACGGTTGAATACTGTGGAAAAAGATTACAATTTCTACTGACAAAACTAGTAAATCTACTCACATAAATACAGACATAATCAATAATCAATAATACTTTTACTTAAAACAGTGTGAATACTTTTAGTAGTTGCCTATAACAACAATAATATACGAATAATGGCATATAATTTGGAGTAATCTATTCTACTGGTAGTTTACATCCTCAATATTTAACAGCACACAAACCATAAAAGCCAAATCCATTGAACATTTTAATTTAAATAACATTTTTCTGGTTGGCAGTGTGGCCTCCTCGCTGAGTGATCTCAGCTATGACGCAGCAGTATTGGAGCGTGCGATTCGTACCAATGACGTAAGCCGCGTGAAGAAATGCTTTGAAAAACATCGACATCGTTTTCAGGTAAACATGCATGTTGATGACTAGAGACAAAATGAAAATTTGCTACCTGCTTTTATACTACATCTACACATATTACATATATGCGTTCCTAATCAATCAAATTATATTAAATACACGGAATCAATCTAATATGATTACTGTAACATCGATCGGGAATGATCAATTGAGAAACGATGAAAATGTACGTTATATAACACTATAGCAATGTTTAGCATAATGTGCTTTGCAAAGAAAAGATTCCCCTGACCATGTGGGAATTTATACTCTGAGCATTTTTATATTGTTTTACACATGATCAGGCACGTCGTTGAATGCTAGTCGAAACATGGCCATGATAGAAACTTTCACGGAGCACGTTCACAACTACAAAAGCACATTCAGTAAATTAAGTGAGCGGACAAACAAACATTTTTCCATTCCTGTTGCTATCCTATTGTTTATGTGTGTATGAGGAAAACCTGATGCATGCTTGGTAATTTGGTTTGGTCAGATCGGCACATACAAAGGCAGACGGGAGAAAGTTGCAATTCTCAGCGTAGTGAACAAGTAAAATGGTTATTTGAACCACTTGTGAAGGGATACAAATAATAATGTTTGCCGTTTACTTCTGTCAACAAGCAAAAAACTAGTTTTTTGTAAGGACCAACAAGTCGTGAGCTTGAATAAAAATGTTTCTCTTGAAAAACGTAACACAAGCGTTTTCCGAATTTATTCTACTGGATACGATGACACTCAAAAGGAACCAAAGTGTATCTTACATGCTGGTGCACAATGTTATCCTTTTTGTTTCGTACATTATCCATGCACTGCTCATGGTCATTTAAGCAGGTTATTTCAACAGGCATGGTTTAACAAGCCAGTAGGGAAAGGCATAAGGCATTGTTTTCGTTTATCTAATAATATGTATGTTTGTATAGAAGGATATTACATACACGCGTCGAGTAAACGACGCACTACCGGAATCAAATGTTAGCAGTAGTCATGCTATGCAATATTCATAACAGAAAATTCAACGACCAGAATTACATCATTGCACTCATAAATCATTGTTTATACCGGGTAGTTTATAGTTGAATCGCTACATAGCTTCAAACTGAAGACAATCTCAATTCTCCTCACCTGAAAGTTTAGGTAAAATGCTATACTGGTAAAATATACGATTGGTTAAATATATGAACAATAGAAAATGATAGAAGCTGGTAAAGAGAAGCATGAAGGGGTTTCCTTTTTATGAGATGTCCTAATTGAACAATTTCATTACTCAGCACGACGAACAAACTTTGTTTCATATAACCAGTAGTCGTTTGAAGTTGGACATAAAAAGAAACAAAAAGAGCAAACATATTATCGTCCAAGCAAAGATTCGAATGATCAGTTGTTGCCTTTAGTCTTTTAGTTCGTTAAATTAAAAGAAAGCGAATGTAAATGCATGACCGCTTTGCAATTGCTTCACAAACCTTCAAAACGTGAAAGTTATAAAAAGAATCATTTCGGCTGGAATTTTTTTTCATTTATTAATTAGATAACGTTAGGGACACTCAGCACAGAACGTTCCGTTTTAAAATATTCAACTTTATAAAATTCAAAATAAACCAATCTACATTATGCACACTCAGACTGAAACGTGAGCAAAGAAAGTACTAGTTGTTCTTGAATGAAAGGAAATGTTAAAAATAAAGCATAATATATGGCTAGCGGCCTGCTGGGAGCAGGTAAGCGACTTTCAGTGAAACGCTTCACCCAATCTTATTCAATTATTCAACAAAATGATGGTAACAAAAAGCTTTTGAAAACTAAACTTTCAGTAGGGAGTCTACCATATAAATCCATGGCTAGAATGAAACTGAAAAGCACATACCAAACGCCCATTCACGATTGGGTTTGTAGAAAAAGGACATGCAGCGAACATTACATCTCATATTCTATTCTAGGATCTAGATTGGTCATGCTTCAGGTATTCCATTTGGAATTTGGGAGGACAATAATAGGAGAAGAAGAAAAAATGTAGAACTAAAATTGACTTTTCCTGGCAGTATGTATATGGCTAATCCAAAAACGGAAGCGAGAAAATATTTTGTATCTATAGCTGCACCGTGTTCAACTTTGCACTTTGGCCCTTTGTACAATGCACATTACTGTCCTAGGGCTGGAAAGCCAAGAAAACAATAAACTTCCAATTTGCTCTTTTTCCTATTAGAACCCATTTCAATTGAAACTCAACATTGTGATCAGCAGCAGCATAGCATAGAAACAAGACACCGTGCAGCCCATTGAGTTTTTGTGTAACGATGATGATCTCTTGTCGTGCTTAATAACGCTTTTGAGCGTTGTGGTGGTGAAAGTTGTAAAGACGCCAGGCACATACTTTCCAGTAATAATTGGGAAAGTTGGTCCCCACTCGCAATCCACGAACTAACTGTTACCACAACAAAAACACTGTAACATCAGATATGCCAGTGTAATACCTACAATATGCATTTGATAACGGTTCTACTTCAATTTGAATAGTAAGAAAATATTTTTAGATCAAGGATATTTTACGGATATTGGAGTTAAGAAAAGTGAAATGAAAGGGTTGGCTAAAACAATGGAAATCATCAACCATGGTGGATAAAAGAAGAATGAAATACTGTATAAGTAAATCTTTCTTGATTTTCCTTTTAAACAATAGATTCAGGAAAAGGTACAGCAAAACGGGGATGAGGATTCTGGGGCCAACAAAACGTCGGCAGGACAAAATGGTGCTAGTACCAGTTCGGCTTTTGCATGTGGTGCAGCCTGTTCATCTGCCACGGCTTGTGCTTCGAACGCAGCTGGAGGCTCACAACAAGCCAAACAAAGGTATGTGTGTGTTTATTTAAAGAGCTATGTTGATGGTGATGAGAATTACTAGTCTGCGAAATAAATACGAGAGCTGTGTGGTAAATATTAAGCGGACCTCATTGTTTTTCTCTCATGTCTCACTGCACGAACCAAACTCCTGGAGGAAAAGATTATTAGATAAATGATAAATATCATGCTCCCTAGTTTGGTGATGGTGATCATCATCAGACTGTAGAGCAGAACATTAAAGAATTCATTACCAGGGCCTATGTATTCTAATCTGTATCCACGTTCTGGCTATCGAGTTCAGAGAGATCTAGTTTGGTGTACCTATTAGATATGCATTAAATGTCTGCATCAACAACATAGTCATCACGTCAGTCAAGAAGGCTCGTGGCCCGTGGTTTTACAATGATCTCTCTGCATTGTTCAGCTTTTGAGTTATTATGCTCTTTATTACTCACGTCACTCCAGGAAGGAAGATGACGTGAAAGCAAGAGAAAGCATGTGTACATATTTAGTGCAAAGAAATCACTCCTGACATGTATCCCTGGAATCTCAAACGACGTATCAACCATGTTATTGTATTAGTCTGAAGAGGCTAAGATAAGTTGACAGTTGCTTAAAAGCTACAAGATACATCACTCATGCCGCCGTCACACCTTATGATAGTTTTAGGAAGGCTCAATTACGCTAATTACTTGTGTTTCTGAAAGTAATTTACCATTACAATTCATTGAATTCATGAATTGCATGAGCAGCTACTCTATGTCATATTTGCCAAGAAAAACCTATTCGTTTTCAGCGTTCCTAAACATAGATTATTTTTTTGACTACTAATAGTATAGGATGTAGGATCCAATACTAAGAAAATGCATGTTGTCGAGTAGCTTTTATAGTTTGGAATATTCTAATCCAAACTAAGGATACATACTTTGGAACATGAGTGAAAATGGGCACTAGACGTTGCTACGTTGCTACAACCCTTTGATATACCGCATTTGTTCTGTGCGCACAACTACAGAGATGATTTTCGTTTTGTTGGACTCTACAAAAATAACTTGATTGTGGGTGAATTAGGATGAGTTTGGAAAGATCAGAAACCATAGGACAGGACAGCGTTTATTTAAAGTTTGGTGGCATGAAAAATTCATGTCAGGATGGGTGGAAGTGAGTGCGACTGAGAGAGGAGTGGCGGTGGCAAAGAGTAAATTTTTAATTGAATAAAAAGTGGGTTTCCATGTTGGGGAGCATAAAGCTAAAAGCAGAGGTTGTTGTGTTTGTAATCAGAGTGAAAATTTTGGCCTCTTGTTGTGTGCACAGCCGAACCAGTGAGTTTGCTGCAGATACTGAAGAGAACCCAATGGTCTTTTCCAATGCCATTCACTTGGCGGTAGAATGGGGAGCTAATGATGTGCTCAGGTTTTTACTCCGGGAAAATGTTGATCCAAACAAGCCAGGAAGACTGCCAGATGCGTATGATATTTCAGCTGCGGGCAGCAGAAGTGCATCCGTGTCGGCTTGGGGCTCTGGGTGTGTTTTCTGTCCACCCAGTCCACGAAATATATCCAGAGACGTGTCTCCAAGTCGGGAAACGGGAAGAATCTTTTCAAGAAATTCGTCGAGAAACGTGTCCACAGAGTCGTCTCGTTGCGTCTCCCCCTGTCGTGAGCGTCTTTGGTCTACCAAAACAGAACCTGGCGGCGAGCCTCGGAGTGCTCATCTTCGGCGAGAAGCGTTTAAAAACTTGAGCAAAAATGAGGATAAAACCGAGTCGTCCAATGGGGATCAAGATTACACTACAGCACCGCAGGATGGAAGACCCATCATATCTGTTGTGTACTGTACGTCTGACGAGAGAAGACGCTCAAGTGGTGCGAGGCCTATAGGGGAAATTACACTTCCGGGATCTGAATCTGCCTCCGGAATTGAGCGAGACCCAGATGAATGGGGCACAGGTAATGAGAATGGAACAATTTATTAACTAGTTTAGTGAGTAAGTCGATTACGCAAAAAGTGGAACACATACTACATCAATCATTCGTTGTACAACCCTTCAAAAAACGGCTCACGCATATTTGGCAATGCAACATTTCATTGCCGTATATATCCAGACCTGCTTTCTCCCAATATATATATAGCAACGATTTTTGATTCTATTCTAATTAGTTTTTATGTCAGAAGCCCAATCATATTTGTGTATGCGTGCGCCGTTACAGATAATGCCCAGAGCTTATTTCTCAACAGAGACTCATCATGAATTATAGTTCTTGTCTTGTCGCAATCACTCATTGCCCTGTATCTGTCCTACTTCCTTTTTCCCAAATCCCGCATTAAATTGTATTGATTATGATGTATATGCTATATCGTGTATGTTCTCACGAATTTAATTCTTGTATCAGGTCCACAAGGCCGGCGAATTAACCGGAGGGTTAGCTGGGTCTCCAGTCTTCGTGAACCCGCCGACAAAAATCGAATGACTTTGGCAAGCAGACTGAAAAGACAAAAACTGAGACTACCACGTCAGAGATCCTTTTCTCTGGAGAGTGAGTTGGAGTTGAGAACGGTAGCAAAGCGAGCAGTTGGTGTTGCTGGAGCGTTGGCTAGCATCCGGGAAGCGAGGCGAAGTATTTCTCTTAAAAGCAGTCCTTTACACTTTCCCTGGTCCTTTCGGCGAGAAAGCTCTTCTGCCATGAGAGAAGGGGGTGTTTTCGCCGAGCTGAGACGGAGCTCTGAGATATTTCGCAACATTCTACTCTCCATTGCAGGAAGGGACGAGTCTACACCCACAGGTAGGCCTTTTAAAACAGTTCTTATTCGGGACACTTAGCGCGATCAATTAATAATTTCTAAAAGTGGAAGAAAGGTTATTTGAGGGACCACAAAACTTGACCCGGAAAAGCATTAAATGTAGGTTTGGTGGTGTGTTTTTTTACGTTCAACATTTTTGGATACGCATCTTTTGATAATCATAGCTTCCTCACTGCACACAGTAGTAAGGTTCCGTTATTTCTTAAAATGTGTTGATGCCTTGCCAAAAAGTAAATGAGACACGAACCCTTTTCCTAATTAGACCTGCCATTCTGCTTTAACTAGATAATAATAAAGCATGTGGAGCAAGAATTTTTTATTAGGAAACATGTTCTCTCGCCTGGCTAAAGACAGTTTCTACGTGATTTTTTTCCTGAACGAGCACTTCCATTACAAATGTTAAAGTGCAGTAAGAAATCATTTCATGAAAAACGCAGAAGCAGAGAAAGTAGTAATGGAAAGGATCAGAAAGTAAATAGAAAGGGCCAGCGCTGGTTGCCGCTCTTGAGAATACACCTGTCTCAAAAACCATCATAATTTATTTTTAGTAGGCAGCTAGAAGCAGGACTCCTGTGGCGTGCAGCTACACGCTCTTTGTTCCTTGCTCCACACAAATTCTCTCCACTTTCACTTCCACTTCATTTCTACAGAAACAACACTAGTAATAGGATAATTCACAGGGTTATTGTACCACAAAACCGTTATTTCCTTTCATAATATATGTAAGAAAGGGCAAGTGGCATGTAATGTGCACTGGCATTCTCTAATGTCTAAGTTGGAGGAGACTCCAACATATATATTCTGTCACTGTATATATATGGTAAACCGAAAAAATATTAAAATATGACAGTGGAGGCAATGCTTTATTTTTAACAATCAGCTAAGCTCATACTACCTTAGAAATTCACCAACTTTCAGTTTTTCGTTTACATTTTCTGAGCAAGTAGACGGATTGCTAAAACATTCATAAATATGAGATTTTCTGTAACTCATATTAGGAAGAGAATGAGAATGCATACAAAATGGAAACACGTACATCAGACCAGTCACTCTATTAACATATCCAGATCCAAATTAGACTTGTATAAATAAAAACTCAGTGTGTGCAAATCTTGACGCTGTCTGTTTCCCTTGATGCTTAAGGTGAACAAGGTAAAAAAGTTGGAAACCGACAAGGTTCACATATTTGCTTCATTGCGTATCGTTCCCTATTCATTCAATTCGTGTACAATGTACGACAGAAACCTTACTCAAGTCAAACATTTCCGTTATTAAGTACGTATAAGTTCTTCCTGTTATACATTATAGACTCGGAAAGGGCGAACTCGTTGTCAGTAGTACTTTCTCCTTCTGGGATTTGTCCTTCTTTTTATAAGAGCTATGCTAAAGTTGCCTCCAAATATGCCTAACAACTTTCAGTTTTATATTTATAATTTATAAAGGCGAAAAATGAACTGAATGCTGATTGCGGTGGTTTTTGTAAGCTCGGTTATATTTGGAAAACAAAGAAACTTTAATAATTATTTGCATAGAACTTGTACGTTTTGCATTTGTTGATTGTAGTCTACAATTGCAATTTAGTAAACTGTGAATGCATTAAATATGAAAAAGGTTTTCTATGATTAGTTTACGTCCAAAACAACACTTATCCGTTTTAACACATACAGAAAATATTAATTTTTGCACAGATTCATCAGCTTTCAAGGAACACAAAAACCTTTCATATCTGTGCCATTGCACCTCTGCAATATTTAAATTAACCTTTCCGACCTGCAGGCATTCTGTTATCAATTGTGCATTTGGCATTGAATTAGCCGATCCGTTTGCAGCATTCCTTTGTTTCAGCAATCCTTTGCTGTTTCCTTATTTTGAAGCGAATGCAGTGTAAGGGCATCCTCATCAGTGTGAAAAAGAAGGAAATAACTGCAGTAGAAGCTAGCAGCTAACAACGCACCACAGTCAAACTGCGTGCATTCCATTTCTTCCTTTCCCCTTCTTATATAATCTTAATCGTCATTTCTGCTGTTTTGACGTTTATTCCAGGCCCAGCTACATTGTTGGCTCTATCGGTAAAAGCTTTTTGTCGTTTTACCTTGTGTCAGTTTGGCTACTCCAGTTCCTATCCTATGCAGGCACTGCAGTAGCAATAAACCAGCTTTAGGTCGTTCTCCCCCTTTTATGGGCTGCCATCGTCATATAAATATAGCAGCATAGTTGGAGGGGAGAAGAGACTTTCTAGGTTGATTTTTCTGACAGATTTGTGTATTGGCCTTGACAGGAGCACTTAGTTGATTATTTTCTCCTTACACCGCTGCCTCTGTCACCAACCCATTCAAGATGAATAAAAGACTAGCACTGACTACATAATCATGTACTTCATAAAATACAAAGTTAACCGTGATAATTGCGATGAACGCCGCATTAATGCTGTTAAGTTTATGATAAACAAGGTTTTGTATATTTGCATCTATTGTTTATAGCTTTTACCAATTTTGATTGTAAAATGCGGAAGGCGCTCATGAATCACCATGTCTATAAATGCTTTTCTTTTTTAAATAAAATTTTGATGAGCTGCATAGTGGATTTCTGCAAAATGTTCACCAGGAATGATTGCGTGCCGTTTTATTAGATTATAGAAACGATGAAGATTACAGTTGTACGCAAAGTAAAGTTGTGCGGAAAACACAACAAAGAGCATCTGTACAAAATGTGGAAAAACACAAGTTTTGCCACATTGAAAATACTGTAATGGGTTTTCCTTTTTGTAAACTCTCCAACATACAAAAAGTTATGAAATTTTATAAAGTGCACTGCAGCTTTCTTCTTGTTTGCGAATATTGCAAAAGTGTGTGGGAACTCCATGAATGAATTATACTAAAAGTAATCTTATGCAAAAAGCCGAGTAAAGGCACTTGGCTGGGTGAACGGTTGGGAGGTAGTCACCTTAACAGCCACATGTTCAGAGATGGTTTATTTAAATGGAACGACATACTGCTGGATAATGGCTCTTACATGATCGGAAAAATTGGTTTACGAATTTTGCACTTTTGCTGTTTTCAAGCCGCATAAAAGGTTCGTTTTATTTCGTGTATTCATGCTCAGGGAACACAATACTATTACTCCTTTTCGCATGTATCGTAATTCCATCAAATACAAAGTACACACTCTCAGTCAATGTGGAAACCGGGATAGAAAATAAAACGTGAATATAGAGTCAAATAGGAAACGTTTATGATGTTGAAGATGATAATGTTCATCTCGCGGAGAGTAAGAGAAAGCTTGAGAAGTAAGTGCCATAAACTACCTACGGAACTAATGGTGCCTCATCATTTCTCTTGCAAGGAAGCAGCAGCCGCTGCTCCTGTTATTCTACGATAAAAAACTTCCATTCTGTCTCCCATCTCTACTAATGATGATGAGTACATCAAACACAATAATGATGATATGAAGGTTTTTCTTATGCTTCACACTGAAATTTCGCTACTGCTGAAAAAGCTTTGCAGCAGCATTACTCCCACCACAGCAGGTAAACTACGTACTGAAAAAGGGATTTTGCGTACGTGTAGTGTAGAGTAAATGGGAATTTTTGATAGTGGGTGCTGCAAAACAGATTATAATAATAAAGCACACACACTTGTACACACACAGCAAAATTTCCTTGGCCTACACAGACTTGAAGTACTAATACTAAACATGATATTAACAAGGGTGTACAATGTAGTGTATTTTGTCTATAGCACAGGCAGACATGTCTAATTTAAATTAAAAGCAAACATTTAAAAAACGTTCCTATGCATAGCCAAGGAATTTAGGTGAAAGGAAGCGAGAGTACTGAAGTGGCGATAAGGTGTACTAATATGTACATAGCTTTGTTTAAAATTACCGGAATATTTTTACCATGGCAGGATTTTGCAAATTTAGGCCACGGAAGTGGCTGCTACTACAGCAATGTTGATGTATACGGACAAATTGGAAGTTGTTGCAATACTTGGCTTTCATTAAATTATAGTTGAGCGCCTATGAAGAAAACCTGATTATCAGTTGGAAAGGACCCAAGACAACACGCATATATAGGCTCCCTGCATCCATGTATCTTGCCCGGTTTAAAACACACTGTACTATATATCTCTATATCATTCTTCCTATACGTACATGTTCGACTGGGCACTAAAATGGTGACGCACTGGAAAGTTTGTAATTTCAAATCTGTTTATATGACCCTTATGAGGCATTAATACAATTTGACGGCACATTTCATAGCTGCCTGTGCACATTACCAAACTGGTTGGCTTATAAAACCGAGGAGAGTGAAATACCGAGAGAAGTACGTACTTGCAGTAAAAGCAGTGGAGGAAAAACAACGACAACAATCGCTTCATCCATCTCCTCTCTCTCTTTCAACTTTTAATATGCTGCCTACCTGCCACTTTCAGTTCACATCTTGTCAAGAGTGTTTTAATAAATACAAGAAGAAAACTTGCACTCTCCATCGAGGTAGAGAGATAGCGAGATGGATAGGATGGAGTGTTCCGAGTAGAGTAGTTACCAGGCAGGAAAAGTGATAGGTGAGACTACAAAAATGTGTAGGTAGCAGTGAGCATTATGATGACGGAAACTTGATTGGATGGTTAGTCGGTTAAATGACTGACTGAATGATTTCAACAAGAGAGCGAGAATGTGTTTGTACACTAGGAAGCGTTTATCTGGAGCATGTATGCATTTTGGTACAAGTAATGCGAGTTTTTGAAATAATAATAAAGCCAGGCTTCCCGGAAAGAGCATCCCCACGATAAACGTTATATAGTTTTGGAGAATAGCGCTTTGATGTGGTGGAGTTGTAGAAAAGTGTAAATAGTCGACAGGACTCATAATAATATGTTACTTTGGTACCCGGACTCACGCACACCCTGCAAACATACGACTCATAGAGACAGAACCCTAGACAGGAATAAGTGGTAGTCGATCAGCAAGTACGAATGATGGCAGTGCGAAATGGGGATGACGATGATAATGATGAGAAGATTAGAGTATGAACGTGAAAGGCGCAATGTATATAAATGCATCATCATACTTTAAGCGTTACGATGATACATACATGTAGCAACGGAATTTAGGTGGGATAGTGGTGGTAGCGGCTTGTGTGGTGTACGCTATCGCCACTCTTGTGGTTCCATAAGCAGTCACCTGGAAAAACACTCATCTACCTTGCTTCAAAACATTACAAAGTATTAATAATTTTGAGGCAGTAATATTAGCACCAAAAATGAATGAGAAACAAACTTTTAGGCTGCATAGCTCACCACTTCAATCAAACTAAGTGTACCAGTCAGCACAGCAAATCGCTTATTTATTATATACAGGAGAACGTATAACACGTGTCAAACTCTGATAATTGTTTAGCAGAAAATGCCTGTAACTGAGAAGCAAGTATGCTCTGATTGCAGAGAAAGAACCCCGTGTTTACTTATCTCAACTTTCACCCCACCTTCAAATCGCCAGCTTACGTTCTTAGTGCTAGTTTACAATATGAAGCGATGGAAGCTTCAACCACTCATTGGTTTTGTACTGTTTGCCAGTTCTTCTGCACAAGTATTTGCTTATACCACTTATTATATATTAGTAAAAGTGTTTTGAAGCAGTGGAGCTGTAGCCTAGTTTGTTTAAATACGCAAAGATGAGATGTGAATCTCGTCACATTTGTCGTCATATGACTATCTGTGTCTGGTATTGTAGAATTGTGAATACGTCCTTCTAAATAACTTTTTCTGTATTTGAAGTTTGTCTAAGGTATACTTGGTGGCTGTTTTCATATACTATAAATGAATACATACTTCATTCATTCGTTTTACGCTTTTAGAACTTAGATATATAAAAGGGTTGCTATTTCTAAATACATTGCCTTTTCAAAGAATTGATTCAAGCTATTTGATTAGAGATAATTTGTATCAAATCAAAGCAATGCCGACGTCTTGGGCATAGCTCAAGAAAAGGGGCTCTTTTACCATACATTATTACACGAGTCACTAATTACCTGAAATGTCGTATTGGCAATATTGCATATTTGTTTTTGTTCCTTCATTTAACAAATATCGCGTATGAAATATTATGAAACAAGATTCAATTTCTTCCTATTCGCTTCTAGCTTTACTGATGTCATTTCGTGATGCAAATTCATCAAATTTTGCACTGCAGCGTGGTGATGGTGATTGGTTGCTTATGATGAATCAGTGTATTCACAATCAAAGAACACTTTATAATAATTATAATGACCCTTATAATAACTACTACAAAACGTCCCTCTTCTGCCGCAATTTGCGCAACTGCGATTCGTTAAACCACTATGATAGACTAGAATATGCTCTAGAATAAATTCTTGCAGTATTTATTCTGAGAAATGAATGACAAATCAGTCAACATACCGCCTAGTTTAAGTGCATTGCAAAAATTTTCACAGCTATTCCAATACACCATTGAAATTTATTCATGCATTTCATTTTCAGCTCACTCCATTGCAACATGTGAATACTCCCGCACTGATTACTACATTGCTGACTATTATTACTACTCTTATTTTGATTCGCACTGTTTTAAACTTATTTCTTTCAGATGACGATCAATACGAACTGGAAGGAAAGGATTTAAGCTTCTCTTCATTACTTGCCGCACACGGCCGTCGTCGTTCAGAGAGAAGTGTGTCGTACTCGTCCTGTTCCTGGTCGGATGTGTCCATTGGATCCGAAACCTTACCAAGACGACCTCTCAGTGTTAACCCTTCAATATCCAAAGGTCTTTTGGTCGTTTCGGTAGAGAGCCGCGGAAGGGAAGTAACGTTTGTTGAGCACTACACGTCTTCTCATTTGATGACGCTTCCTCCCATCTTCCTTGCTGCATCCCGGGGACGTTCCACCCCAGTGGTCCTGCTTTTACAACATGGTGCTAAAGGAAACATATCGGTAAGAATGGGAAAATGGTTTTTTTCAGTCACAGAAAAAGATGAAAGGAGACAGAACACAGCGCACGAGAGTACATGAAAGAAAGCATGGAGAAAGTAGATCTATCACATTTCCCATCACACGTCCATTTTCCATAAATTGTTGAGAAAAATGACTGCTAGGTCAAACTGTATTATAAACTCCTCAAAATGCCGTTATGTTCTTTGATATGCAAAATGTAATCTCAATCTCATATATGAAGAGGAAAGGAAAAACGTGAACTAAAAGGAACGGGGAGTTTTCCCCTCTTTAAAGCAAACTTTAATAGTATTTCTTCATCTCTCCAGAATAGCATGTGCTTCAAAAATGCACTTAATACTTTGTATTGACTGGATGAAGGACGAATGATACGAAAGTAGATAAATAGGATGGGAAGGTATTATCGTAAAGTAACGAGGTTGTTGCTACAGTGTATATAGTGTTCGTACACTAATATTCGGTTATTTGGAGGGATAAATTGGTTATTTCCACAACCGACCGGACTATTTAACACTTACATAACGTCGTCTTCCAAACAAATAAGCGTTCCCGGCATAAAAGGTTGTATATCATCACTATCTACCCGTAAATTGGCGAATGGTCAAAATGGCAAATTGCAACATATCAGCTAAATATTATGAAGATACGAAAATCTTCATTTTTGCATTCAATATAATATGTTCAATTTTGAGAAAAAAATTCTGAGTGATATGTTACACAATGCAGCGTATGTGGGTATGGATAATAGTCCCAACCACATTCGAAATCTTAGTCTGCCTTTTTGTTGATTTATAAGGTGAACTTGGCTCGTGTGCGTATGTTGCAGATTTGTCCTTAGTCAAAACATAGTCAAGTGATATGAACATCTTTTGAGAAACATGGACATGTACAAAAATATATATAGTGGCAATAGTGGCTGTCAACATATAATATAAATATATACATAGAAATACAGGGTATGCTTCAGAGAATAATCATAATGATATTGGACGATAAAAGCATTACAAGCAATATGCACGCAATTCCTGACAGACTGAGAATGACGCCCAGTTTTAATTTCCGGTGCAGACGTATGTACACGTTTCTTCGTGTACATAATTAGATTGCTAGTTCTGCTAAACTTTATCTTGTTTGTATGTGCCATCTGTATTAAATATGTTGTTACTTTTGCTAGTACTTCCACTGTATGGCCATTTTCTCACGTCAGCATGATAACTTGAACCTTGTTACACTAAAAGCATGATAATATTGCATAGACCCACAAATGAGCCCTTCAAAACAGAAGGACTAAGGAAATCTTGAATAAAAACGTATGATAGTCATTTTATTTAAATGTAAACATTTGGGTTTAAAAAGCTAGTTACTTTTACAAACCTCTGAAATGGAGAATCACATTTTACATTTCAGAACGTGTGACACCACATTTATGCTTTACAATGGCTTCCTGTGCTTTCACCATTTTACTACGTGTAAGCAAACCTATAAAGAAAAGAGCGAAACAGAAAAGGGAATTGACGCATAGTTTAACATTTTGTAGACACTTTGAAGATTTGTAACCAAACCAAAAAAGCAGGTTTTATGCCAAACGTAAAGAGAAACAAAGTACGAAAATAATAATACATACACATGCGTCGTTTGTTCTGCTGTGTTTGCGCACTTAAGAAACAGACAGAGAATGAGATTACGGCCGCCTTTATTTTTCTGTTCAACGGAGACACTGGTACGAGATGGGCTATGTAACTCACGTTACTTTGTACTTATCATCATTCGTCGTCGTTTGAAAAAAGAAATCTTTTTTTTTCATTGCGAAAGGTGTGCAGAAATGCGATGAGTCGTGAGATAAGCAATTTAATGTACACACTCACGGATGGAACATTTGTTTTCCTCTTGAGAGAAAATCAGTTGGATAAAAATCAATACATTTTTTCCCTTTACCCTTCATACACACACACGTTTCAAAGCTAACATCAGCGTCTTCTGAAATCAGTCAAAGAGATATACGTATTCTTGCTAAGGGATCATAATACACCAAAAATATTTTATATAGGTACTTACATTATATCAAGAGTTATGTTTGTTATCCTAACATTTAAATGCTATAATTTTGTAGCTTTGCTAAAGTGGTAGACTCAAGGTCGTTATACCAGCAACTCATGCAGTTTGCTTTTGGTTAGCTGTTTGTCTAATCTCTCAAGCCGGATGAATACGCCAAAAACGCACACACGTATTGCAGAGATAAACGAAATGTGAAAATGCTCATATATCAACAAGAACTACTGTATAATATGTTACTCACCGCAATATGTACGTAAAAAGGCGAAGAAAAAAAAACTATATAGGAAACTTGAAAAAGCACAAGCTTGACTGATTAGGAAATAAGTCATGGTGTTTAACACTTTGTCAAACTGAACTACAGGAAGCAATGATGGCAAAAACCTGTTTGTAGTTTCAGTAATCTGGAATGTGTATGTGAATGAAAGTTTTAGGACTAATAAACGCGTGTTGTGCCTTCAGCATTTCCTGATTGGGGCTTGTTCGAACATTGGAGTCAGAAACAAAAATGCCTATCGGCATGATGCAATATGAGACATTGCACGAGTGAAACTCTCATAGTTTGGAGATTTATAGGCTGACAGCAAATCTCATAAACTTACATAATAGAGCACCTATATGCTTCCGGTAGATGATGAATACAGAGCATCAATAGATGCCGAGTTCTGTTCTGTGCCTTTTGGGATGCACCAGAATAGCTGGTTTCCCCTTTTTCCATCATCTAGTCGTAGCGTCTCAAAGCGAACAATAAAGATGTGTATGAAAGCCAGGTTTTTAGAAGTATAAAAGACGAAATGATTCTCAAAAAGTACGAAAAAACTTGTTTATAATGATTGTTTCAGGATCCTCTGGGCAATACTCCACTTCATTTAGCCGTCTTACAGTCTCCAACCCCATGGGATGTCATCCTGGATTTGATGGAAGGCGGATCGAAAATTTTTGCTCGGAATGAGCGTGGTATCACACCTCACGACCTACTCCCTCCTATTCTTAGACTTCAAAAGGAACTAGTTGCAGATTGTTGGTTGGGTCTTGTGCTTGAAGACGCAGCTCACGTGTTAGAGCAATCAGACCAAGGTAAGCACTCAGTGCATTTACTGGATTGATTAGTAAGCAGCCGTTTAATATGTCGCCGCCCAACTACCATGAAATACGTTAATGCCTACATAGCGTAGAATTTTCCCATTCGTGTATGCATCAATTTTGGTTTGCAAAACAGATCATATTTAATATTGATAGGTGACACTAGCTTGAGTGAAAAGTCATGTACTGCGTAGAATCCGTAATTTAGTTTTTGAGAATACATATTTAGTTTCCCATGCATTTGTGTAAATCTTGGCAGAAATAATGCACCTGCTGCCAAGCATGGTATTTCAAGGTTTGCATGAACGTATACGATCTAGTAGAATACAAGGATAATGTGCATTCTGGCACTTGGCACAATGTGAATTGCGAATAATGAACGGGTTTGTTCCCCAGCGTCCCAAAACTCAACGCGGGACACAAGAGAGAAGAGAGAGAGATGAGAGGAAAGCAAGCATGTATCTTGTTTAGTGGTGGTATGGTGGTAGTAAAAGTAAAGAGAGATGTTTACACGATTTCGCGGAAAGCAAGGAGAAACTGTTATTTGCCTGCCCTCAAGTCATTTCTAGACTTGCTGACATAATGACTGACTGTCAACGGTGTACACACAAAATTTCGTCTTTTGTGACTCCCCAGTCTCTCCGTCTCCCTTTCTTTACAGGCCGTGCACACACACATCACCTTATTTGCAAAGACAAAGTCTGTTGTGGAAATATAGTGGTTTCGAGTTGTTTTTCTATGGTTGTACCTTTTGGTTGTAGATTATTTCAGTTTGTGTGAGTTTTGTGTGTGTATGTGTTAATACAAAAGTGTGTTCTTATGCTGTCCCTTGTGCTTTCCTCTACTCTCCTAACTTTCCTTTATTTTATTGGTCTCGGTGGGGCTTTGGTGGAGTATTGTACTACTTGTTTGGCCTCCAACTACTACTTGCTGTCTAAGGAGTGTTGCCACCGTTCCTGGATCCTTCGACCTCGATTCTTAAACTAACCTAAAGTCAAAGATGAGAAAATAAGACGAAAAACGCGAACCAAGCAGTTATCGTCATTTTTATAAGTACATGCACGCCTCCGTATCCATGGTTTTGAGTAAGGGAATTGACACTGAAGAGGAAATCACAATATTATTTCTGGTTACACTAAGAACTGACAAGACCAGCAAAATATATAGGTACGTGAGGCTATGTAAGTAGAGATGGGAAACAACATTTTCCAATGCAAAAATCTTAGTCTAAGCAGAAAATGAGAGCCTGTGTGTTACATACGTATGTGTGCACAACCGGGACATGATCACGGCATTGAAATATTGAATGTAAAAAACTGAAAGTATGTATCCATACAACCAGTAGAAATGAATATTATGCACGTCAGGCGTGTGTAGATGTGTGACTTTTGGTGCAAACAGAATGGGTGTAATGCTGGTATCGTGTATGGAAAGAGTGAGAGAAAAGGAGACAGAGAAAGAGACTAAACTTGCAGCTCAACTTTGTAATCTTCGGTATTTACTTTCCAGTCGATGAATCTGGGCACCACCGCACCGCTCCCTCCGCACCACCATCAGCAGAGGTTCCCACTATATCACATAGCACATTATAATACTATTACCAGCCAAACATGCTGACTGAGAAAGCTCATGCACCCTCGTCTCTCTTGAGACGCTAACGTGCCTCTCTTTCTCTGAGAAAACAAGCACCGTATTAATAATTCCAAATGTTTAAACTGGATGGTGAAAGTAGAGGATACATAATATTCCGGAAAACGCAAAGTTACACCGTTTAACCACTTTAAAAATTGTCTGAAACCGCACAATGTGTACTTTAATATGCAATAATAATATGATGGCATGCAGCATTTTTGTTATGAGACGCTCTAAACTCTTTCGCTCTTTCTCTCTGTGTAAAAGTATTACTGTGAGGCCTCGATGCAAACCCCTTTCTCCGGCTCTATTATGCACAACGACGAGAATGAAATTATGTAGAGGGTCAGCAACTTGATTTGCCCCAGAATTGGGCTAGTAGCTAGTATTCCTTACTGGCTGGTACCAAGCATCTACAAGATGGTTTTAAGTACAAAAGAATGCATGGTTTCCTAAAATGCTACAAGCACAGAGTCTGGAAAACATTTGTTATTGCTTGCAACCTTTTGTGAGTTTGTGAAAATCGTGAAAGTGATGAATATTGATGACCACTTGTAATTCGTAAGTGCTTCCTTATATTATTCCACACAGGAACCCGTGATACTACTTCTCGTTCCAGTCGGCTATTCAAGAAACTTCACGAAGCCAGATACCACCGAGACAAAAATTCCGAAGGTAAAGGTCCTGGACAGAAAGTGGCTGGAAAGGGGGCCAGTGGTGGGACTGGAGGAGCTTGTGGCGGCGGTGGAGGTGGCACTTGCACTTACGGTGCTGGTGGAACTGGCGGGGTAGATCAAATTTTTTCGTATGAAGTATCTATGCTCAGTGAAGGACCATCCTCGGCAGCTCCTGGTCCATCCCAGCCTGTACTCAAGGTAAATGCAAAAATGTTTCGCATTTTCAATCTGCAACGATAGTGTACACTATAATTTTCAGTATAATATGCAGGGCTTGTTTGTCCATATCCCTGGAAATTTCAGGCTGGAATTATTAATTTGAACCTAGTTTGGACAAATTCATCGATAGGTATAGGTTACTAAAAGAATATTATCTATAGTGGATATTATTTAGCATAAACAATCATATACATTTCTAAGGGATTACTATTGTTATGATAAAAAAATACACACACAATCAACTAAAAATAGTTTATAATATAAACATTGAGTTCGTCTATAGTTTATAAGTTCGTATTTTCGTTTGTCGAAAACCTAACCTCCGGATTCACAACCAGACAGAAGATTGTACAATTGACTAAATTCAAATTAATTTGATTTAACTATTGTATGAAATTTGTTGCGATGCTATGTATGGATTGAAAAATTATGATATAAGTTATTGTTTCGGCCTTTTGCCTCCCTTATAAACTCATCGTAAAGCAATGTTGCATTTAAAACATTGCACTGTTTATTTGCACTATGTTTACAACATTTATCTGCATTATTGCATGCTCTGCGTTCAATGCTCTTTCCAGCAAAGAACACATTTTCCACTGCAATGGATGCTTGGTCATAAACTTAATAGTTTTAATAGCTTAGAAGATGTTTCATTCTAAACCCAGGCATTTTGGGAAAGTGCTTATTGTTACATGGCCATGGAGGAGTACTTTTGTCCGCCGGTGCTAAAGAAAAAGCGCACAAGCCATGCTGGCATTGTTGTTTTGATGTCATTAAGTTGCTGGGCACTTCAAAACACTAAAATTGTTTTTCTTAATCTTCAACAAAGTCTAGGAAACTAGAGAGCTTTTTTCTCTATGTGTAATCCAAGTCATTTTCGTTGTTCTGATGTTGCGGTCCTTTTGAGCTTGTATAATGTTCGCCTTTTGTGTCTATTGCAACATTTATAAAAGGGTACTTGTTTTGCTGCTGTAATCATAGTAAAAGAGATATTACAGTTCTTTAAAATCTTTTGACCAATTTTTGTGTTTAAGGTTTTAACTAGCAATACTAATTTAAATTTCGGTTAAAAAGTTTGCCATCTTATTTCATCTCCTGCAAGTGATTTTGGAGGGGAAAATTTTTTCATAACAACACACAATTTCACTCTTCTCCAGTTCGTACAACTTGATAAAAAGTATCCCCTCAAGCACTTAGCAGAAAAATCCTAAAAGTTTTATTTTTAGCAAATACTTAACCAAGTATGGTATATGTATAGAGATATATACTTCTTGTGTTGGACACATTTTCCGGAAATCTATTAAAAAGCTTGTTAGACTTTCTCCTCGTTATTGAGAAACAGCTCGACGACACTAGTGTTCTTCACCTACGGACTTTTCAAACAAATCCCACCGTAGCAGGACGGAAATTTTGACACTTGGTGGAGAAAATTTTAGAACTTTCATCACTTTTCCTGACAAACTTGAAATAAGCCTTAATGTATTAGCACACTGTGTTCAAGTTCTCTAAATACGAGTCCAGGAAACTGAACAGAGTATTAAATTGTTTTTGTTTTTAATCCCTTGAACACCACAGCTGCAGATTCAGTTTGAAAATTCATTACTACTAGATAACTTTAATGTATGTATAAAAATAAAACAAAAATAAAAGTATGTTACCAAACAGGAGTTGCGAGTCATACCAATGCAAACCCCAGTAATAATCTGAAAGATCATAGAATTCAATAGAAAGTAATAATAGGCTTTTGTCAGAAGTCGACAAACCCAACTATACAACCTCCCTTTTTAAACTTGCTTGAAATTCTTGGAAAAAAACATACATATACCATAAGAGTAAGGTATTTGAAGTGGAGTGTTGTTGCATTAATTCAATAGAGATTTTTTCAATTGTTCTCCTTCAAGAGTTGGGCTAATCTATAAATGCTGTATTAAATGAAATATTGCTAAATGCTCATAGTATGTTGCATAGGTACTAATACAGGCAGTTTATAAATATTCCCGTTCTACCGTTTGTGTAACACACTAAGTTTAAAACACACACAAAATTAAAGGAGAATGCTTTTACTCCAAACCCTATTTTACTTTTTAAGTACAGTTAGAACATTAGGATTAGTACGCTTACAAGGTTTCTAAGCTTCCACCCTACACTTGTAAAGTGCAATTTCCATCCAAGAGTTTGGGGTGTTTTCACTGAAAATGAGTAATCATTTTCCTACTCACTGGAGGCTTATTCTTTGTCGGACTGAGAGTGGAATGTATACTTGAGGAGGAGGAAGAAGACTAATTGTATATTCTTCTGCAAGTACATAAGAGGTTATTCATCAAAAGGCTTCTGATGATGACGGGCGCACAATGCAGTAGAAATAGGAGCAACAACACTAACCTGCTATTGTAGAACCACCACTACTACTATAAACTGTAGAACAGCTTTTCTCTTCTTTAAATTGTCGTTCGCTGTGTTGGACAGTTCGCGTGGGATGATGATGATGATAGTCTTGTTGTTTATGCACGGGTTGGGCTAGAAATGGGATGCTGGTTTCACCGAATTTTTAAAATGGGCATGCTTATGGTCCGGATGCAGATGCTTGCCGAGATTTGCATTATTTTGGAATATTATTACGGGATAGTTTTAAGCTAATGGGTGTACACGTGTAAGTCCTTTCCCTTTCTTCATGGATATGCATGCGTATGCAAATAGCTACACTGTTCATCTGTAATTATTATTCCTTTGCTGTTGCTAAGTTACACAGACATAACAAAATGATATAAAATGATGCATACAATTATCATCATTCGTACTATTAATGATTTTATAATACAAATGAATGAAGCAGTAACTAAAAATGAAGCAGTACCAAAGCCTGGTAAAATGGTACATGTGCCAACCATCTACCTGTAATTTTTCAATAAACTTGAGAAAACATCTTTTAAAAGGACTTTGGCGCTTACAATCATTCAAACTTTTAACATCGCCCTTCTTTCTTACGCCACAAAATTAACTTCTTTAAAAAACCAACACAATAGAGGTGGAAGGATAAAGAGTAAGTTGATTGTGACGAGGAAGTACAAATGAAAGTTTTCAACTTCCAACTTCACCACTAGCAAAGTAAGTTTCTGACTCTGCCATGTTGTTCCAGATATCACAATATATACGCCCCTCTCAGTTCTTCCGCTTGCTAATATCAACTTTTTTGCCAACTAAATGCAGAGATAAGTTTTACTACCCACGCGACGTAGAGCGTTTTTAATGAAAACTGTCTGTACGACGAGCACACATACGCCGATGCGCCCACCAAGTAGACTAAAGTTTTTGGTTGAGTGAAGTGATTGATGTTATACTCAGTGGACTATCATGATGCAATGTTAAGTCGCTCCAGTTTCATTAAATTATTGAATAACGAAACTCACAATATTGCTTGTATCTGTCTCTATCTGTGCACACAATAAACTCAAGCAGTTGGGTCAATTGAAGCGTGGAAAATGTGTGTTCGTCTAAGACTGTAGATACCCAATGAAAGAAAAAGTTGTAAAAATGCATATACAAATAATAGTGTTTTATGATTTGTAGTAAAGGGCTAAACACATAGTTATAATTATGTGCTTTTCTGATGCCCGCAAAGTATGATTGTGAAAGGGAACATGCATATCAAAAGACAATAGAACAACCCGTCACACCTGGCTTGTCTTAATTTGGCTAAGGAAATTTGTCTCTGTTTCGGGGATTACGGAGAAATCGGAATGAAAACGCACAAAAGAAATAATAGTTAGCGTAGAGAAAGAAATATCCTTCAGCAGTGAATACTAATCTTGACGTGATTCTTTATCGCACGAGAAACTTTTCTTCATTTTCCCTCCGAGTTGTACAAAAAATTCAGGGACAGAAAAAAATCAAATTGGTAAACTTTTTGATTGAATCTTACACTGTGGTAACACAGGTGTTAACTGTTAATCATCGTCATAAGGATGGTCATACTTACTCATGCAAGCGTATACTAGTACATGGGAGATCGTCTTACAGTAAAGCACATATTTTTGGTAAAGTTTGGAGTTTTCGAGAAGTGTAATATCAGTTACAACACATCCTAGAAGAAAGGAAGACGTGTACAAAGCAATTTTTTTATGCATTGAGCCACTGTTATAGTTATGTTAACGTTACAACGATGCGGTAGTGGTATTGCAGCAAAAAATAGAGTTAACTAGTTTGCGTGCACACTATCAAGGAGTTGGTATATAAGAGAATATCTGACTGACTGACAATGAGAGGAAGCGGAACATATGGGAAATGAGTATTATCAAGTGATAATTTGTTTCAATCTAGCCCACCTAAAAAGGCAAAACACTGGGAGAAATGTGTTTATTGACGTAGAAAGAAATGAAAGGGTAGAATTGCTGGGGTATAGATAAACAATATTGTATGGTAAATGCATACGTATACAAAGTCAGAAGTCCTCAAAAGAAAGGGAAAGGAAAGAGAAACTACAATGCACTATCTCTTAACGACTGATGTATTCAGAGAGTGAAAAGAAAGCAATGAGGAACCTTTGCATTTGCAAATTTGGCTTTCTAGAAGATAATCCATAACAACAAAGAACCATGGGCTATGTGAAATGCATTTTATTCGAAAGAAAAGAAAACAACAACGACGAAAGCATAATCGTATAGTATACATAATATGCATAAAACCGTACATTACTTTTAAATCCTACAAAACACAAAAACAGCCTAGGAAAAGGTAATAGCTCGTAGTATGGTTAATTTAGGATTGCTGATGTGGGAGGGAGAGGGCCAAGAGAATGAATGACGTCTACTAGAGGCGAAGCTATGCTAAGCATAATAAAAAAAACTCCCGGTGTCTGTCTGTGGATTTGAAGCAAAGGGAAAAGAGGAGGAAAAATGGAAACATAAGCCAGCATCTCATTAGTCCCCTGTGTTCTCGGTTTTTTACATTGTATTCGTATAATAGGAAAAAATAAGTCTTGGCGTGTTTAGGTGCCTTTGCGAACAGTGACTGGAAATGCAAACTGATTCATGTTACTCGTGTAAACAAAAACCGTATTACAAGACGACAACAACAACAATAGGCTGCTGCCGCTGATACAAGTTTCTGTCAATTTATTTGCATTAAAGTAAACAAAAACGTAAGAACCTTTTTGGGGATACTATATTACTGAGAGTGATGTGCTTTGGATGTAGAGGTTTTGGGGAAAGTTTTGCACGAAAGTAGCTTCCGCATTTCATATGAAATTAAGTACGAGAAAATTTGCAAAAACGCCGTTTACTCGGTATCTTTAAAGATGACTACGTAAAATGATAGTGTTTAAAATTTTATTATAAAATTTATCCTCATGAAAAAACTTTAGAGTATATATAGGCCATACAAAGTATTCTCAATCTGTTTTTAGCAAAGCTATACTGATATGGATATGGACGAATTTGCAATAATATAACTCTAACGTTTAACGTAATTTGTAATATCTGAATGCATTTAAGGTAAATATTCATTTTTATATTTTTTACGTACTTCACAGAGCTGCATAGAAGAATCCGGTACTAGTGGAATAGGTCCTACACCTGGACCATCCAATGAGCCCAAAAAGAAGCTTAGAAAGAAGAAGGAGAAAAATGCCAATAAATCCAACACCGAAGGAGGTACCTCAATAATTTATACCTTTCATACTCAACGACGATTGCGTTAACAGACATTTTTCTTGAAAAGCTGAGCAGAAGCAAAGCATGCGTGTGGTATTTGTTTCCCGTGTCACGTGCACTATCAAATCAATCTTTGATGGTAAACGGAAACCAGAAACGGAGAAAGTGGGCATTTTTGCTTCCAGTGAAAGATATATTATAGTTCATCTATTTAGATGCATCCCTTGTCTTTTACATAATACCTTAAGGATATTGTGGAAAACATATTTTGCCTGTAGCATATTTTCGAAATATTAAAAACTCAAGCATATGCTAAAGAATGCGAATTTTAATTAAACTTTCTTTTTTTTTCTAAATACCAGATTATTAACATTTGGCTCTGCAAAAATACTATATACAAGAGTTTACATCGAGACGTAACCTCGCCTCAGGATGTACCTGAAATTCAGTTTAGCATCTATGCTGTAGGTAGTTATATGGGTTTAGGCAAAATTAATATAGGTGTCGATACGCCGAATCATGCCCAGTATGGAATTCAATACTCGTTCTTGCTTTCTTTACTACTCTTCCCGCAAATTACTGCTGCTTTCCACCAGACTCGTTTTCAGGCATTTTTAGAATGTTTTTCGTGATATGTACAGGAATGTTTTACACATTACAAAATATAATTTTTCTTTTGAATTTGGATACAGTGCAGTACGAGTTTGTTATAAGAATAATATGTAATACATATACACGTAAAGACATACTAAGAGCTAAGTTTACTGTTTCCTGAAGTTTTAAGTTTCATGGTCATTATATACCCGCATTTAGAAAAGTTGAATTTCAACACGTTTTTCCTCAACAGGAAAATCTCGTCTAGGATGATTTTGTTGATATTACTGCTATTTTTACTTGAATCAAGACATTAATGTTTACTTTAGCATTACAAGAACATTATTTCATGATGTAATGATTCCATCATCTTATATTTCCGTTTTTGCCAAGGTTTTGCAGATATAAATCATAGTAACTGAACATAACAAACCAACACAAAACCCTTCGCAATACTCTTGATTGAGCTTGTGTATGAAAATCAAATGCTTGCTTGGGATTTCAGATCCAGTAAAAATGGAGTGGTCCGAATTGGCTCGTTGTTTATTGACTTTGAAGTCCATTGCTTCAAATGATGAGTGCCTTGATGATCTTCTAGAGGGACTAAACATTCATTGTCAGTCAGTTTTGAAACGATTTCAGCAAGTTCCACCCACTACGGATGTTCCTTTGGATCCACACAAATGCCTGTCCGGTCTTCTGCACACACTAGTTATGGTAATGCATCACATTGGTCGTGATTTTGACACGACTTTTGACAGACAAGTATTAAACTTTTAGCTCGTATTCAGCTAGCATTTTCTGTGAATACAAAAACTGTACGATTTATTATAACTCTAAGAGATGGTTATGATTTCTCTCAGAATATTAGTTACATAGCACTCACGTAGATTCTTAAGCTTTTTAAATCTAAAAACATTTTCATTGATTATTTACATGATATTGTGCTTCACTTTCACCGCCCTCCCATCTGTGTTCAACCAGGCTGCGCTCCAGTGCCACAACGGTCGGGACGAACCTAAGAAATATTTATCGGATGTTATGTGTGGTCTGAGTAAGGCTTGTCTTGTATTTTCTACGGGTCCGCATCCCCTTCAGTATACAGCTATGGTGGCTCTAAACAAAATCATAGATGTATGCGTCGTGCATCGCCTCACAAAAGAAAGGTAAGGCGTATTTACCAATGACCCTTACTTTTCAGTTGGATTTCTTTGTTGGTTTTTGTGTTTGCATACATCCTTTCTTTCCTTTTACTCTTCACTTCCACGTAGTAAAACTTTCACTCTTTTATTTTCATAATTTAGAGCAAATAAATGCAATGTTTATGACTACGTGATGGGTGCGTACGAATCTAGCACCTTCAACTATCCAAAAATACATACGCCTATTAAATGCCATGAAGTTGCTGGGGAATAGTCGAACAAGTTTCACTATGTATCAGGCCGTGGACTTGCATATATATTGTTTTGTATAAAAGAAGAAGAAGAAAATCAATCCAAACATTAATTTATCTTCTTGGTTTGCAAGCCTTCAATATAAACACAATTTTTTCCCCGAATCAAATTTTATTCCACTCAATCCAACTTGCAGCACCATGGTATTGGCGTTGTGGGTACAAGCACAAGCCAGACTTTCCAATAATCCTGTCGCAGTTACTGTGTTTTCATAGAAACCCACTATCAACTATGGTGAAAAACGAAAGGCTGATATTCTATTTATTTTTTGTATTTAGAATCACATCATCCCTTAGCAGCGTATCCAGAGTGCAGTGAGCACGAGTCTAGTATATATTTATTTCAGAATTTATTTCTGTAACTAACGTCGTCATGTCCTTTACGAAAATCTCTGTAAGATGCTATGTATGTTTAGTTTATTTTATAAAAATGACTGTAAACATACTTGGTGTTATTCAATGGTGTTCATACTTGGGGATTGACTAAGGCACGCACCCAAACAAAAACGGTGCATGCCCATAGAGATCATCACGTAGTTATTTGCTTTTGCTTTGCCGTCTCTCTATGATTCTACAAAACTGTCATAGGATGTATCTCTCTGCCTTTCTCTCAAGTAATCCTCCATCTACAATTGCCCTATTACTACAAACATCAGAAGTTTGACAGTATTTTCGTACTCTGTTATCGCTGTGCACATACCTATAAAGTAATTCACAAAATTTTATGGCATTTTTTCTAGTTGGTTGTTACTTTTTTGTTTTTGTTCTCCTTTCCCTTTTCCCATCTTTCCCCCGTCAGTTCACATGAAAGTCGAATAAGCAAACAAGATAAGGTCTAACTAGCACAAAATTGTGTGAAACAAGCCAGGGAGAAAGGATTGCCTACAATAAACTAGAAAACGTACCTGAGCGAGAGTCACATCAACACATCATGTCATGCATTTATATAATATGGAATACGGATATAATACGTAGGTACACATTTACTGTATGACCGTGTTTTGTCCGTAATGTGAATGGTGTTCGGGATAGCGATAGCAACTACAAATTTTCCTGCCGGAGGCTTGTTATTATTATTGGGTGCGAAACGAGCGTTGAACTTCAAAAGGTTTATGGCGAAAAAGCTAACTACACTAGAGCTACCAACCAACCAACCACTAGGACCAGGAATACCCCTACTGATTTCTTGTATCGTGTAACATCGTTTACACACATATGATTTTTATTCTCTATCCCCATCGTCTGCGTTATGACAGGTCTACATAACGTGCAGAACCTGTGTTGACGTGTTTACACGCTCCACTTTTGACGAATCCGAAAGGAAAAGGGGAAAGTAAGTAGCTTTTTTCTTCTTTAGGTAGCGTATGTCACCGTCTATGTGACAACAGACGTAAAAAAGAGCGACAAAACGCAAATCATCATTTTTGAATGGGTTGGTAGGGAAACCAACCGTGAGATTGTGTTGATGTAATTGCAAATTTCACAGTACTTTTCATCGCTTTAAAATCCGTGATGAGAAGTGAGATGAAGACGAGAATAATTGCATATAAACCCTTATATGTTTGAGTAATATTATCCCTCCGTTTTGCACTAATTTGTGACTGAAATGAGTAACATAACGGTGTTGAAATGACGATGAAAGCATTATCATCACAATATGGTTTATAAAATTTATGCTACAAAATGTTTCGAGTAGTTGTCACCTGAAAAGTGGGATTTGTAAGGATTGTAATAATGAGACTGCTTCATTCAAGAACTAATGATGCTTTCATTCGTGGAAGACAACGTTAACACTTGAAGCCTTTTATTCAAACCTGAAAAGCTTGTTCCTTTACTGTTTGTAAGAAATGTGAAAAAGAGAAAGTTGGATGAAATGTTTCTGTCAAAATGGAAGGGGAGATATGAACAGACATGTTTGCATTCAAATTCACAGTATATGAGTTTAAAATAAACTAATGATGTAGCCCACACGCAATACAAAAAATAAAGTATACTGACAGACTTTTCTTTAAGTACAAACACACTGTCAAGGAATATTTAGTTATATTTAATAAATATCATGCATGATGGAATAAATGGGAAAGGTTTCTAAAGTTGCGAGTTCAATTTCTGAGATTATTACGTACATTGAATAGAAGTGACATTATAGTAGAATATAAAATTGGGAACATGATGATGTTTAGCAAGTTTTCAGCATGGTGTGTTGTGTATGAAAACGAAACGATATATAAATTGCATATATGTATATGTGTGGCAGCAGCATTACAGTAGATGAGCTGCATTAGCATTAGGAGTTTACAACAAGCTCAAATTTTCAAAGATAGGCATACTCAAGGAGAGGGAAAGTTTTGATGCATGAAATTACATTCGAAAAAAACCTTTTCTCCTTGTTATTCCTCTTGTGGTGAACATATTAAGTATTATGTTATAGATGTTTTTTGTATAGCTTTGAGGAATTCTGAAAACGTGTTTGTGTGACTGTGGGCTGAGGAGAAAGTCAAGAGAAAATAAAGATAGATTGTAGATTGAGAAACGGAAGAACAGCTTTGACGGATGATCGAAACTTGGTTGCATTCTTTCACAGAGATGAAAATTCTTTTGGAAAAAGGATTTGAATTTTTTAGGTGTTTAACCCAAAGAGACTGTGAACTGGATAATGTCTCTACAACACACAACTCTATGAAGAGTGAAAAGAAGAAAGTAGAACAGTTAGAGGGAACGAATCGACAGAGCCTTTTTTCTCTTCTTTGTATCTCATCTTTATTCACTTGTTACCTGCTAAAGAAATGGCAGTAGGGATGGATGGTTATGTAGTAGAAAAACGGTACTGCTTGTGGTTTTGCGCTGTTTGGTTTATTTGTATTCAGCGAGTGCATCACCCCATACGCTCTACGTGTCCGTCTACTAGACTAGTTTCAGATTACTCACCGGTCATCAATACAGATTTTACAGATGTTATAGTGATGCGGAAGGAAAGACACATGGTTTCCTATAAAAAGATGAAAGACTGCATTTTTGTTGATAATGATGTGAAAATTTGTGTTTAACCCACTCTCTTTCACTCTACCTGATTTTTATAACTGCTTTGTTTGCTGAACATTTTTCCTAGCCAACGTAATGCGTTTTTACCAAACTTTTTTTTAAAAAATATCAATTTATATACCTAATGATGCAGGAAAAGTTGGGAGCAGTAAGCAGCGGCACGAATACTTCGTGCGTTGAATATTTACTTTTAGATTTTAATGAAGTTTCATTATTTGTTGGTTTTGTCATGTATTCTAGTCGTGATATTGATCCGGATAAGCACAGTCAGAGCAATAATCTCTCAAGTCAATCACACGGGCTGACGACAAGCCAATCTGCTCAGCAGCAACGCGGATCTGTATTTATGTCCAAGTACAATACTACTAGCATCATTGGAAAAGGCCCGCTCCTGCGAAGTAAATCTAAGGATGTTTCTTTCAAAAACCCCAGTGTTTTTTCCCATCAAGATGTTTTAGGTGAGTAAATTTTCTCCCCTGATTGCACGTTTAGCATGCATGCACATCTATGATAAGATATGAATGCAGTTTTATACTGATTACTATGTGAATATAAATAGCTACAAATTGTGCTTCAATGTCTGCTGCTTTTAATATAACAAACTTGCATTGTATGTGAAAATTTAGCATTTTGCCAGGATGGGATAAAGGGTGAAGTGTCCTGTTAAATATGCACCCAACGACATTTATTCAAAATATTCTAGATAATTTGCTATTTGCACCAATAATTTCATTTTATAAAACAAAATCTTCTTGTGATATAAAAACAAAAACCTTTTTTTTTTCAATTTAAAAACCGTCTTTGTTTTATTCCCGGTGGAAACATAAAAGCCAACAAGGGCGACGATTGATAAATGACTACACTACTAAAATAGACATTTGCAAGAAGGAGTCGCGTCTGCTGTTGATACTTTCGAATTGCATTAAAAATTTATATATAGTGGAAGCAACGCAGAATGGTTATTGGATTTTTAGCCACAAACGGATTAGAACAACAGTATTCCATTTGCAATAAAATGTTTGTGTGATGAGAAGCTGATTATATGGGGTAGTTCAGTGTGGGGAAACTTGTGAATGCTTTTAATACAATTGTTGTTCGATAAACTTTCATTCAGTTTGACCATCAAGCAATGGTTTTTTACCCTTTTTGAATTGTTGGGTCTGATAGAAAAAATGTAATGCCTGCATGTTGCATGATTCCAGGGATGAGTTTTCTCTCGTTTTCTATATGCTCCGCTAACAATATAACGTAAATGTCTCCCTTTCCAGTCTCAAACCGCATTCATTGCAAAGTAATAACAATAGTAGAAACAACAAACTTGTCCAGTTATTTTTTTGACTTCAGCTTGATTGAATGTTTGACAGTTTCCCTGTTGTGCTGGTAAATTTTCCTTCTCTCTTGTGACCACTTACAACGTTTCCGATACACCATTCTAGTTTCAAAAGGTAGATGGGATAGTGTTGAAATCGAGAAATGTATTGGGGTGTTCCGCAAGATTAAGATTGGTAGACTAACAGTTTGTGAGTGTATTCAGTTTGTAATTTTTTTATATCTTTTATAAGAACATAGGAAGTAATACGAGAGTACGGGTATATGCTCCAATCCAATATATATTTAGGTGGAAGGTATAACACTTGTGGACCTGGGTGTTTTAGATTTAACATTTTATACTGCTGACATGGTTTCGCAGACTTGGTAAACATGTAACAAATAGCCCGAAGGGACCTAGCGATTTCAATTCCAAAAATTGCATACATACATGGCTAATGCAGGGAATGCAAGCTATTTTCATGCTCATCTTGTATACAACCTGATGTTCACGTAACATGACAATAATCGCAAACGAGTACAAGTAGAAATACACCAGTGTAATGGCAAAACTTTCCATTCATCCATTGACAGCAAGTATCCAATATATACAACAGTATTTCTACCCGCTTTTGTCCTATCCAACTGCAACTTTAGGTATATACGCTTTTATCATTGCATTTTTTCCCTATAGAACATCTAGAATATGTATTTGCACATTTTAAAAGTTCTGTAGACAGATGCAAAGTGTAAAGGTTTCTACATAAATGTTTTGTTCGTCTCATAATACCTGTCAGAAAATTGGTGATAGCAGAGAGTAACACCGTCAGGTAATACCCATAGAACAACAACGACATGCTGAAGATTTTTTCATCCTACTACTGTCTCTGCTGTCCACAAAGCTATATAACCGTAATGTTACATGTGATGCCGGTCAAAATGTCTTACAAACTTCCTTTCTTTCTTTGTAGTACTTTACTATTCGTATCATCATCGTCATTCTTGTCCTCATCACTGTTTTTGGTTCGTTTGACTCTTGTGTTTTTTTTATTCTTTCCCGTTTGTGCCGTCTATTGAAATGTATTGTGTGCTTATCCACTCATACACGCCGCGCTTGGCGAGGACAACAAGGCATTACTTTTTGTTGTATGGTCTGTTGAATGCGTGATGGGCTTGTATATGTGTTAAGTGGGGCCACCGTATAAATATATTTATTGTCAGTGTTGTCAAACGAATGGCCATTTTCATGTGCACTTTTGCCGCTTTCTCCATATGCGTATTTACATGCTAATGCTATTATAGCTCGTGCAATGCATCTATAAAATGCCGCCCTGTTTGCTCCATCTTCTAAATCGAAACCATGAAAAATTTATCTAGCCGATATCTGTTTGTCACGGAAGTCTGTGTGACTCTTTCACTTTCCTCACAAAAAATCTACCAAACTTCAGGCACCGTAGGTAGACACGCATTTTTCTCCAATGTGCACACTGCATGGTACACACGACATGTACTCCCCCTACATGTATTTGTCCTTTCTTTCAGTTTGCTTTCTTTTGTCACTATAATACTTTGAAAAAAGTCCTCTACGTACGAGCAGTTTCAACCAGGTAGGCAATCATACGTTTAATATATAATATGTGTAGTGTGACATGGAGGATGTACGTTGGGGTTAAAAAACCGCTGATTTTTTCTCGATAGACACAAGTTAAAGGTCGACAAGATATCTGTGTGGCCTTAGTAGTAGTACAATATAGTTTATCTTGAGCTTCCTTTTTTGGTTTTTGCTTATGGCATCACAATCGTGCCTTTCATAAGTACGTGCGTGCAGAAGGAATGTTGTGGAAAAACGAACAAAAGTTTACACACTACACAAGTATCGTTTTCCTCTTACATTATTATCTCTCAGCCCCCACTTTTTGCAAGTTTGTCTGTGTTTGCCGTCTTTCATCGTAGCGTGTGGATTGTTATTTTGTAGTTTTCTCTCCATTTTTTTCCTTTTTCATTTCTATACGTTGAACAATAGCATGTATATCAAGACACAAAATAATGTTGTTGATGATGATGCAGTAATACAAAAATCGTAATCGAACTACTGCTGCTTTCACAACCTATGTTAGTTAATAAAAAGTTTTTTTCTCCCTCACTTTCTCTCTCTTATTGTCGAATTTACTGATACGTGGGGTATTATAAAATGCAGACTACTACTTTACTACTACAAACCGGGAGAAGAGAAAAGAGTGTTATCGAGATGCCAGTTACAGCTCTGGTTAATACTAGCATAATAATCGAAATCCACTCAAGGTTGTCAGGCAGCTCATCGTCAGGACAGTTTAACTGTCGTCGGCTTCTCTTTTATAATGCAGGTAATGTTAGACAAATTGTAGGAACTATTAGCAAAGGCTAGCTAAATGAAACGACTACACGATTATAGGGAGAAAGCACGTTGTAACCACATGCATTGCACGTAACTTTTATATTGAGCGTACACTAATGGAATGCCGTTGATTATGCATGCATTTTTCAAGTGAAGACAAACACGCTGCGGTGTAGTTATACTTAAACTGCCACGTAGGTATTACTTTTACCTTTTTCGCTAGTCTTCTAAAATGTGTCACGTGAGGATAGGATGAAAAAAACGAGCGAGCTCTCCGCCTGATGTATAAGTATGTAAGTGTTGAACACACAACGCAACAATAGAGCTGTCATATAAGGATGATATCTTTGTGTTAGAGGACATAGGAAATTTCTAGCTGCCTAGATAGATTACTAACACCACAATGTAAAGGAATTTCCCTCTTTCTCTGAGAGTTTTCACAGTGCTTTTAAACTATACTCTAGAATTTATTGGTTGGCTAGTTGCTGTTGTAGGCAGCGGTCGGCAGGGAATGGAATGTAGTAGTACCAGGACCAGGTTTATTATCCTTTGTTGTTTGTGAGTTTACTTTCAAACTGCTGAATCGAGTACATTTTTTGTCTTGTCGTGTCCTTCATTGTTGATGATACTGCCACTCTATGAGCTGACATTCGACACTAACAAGAAACACTTCTAGCATGGAACTAAGTTAATTCTTAATATCTCGTTTCCATTTCTAATTTTCTTTTATAAATGAGAAGAGTGCATGAAACTGGTGAAAGCAAAGGAATACATGTGGATGATACTAGAGAATGTTATGATTAAACATGTCTACCATGTCGTATACTGGAAAGCATGCAAAAAAGTTGTGTAGTATGAGAAGTGCCGGAAGTGGAATCTGGCTTAGTTGAAAGATGAGATCTTGTATTATGTGAGATTATATGGCTTCCAAGTAAATTTGGTGAAAATGTTTGATTCTGTTTCACCATGTTGTAATTTCGAGAATCGGTGTGTAATGACAAGTAAATATACTTATCAAACTAATGTAAATTGTAGAAGTAACGCAAGTAGCACATCAGGAGTTTGGTGACAATAAAATTATAACCGAAAGCATGTTGTACATGCAATATTGAATGGTAGCTATGCAAGCGTAGTCTCAGTATATTTAATGTATGCTTGAAATATATAAGTTAAAGTTTAAGCTGCTATTCCTTAGTACCAGCTGTATGTATAATTTAATTGACAAATTTTGAAGCAGCTTTATTTCAAACTGGTTTTCCTGAAATAAAGTTTTAATAACATTTTGCATTATATTAGGTGATGCTTTAGAATAAAAATTTTAAATCACTGGATCCAAGTATAATAAAAATGCGCAAACTACTGGTATTTGTGCCCTTTATTAAAAATGTCTTAATGTTTGATATACAGATATACTTGAACCTGCCGTTGGACCCATTGTTAATATACTCCACAATGCCGTGACTCTGTACAAACGGACGATTGGATCTCGTCAAACGTGCACACCGTCAGTCAGGTGAGAAATGAAGATAGTTTGTGCATTAGTGCATAGAACAGTTGCTGGACAAAAAAGTAGTAGGCAGTTTTTGAAAGAAGAAAACTTTTTTGTACCCTGATTTCTTTTCCTTTTTTTCTATTTGGTCTTCGCGTATAGAAACAGCACAGCCAAGAAAGCACATTTTGTGCTCGGGGCTTGTTTTCCCCGTTCGTATAATACGTACCTTTTTCGATTTGGTGTTAACTAAACTAGTATAAACTATATTTCAAGAAAATTACTTTGATATTTCAGAGGAGGTAGGTATCTATATATTATTGCATTTTGTGAAGACAAAAAACTTCTACTTTCCATTAGAGGCTTATAGGCTGATCGACCCGGGTTTTCTTACCTGTATGCATGTATGCTTACCTGGATAGAGACTCAAGTGCGATCCGCGTACGGATTGAGTTTGAAAGTGGATGTGAAGTGTGATCTGTTAGAAAGTAACGAAGGAATTGAAAAAGACAGGTTGATTAAGGATATCCATTCCATGCTTCACGTGCAACCAGACTACTACACTCTACCTGTGAGAAGTTAAGTTGACGTGGATGTAATATCATTACGTGCAGTTTCTTCCTGTATTCCCAATCCCCATGAAATTTTCAGTTGGATATGCATTGTATACTAGAAACTCTACTCAGTACTTGAAGGTTTACTCAGAGTTGCAAAGAAAGTTGCATTGGAGCAAGTGTTCATGCTTTCTCCATAGAAACAAAGAAGAAATGCGTCTACACACGAAATGGATAGATAAATAGTTATTTAGTATGTTGATGCCGTTCTGATCTGGACAAGAGAGTAAACGAGAGTGGGAAAGGACAAGTATAAATACGCATTCCATGCATTTATATTACCCCTTTTAGATTTTTAAGGGAATAAAAATTACTTGCCACGTGGCCAGTTTAGATTACTCACGCTCTACTTTAACAGTTTCATTAACAGTAACTCTTAACTTCAAAATAAGCTTGTTCTTATTACTTAACATTTTTTGGTATTCAAGAACTGTGCTTGTCTACGACTACAGTTTAAACAAAAATCCACAATTGAGTTAGGGAGAAAGGAAACTATTTGAGAATGCAACGAAATTATTTTTTCTATTTAATTTACCTATTTCAACAGGAGGAGAGCATGTAGTGCGCATTGCTTACAACTTCTGAGTGCTCGTCTCCTCGTCTTTCTTGTTCATTCTCCTGCCGTCCAAAAGTCATTAGTAAGTGAAGCGCCTCTTCGGATTTTAATCGCCGCCCTTGACGCAACGCACGATCCCGTAAGTGTTTCACTTGTCCTTTTCGTTTTCAATTTTTGTCAGCATTTTCGCAGTTTGCACTACTGTATCTACTAACTCGGTTATCCTTCCAAAAAATGTGGCACAAGTGCTGTTTGCCAAGCCTATACAAACTTGTCTACAAAATATTGACGTCCCTTATAAACATTCATGTCATCCTAATCCCTGCTAATGCAGTGAAATGGCAACAGAAAAAAAGCTAGGAGGACTTTCTCTCAAGTCAACAGCAGGATTAAGCCTACTAGATACATTAAAAGCGTAGTTATGGGGAGAAAACTGACTTGGAAATCGAAACCGATTGCCTGTCAAATGATCAGAAAGGGAAAAGGTCAGATAATGCACTGCTCGTATGTTTTTAACAAAACCACAGTTTCCACCTGCTGCTGGTATTGAAAATTTGATGGTAAGGTAAAGTAAAACAGCAGCTTACTCCAGATACTCGCAGAACATTAGCAACTCAGTAGAGTACTCGTGCGTAACTGAAGCAACGATCCTCTTACTCTATCCTTCAGATCAACCTATTTTGGAGGAAAGTGAATTAAGCGCGCATCCATTAATAATTACTTCACACTACTAATGCAAACAGAGTGGTTAAACTCATTGTACCGTTGTGGATGAACCAGAAAGCGTAAAATCTTTGGAGTGCTGATGCCAGGATTCTAAATTTCATTTTGCCCTTTGTAATTATTTTATTTTTTCGGATTTTTTAAGATATGTTTGGTCGGTACAGGCGCGGACTTGCTTTTAAGCAAAGTATAAAGTAGTCCACAAGTTAGCCAAGCCTCACTACATAATAAATAAAATTAGTGAGTGGTTTGGCTGGGTAGTTCATTCCTTATTTTGTATCGGTAAAAGTAGACACAACTTCATGGAGCATATTGTTTGCTCTTCCCTACGTTTGATGTCAGAAAAAGCGTATTTTTTATAAATCTAGGATGACATTTTACATTTAAGCATAGAACCACTTTGACTATAAAAATTGAATAAACTAGTTTGCTTGTAAAAACATTCTTTTACTTGAAATGAGTTACGATCGAATCTTAGTCTAGCGGCAGGCAAACAACTTTTCCTTTACTTTGATCCAAAGAGAAAGTTCAGGAACATTGTTGGCCTTGTTCACAATAACACTTATTTTGTTTTCAGGCATACTAAATTTATGTTGATGGAGTCTTACGTAAAAAAAGTCAATGATAATTTTATATGAACGCACGCCTATACATTTTATGATGTACATAAATGGAATATGGAGAAAAATAAAAAGCAGTTACAGGCATAATAACGAACCCGTTTACCTGGGTGGTAATCTGGTACCCAATCAATCGTTGTTCGACGTATTGTGTTTTGGACATTTTGAACTCGGCCTTTTTAGGAATTTTCATTCTACTTAATGGTACATGAACCACAAGGAACCTACGGAGAAATTAAATTCATTTGTACAGAATATTTCTCAAACAAACGACTATGATAAAGTCGTTACGCTAGATAATAATTGGGATAAAATTAAACTAACATTCTATCTTGAATCAGTTTGGTTGACTTTTTTTATTGTTTTCTGCACCGTTTTCCAGCAACTCCTTTGTTTAGTACTGCAGATCCTAGCGACACTAGCCTTAGATACTGCTCATCATAAGCCACTGATAGACGCAGGGGTTGCGGACGCTCTACCACCCCTTTTGCTACCTGCAGACGAGTTTTTCTATACGAATCATACGACCTTGTTTGCTCGTTATGTGAAACATCATGCTGCGCGACTTCTGGTGTACCTAGGTCTTCATCACCGGTCCGCTTTACGTGTCAGTGTCTTTGATCTCATCACAGCAGGTTAGTCAAAAAAGCAACTGTTTCGTTTGATATATATTGTTCTATCCAGCATTCGTTTACCACCAGTTGCGAGTTTAATATTGTGTGCATGCAAATCCTGTCGACAAGAAAACCGTCCAACCGTCTTTGTTCATGACAGTTCTTTCCATGATGCAAATTGAGGGGATCCGGATGAGTTAGGTTTCCCATTTTATGTGTAGTACATGCTTTCATTCTGAAAATCCAGTACAATTTACAAAGAATGCTTGAACAGACATGACAGTGTTCAAAAGCTAAATATTATCTGATCCTGAGGATGTAACAACGGGAAGGGAAACCTAAAGGAAACTAAAACTTTGAAACTTGCCAATAAGCCAATCCCTTGCAAACGAAAATAATGTTCATGTAGATATGCATTCAGGATTATTGATTTGGGTAGTATTAACAACAAACTAAAATCTGTCATTCAAGCACACATACAAACTAACCAGTGACGAACAAGATGGTTTCAAAATCAAAATCATTTGCCAATTAGTCATAATTATTGAAAGCGAATGTAGAATCAATTCGTAATTTCAAATTCACCCAATTGTCCCTAAAGCTAAGTTCAAAAAAGTTTGGTAGTCCTCTCAAGCTACTGATTTTCCTGTTACATTTCCCAATTACTTTTGTTATCACGGCGAATTACTTTTCTTCACTAAACAAGTTTTAGACAGAATAGCGGAAACATGTAATGAAGGAGAAACAAGCTGAAATGTAACTGTCATTTAGCATGTATTTTTTGCGTTTTTTTGGCTTTTCTTTTTTGTAAAATACTGTTTTTACTTGCTTCATACAGATGAATCAACTTTCACTAGTGGAAACCTGGGCAATGAAGACCTGTTCATTACCTGGACGTGCTCAACTCCTCCACCTGTTTTGGGTCATCCTCATGCTGGAAGTGGCAATTTGCCACCGGTGATAGCCATGTCAGTGGAGTCGACCCTTATCAGGGTTCTCAAATCTCTTGAGGTAGCCAATCGATTTGCTACACCTTTCCCCTCCAGCGTATGTTGAAACAAATATTTTTATGAAAATATTCCTAAGTTAACAGCTACCTAGAACATAAGCACCAAGTTTAGGTACTGGCACTATATCTGTAAAGGCATAATAAGCTCTTGTGCTTTTTATTTAATGCTTGTCTTAACTATTCGTTTTGTTAAGAAAATGACAGTACCTGTTGTGTACAAAGCACCATCAGATCGTCATATCCGGTACAATAAATGATACCCAATAGCCACACATTGTGCACAAAGAATGCAATCATTCGCAATCAATCATAAAATGGCGAGTTATCATTATAATCCTATGTCTAGTTTTCGTTTTGCAATGCAATGGAAATGAATTCCTGAAGGCAAATATGTAGCTCAATTTTGAACACAAACTCATTACTAGTTTGTATGATGATGTCTCTTTTAGACAAATCTTTCTATCTCATCAATTCAATACATTTACTACTAGATATATTTTCTTTTTTGTTATTTTTTTGGATTCGATCAAAATGATACGAAACATGTCGAATAAAAATTAGTTAAAACTGTGGTTCGTGAGACATAAGATTATATAAAATTGATAAGAAAAGGTAATAACGCCATGGCAAAGCCAGCCTAAACGTGTGGAATAAAGAGAAAGGAACGTATGCCTCTCTTCTTCGTTTTCCACGTTTCCACCGTAAACAATACAAGTTAGCATGCCGTGAGAAAGTTTGTTCATCAAATGATTGGCAGTCATGTAAATCTAATAATTTTTCTTTTGTATAAGGCATCGTCCTTAAGAGTGCTATCCGCAGTAATAATAGATATATTTCTACTCTGCGGAGAAAAAAGATTAGGTATTGTGACTCGTGATCCCCAACGTAGTTAGCTGCTAGCAGATTCTTTATATACCATGTCTGAAGCACGTCATTTTGAAAGTTTTTCTTGTGTGTGGTATACCTTAGTTTGTGTTGCTCATGAAAGTTGTTAGAGTACATAAAGAATAACAATAACAAAAGTAGACTTTTAGGAGCGAAATGGTTCTATCCTTATTGTTAGTACCACTAAGTATGTATTTCATCAAGGTAGTTGTGGATTTTTTGACGCGTTTTCTATTTAAGCTGTTTGCTCATCTAATTTGAGTTTAGTTAGTAGTCAGAAGTTGAAAGATACGGAAGATGAGTATCAAACACAAAGGCAAGTCTCTTAGAAGAGAAAGGCAATAGGAACTACGCGGTCGTACCATTCGTGATGGAGGAATGGTTGAGAAAACGTACAAAATATCTTTTTGTTTTCCAATCCGCTAAAAAGGTGAGTGCAGCCCCGGGTTCTCCATACTTGCGTGAGCCGTCATCATCAAGTTGGTTGAATCAAAGTCCCAGTCGCAACTGTTTCTCACCAGCTCTTCACTTTAGGAGACATTCGGCAGAAAGTAAGACAAGCAAGAATAAGTTCCCAAGTTTTATATTTTGTGGCTACAGAAATCACTTTGCTTCTACTTGCCATTCTTTTCTCACAATTCAAGTGGCATTTTTTTTCCTTTGTGTGCTTTCCTTCACTTTGAAAAGGTCGCCGAGACAGCATTGGGGGACCTGAACTAGATCCAGCATTTGTGAAAATATTCCAAACATGCTTTCCAGCCATAATTCATCCAACGATACTTTTGAGACTGTTATTACACCGACTTCTTAGTACGGGCTTAGCCCTTCGTAGATGGAAAAGTTGTGCCTCTCGTGCCTCATTCGCCTCTGCGTACTCTGGTCATTCAGGCCATTCGGTGTTTTCCATTTTGTCCGGTGAGTCCAGAACGTCACGGAGCCGAGCTTCAAGTACGGACGAATCCGTTCCTTTGACGTTGAGACGAAGACGGCAGGTCCGCTTACAACGTTAATGTCTTTTTGATTGATTAACAAAATCATGGAGTTTTGAGCAATCCATTTTTAAATTTAGGTAAGCCTAACGGTTGACTGCGTGTCTGGATCAAATCTTGCGGAAGGAGAAGAGAGTTTGGTGCTTCATGAGCTAGAGGAAACGGTTTCTCCTACAGAGCCTCAACCTTTGTCGCCAACAAAAAAGAATAATACCATTCGGGGAATATTTTCAAAATGGAGGTCATCAAGTCAAGAGGCTAGTGTTGAAAAATCGGAAGACAGTCAAAAACTAGGAATTGAGTTTGGTACAAAACCAAGGGAAAGTTCCATATTTGGTCTTCTTCCACTTGCTGCACTCAGAGCAGCAACGTCACGAGAGAGTCTGCATGGGGCTAGTGGTGGCAATGGTGGTAGTGGGCCAAGTAGTCAAAACAATTCGCCAGCGACATCTCCGTCTTTCCTATCCAAGCAGGTATGTGTATGGTCATGTAATTTGCTGATTGATTTTCTCAGCACGATATCATAAGCCATTGTGGTATGAAAACTTTTTTCCAGTCATTCCGCTTTGGAAGTTTGCACCAACGGAAGACTAGACGCTTAAGTCGTAACCGGTCTTTGGATGTTGCACCAGAAGTGATGTCCCCGTCTAAAGACACCCCCGAAGATGAGATTTTAGCATTTCAAAGACGTCTTCAAAATCTTCCGGACTTCCTGGACACGTCAATAGAGCCTCCTTCCCCACCCGCAATGCCCCCCGCATCACCGCGGCCTCGTTCCCGATCTGTGCCAAAAGTAACACTGGAAGCTCCGTTACCACTAATACTCCCAGGCCTTTCCACCTCGCCTCCCCCAACCTCTCCAACCCTACCTATTCCGAGTTCCGCGCATTTGCTCAGTCCATCAAGTCCTGTACGAGGATTCCCTTCATCATTGCCACCTCCAGTTCCTCCACCTCCCCCATCTCCTGGTCTTTTGACGCCTCATTCTCCGAAAGCACTTTCGCGGGGCATGAGTCCCTTCGAAGAGAAAGTTTCCGCTACCGGCAGTGGAAATGATAAAGGTGGTGATATGAGCAGAAGAAGTTCCGTTTCCCCAGCCAGCTCGGCATGTCGTCGACATGACAGCATCTTTATATCCGACATGCCGATGGTTCATCGAGCGGTTTTGCTGTTTGTGGAAGTAATGCGATCTCAATATCCTTTCCCATTCATCATCTTGTGTGATTAACACGTGCTCCTTTTATGTTTTCTTCCAAATTATATTTATTTTCTTCATGATCAAACAAACCTGGCCTAGTTTCCAGAGAAACTTGCATGCTTCTTCTTATGCAGTAGTTTGATTCTTTTCCGCAAGCAGTTTAATAAAAGTAACTAAATAAATAATAATAATAAGTTATTGATACTGAACTAAGTCCGTATTAATCAGTGGCCACTGGTTTTAGAAGTTTCAAAGCATTTCGTAGTGGTTGTCCATAGCAGATTTGTTTTAAAAATGAAACATTTACTAAAGCGAGCATAAAAGCTCGAAAACTGGTTTAATGAGATAGTTAATTTGCTTTCGCTTTGTATTATTGGGAATATTGCTACGCATTCACAAACATGCACATGCTTTCATGCCCTATTTGTTACGAAAATTAGTCGTTAGAATTTCTAACCGAGAACACGTTAGAGGGGTGGGCCAAGGTGGAAATTAAAAAACCCCGTGACTCAAACAAATTCAGCAAAAAGGATTTCAATTTTGTTTATTTTTATTTTCCCCTATTGATATTGTATTCTTGTGTCTCTGTCTCTTTGAATCCCCAAGATGTTTGGAGAAAACTGTCAATATAACTTGTAATGTGAACTTTGTTTTAAGGACTGGGTGACTACTAGTCGACCTCATGCAAAAAGTGCTGTCATTAAAGAGTTAAAAGACTTCGTTGCTAGAGTTTCATCTTGTGGTCCTCCCTACCTGAGATGGGCGGATCACATACGAATGCTATGTCCAGCTCTGGTTAGTTGGTTCTTCCAACGCAGTATTTGAATTTAATGAAATCTTAAAAATACCAAAGGCTTTGCATATTACTTATAATGTTTCAGCTGGTGGAAGAGGATACTCACGAAATGGAATCGCTCGAAGCAATCGAAACAGAATATTGGGAAGTGAGTCAAAACCTAGGAAGACTGAATTTCCATATAATGTTTACGTGTCATGTTTTCACTTTTTTTCTTTTTAAGCGAAAGTGGTTTCCTTATAACAATGGTTTACGAAGAGACTTTGATTTCTTTTAACGTATAGATGCAGCGACTGGTTGTAAGCGGGAATTTACCTTGCAGTAAAGAGGAGGCTGCTGTGTTGGCAGGAATACAACTTCGTTTAGAAGAATGCTGGCCAAGATCCCGACCTCCAAAGATTCATACCGCTGCAGCTGCATCTCCTGCTCCTCCTTCACCAAATGTGGTTCCAGAAAAATCGCCTGCAAGCAAAACCACTGAAGAAGATAAGGTATGAATGGATAATTTAGAACAGTAACATGGAATAATATGGGTTGTCTGCTATTATTGTTTTGCCAAAGATTTTTATCTTTGGAAAGTTTGATAAAACTTTACAAATTGCTTTACAATTGAAGCTCTTTCTGCGTGGGCGTAGGTATACTAACATGCTGCATTATTTCTAAGATTGTGTATGGCATGTTACAAAAACGCGAAGCGCGTAACAGAAATTTAGGTTTTTAACGAACTCTAACGGATTTGTAGGACTCCTCGTTGATTCCGCTTTTGAACGAAAGCCCCGGACCCGGGAAGTTAACTCATCCTGGTGGAGATGGCGATGGAGGAGGAAGCAGTAGCTGCGGTGGAGTATGTGGAGGCGGTGGAGAATATCGCGGGGATGATCATTCTGTGTATGCCGAGGAGATTATTACAAAGAAGTCATCAGGCGTTGCTCGGGCTGTTTGTCTACTCGCTACTTGCTATTCTTCTGCCGACAAAAACGAAATCTCTTTGTCGGCCTCAACCAAGTTGGAAGATTTGGTTCCACCATGCTATGTTCATGCAGGCAATATAGTTCGTCTAATCAAGGTACTTTATATTTCCATGTTTTCACGTTTTGTAAACTATTGTATTTTACTAGTCAAGTGTAATTCAAGGTGTTTATCTTGTCATTTCGCACTGTGGTAGACAATCTATATTGAAAAGCAACGTGAGCTTGCTACTCGGGCACGCAACGGCATTGTTCACAAAAAAGATATCAGCAAATATGCATGCACAAATGCTACTCATATACTCATATATTATACCTTGGCTAAACGAATATTCTGTTTCACTATATTTTGAAAGAATTATCGATATTAGATGTGAAATTAGATTATCCTATTTCTGCGAACACGCGTAAAGTGTAACACAAAAGGGAATAGCACAGTTTTTTTTATTGTTGATACCAGTTTCAACATTGTAGCATAAATGCATTCCTTCATTTAAATAATGCATAATGCTGGATTTTTTCGGCAACCGTCTGGAAAAGGAAAATAATTACACAATGCATATGAAATGCATATTATGCAAAAGAAATGATTTCTTGAAGAAAATGTAGGAACCGTGCAATTTTATTTAAACTTGTATTTTACAATGTGACAATCTTTTATTACTGCTATATTGAAGTCTTTTTCAGAAGCTGATATTTAAAAGAAAATTACTGATTTAATCCTGGTGGCTTTGCGCATCACTCGCTAAAACACTAAATTTAAATCAAGAATTAGAAATAACATCATTGTTGGTGCTTTTAATTCAAATCATATGGTACACGTTTTATCGAAGTGACTTTGCTGAGTTACATTTATGAACCACCAAAATACATTCTAATCAAATAAGCCGAATCTTAATCTATACCAAAGTTAAATAAAACCTATGCACGATTTATACCTTTTCTTTTTTCTTTTCTGCATTGATGCAATTATTTTACTTTTGGAGACGGTTGCCAAAGCAGCAAACAAAAGATTTTGTACAAAAAAAAACACATACCATGTCAATTGGAAATAGAGTTGGTTTTTGACTCCTTGAAATTCCATTTTGTTTGATGTTGAGGGATCATATGTATATTTTAATGGCTATCAGTTATCGTTGGCAACGCTATCATGCTTACGCAAAGTGTTGCTAAGCATAAATTTTAGAACTTTTGATGGCGTTTCTCTAAAAAAAACTTCAGTTTCGAATATCGTAGTTACAATATACTGCAAAGCTAATTGAAAGTCTACAGGGTGTGCGGATCTCATATAGGTATTAAATGAAGCCCCCATGGGGGATTTCAAAAGTCCTGTACTAAAGTGTTTACAAAAACGTAATCTTATTCTGTCAACTTTGCATATCAATATCTGAAAGTAAAACAGTCAATAAATTGATGTTCATATAGCATGTAGCACTTTTATAAAACCGTCTTTGTTTGTTAAAAATTGTTTGTTCTTAGCATTTTCCGGAAGTCAAAAATGTCAATTTTCAGGGGAATAACAAACATCAACATCCATTTAATTTCTTCGACAAACACTTGACTCCGCAGGCAATTTTGATGTTGATGATAATGAACAGTTTTCAAAACACTGCATCCTTTTGACAAAGTATCAAAGACAAACAACAAGCATCAAAATTGAATATTATCTATCCAGGCTGCTAAGCAGGATTGAAATAATTCCTTAAAACAACATCTCCAGACATTCCATACAACAGTTTGTTTAATTTTGGTAGCTTATTTTGTATCACTTGGTCCAGTGCAGTAGTTGATAAAGTACCCCTACATGTATTCCGTAGTTTTTAGTCATTTTAGAGACTCTCTTCAGCTCGCATGTCGCATGTTATTTGTTCAAAGCAGTTCATTTAATTCTAAAAGTCTTTGTTCCAAAGAGAATACAAAGGAATAATTAAAAGTTTTCAAAATAATTTAGTGCTATGCGCTTTTCCAAGATAAATTCTACATATTGCTAAATGCAAACATACAGCTCCTATTGGTTCCTAGCTACAAGAAACCTATATCTGATTGTGAGTGAAAGCGGATTTGACTTTTGATAGTCAGCAGAAGTAAAAAGTGAACAGCAATACGAAGTTAAAATGGGTCAGAGCCAAGGAACTATCATGGATAATGAAGGAGACGAGGTTAGTTTCCAATTGTCTGGCCACTCATAATTGGCCATAATAAAAATTAGTAATAGTTCTTCTTTCTTGTGCTTATTTTCCGGCACAGCATTAGGTACATTATTTTATGTAGCTAACATTTATTTTTTATTTTTTGTGTGGAATTGTCACATAAAATGTATATTATCTTCATCAAAACCTTTAACTACTTGATTTCATGTGCTCATGAAAAAAAGACGGCGACAGTAGATACAAACGGTAAAGTCCTTGCAGAGTTAGATCAATCATGTCTGTATATCCCTGGATTAGAGAACTAAACTCGTGTTCATGAATTGTTAGACAATGTGACATTCATGTAGTTGCAGTTTAGCGATATGGCAAAATTGCTTCCCCGCAACACCACCAGGTCACCGCTGCTATAAGACTAGGCACGTCTATATATTTATAGGTATAAATGGATAAATTCCGATGACGAAATGTAGGCTGTTGCAATTTTATTCTGCCTACACACATTATGCCGTTTCCTCTTCGTTGTGTATTTCCCATGAACTACTACTTTTGAAAAGCATACTCCATAATCCCCTTCTAAGTCTTGCCAGTTTACTTCGAATTTGGACAATTGGTTCAGACGGAACAGTAATCATATAATTTTATGTCAGTATTACTGTTCCTATGCTCTAAGGCTCTTCTACGCGTGTTGCGGGCAGCATTTGGCATCATCCTTCAACTAAACTTCATATCATTTCTCGCGCTTTGCCTTTTCCTGTCCATGGCTTGTAACCGTAATAATATCACATTCAACCAAGCGTGCATGGTGCATGTATATGACTCTATGATGCCAGGACCAGAGAGAAGAGTGGTTGAGTAGTTCTTCAAACTGGCTCTCTCTAGTATGATGAGTTGTGTGGTAATCTAGACATCCAACCAAATGCTGTTTGTGTAATGTGACCTACGTGGCGATGATAATAATGGCTACCACGAAAACTCCTTTTGTACCATACATTCAAACTTTGCGTCTGTACAAGCAACAGATTCCGGTTTATGGGTGCCTGTTGTTTTAGTTAGTAGTCGTTTCTCGGGAAGCTATACATTATTTAAGAAGCCGGTTAACTGGTGCAAAAGGCATGAACCCTAAAATGGGAACAATTAGGGAGGGATGTGTCGAAATTCCTGGTGGCTCGCAATCCCTGCGACGGAGCTGTGCTACGGTAAAAAAAAAAGCTGCGATGCGTTGGTACTAGTGAAAAAGATTTGGAAGCGTGGCCTTAAATATTTAATATGAGCAATATAAACTGTTTGATTATAAATTTTCTGAAGATTTTCTGCAATGAGATGAGACGTTTAGGTTTGTCTACTGAACGTTTTTTTCTGAACCCGACATTTGCTGGTCAATGGCCAAGGAGCAGAATACGATGATAAATGTACGGCCATTTTATTAGCAATGTTATATACGTTTCTAACATTTCTAGGGAAACGTATATGTGAAGGAAAGAAATTAGTTTAAAGGATCAACCTTATGGTATTCCCAAATCGGGTAGGTTCTTTTTTTGGGTTTGTCGGTAGCGGAAGGGCAGCATACACATTTTACGAGATCACCAACACTCTTCGGGATATTTTTTTAAATTTTGAGAACACCATTATGAGTGCTTTGACACGAAAGAGTTCATTTATGTCTAAATACCGTCGCCATCTCAGTCTCAGCATGTTTACAGAGAAAACATTATGATCCTTAAAGCACCCGTAGTAGGAGTAGCATAAGGATATGGGTCTGGAATGAAAGTTAAGTGGAAAAATTTGTTTTGCAGTGGTCGCTCTGTCATCAATACACTTTTCAAAACATTTTCGGCATTCTTGTCAGTCTCTTGTGCGTGAGCCTTGTATTCGGATGCAGGCAGACTGCATAAAACTGCAGATTTTTAGTGTTGGCCATGGAAAAAAGCTTTACGGCTAATAAAACTAAGCCTCCTAAAACGTCGATGCAACGGCCTCATTCACTGTCTGAATGGCACGTAAAAAGCTAGCGTTTTCCTAGTCTCCACTAACAAAACGCTTTTTCCTTAAGAAAATACTACGCGTCAAGAATGTTCGGTGAAAATGTGGATCTTATTACTTTCGTTCAATAATTTTTTGAAAGCTAATTTCTACAGTCTTATAATGATAAACAAAACAAACAATGAAATATTTAGGTGCTAGAGACTTAGCAATGACCTATTGTTCGTGCCAAGCACATGACACAATTTCATAACGCTCTACATAATATTGTTTTGAACAACCAGACAGGGGTTTACTTTTGCGATTGAGTCTGACTGAGCTTCATTTCAGTTGAACAGAGAGGTACGTACAAAGGTAGTAAGTATATATTATTGATACCACCATTTTAATATATGAACGTTTGTCATAAGGCAGTAAAGTAGAAATGTAGCAAAAATCAGCCGGAAAAAATCTCTATTTATTTTTACAAGAGGTGGAAAGTTCTGGGCACGAGTATTTACAAAGATTTTCTATTTTCTTCTGTCTATCTGACCATTTCTCTTTGAAAATTGAAACATAAGGCAACTCAAATAGATTTCCATTTAATTCTGTCGAGAGACAGCTTTGCAACTGAACTATTTGTTTAACAAATTTATTTTTAAAATGAAAAAAATTCTTTTTCATCCACAATGTGTATAGCTGAAAATATTTCTCTATAGTTTACCAAGCCACCTTGCCTGCCTCCATCCATATAACAATATTTGCTTGAACACTCTACTTTGAAAGAAGAGCACTCGCAATCTTCCATTAGGCTTGTCCTTGTGTATTTTTTATTTATTTATTAGGATCACAAAACATGGGATCAAGCCCGAGTGTTTGAACGGGAAAAGACAATTCACATTATTACTTGATCCATAAACATAAAAGCACACAGTTGCGCAAAACCTACACACGGAGACTTTCATCCTCGTTCCTCAGTAGCCACGTTTGGAGATATAATATATGAAAATAAGAAGAGACGAGCTTTCCGAATATTATTCTTCCCTCTTGAAAATATTAAGATTCGACTTATTACTTGACATTCTTTCTTTTTCTCGTGTGTAAGCCCTGAAAATCCTCTTCTGAAATGTTGGATGAGCCGTGATCGAAATAAACAATACAAAACGTGATGGTTTGATGTATGTGCTTTTCTATGAATATATAAGAATCCCTCATCCATACATTGGTCATTCTCAAAGAAGATTGTGTGACTTTTTTTTATCCCATCACTCTGCAAATAATATGCAATGGTACAATGTCTCGTATTACCCAGGAGAAAGCTGACTTGTCATATCAAAGAGGAAGATAGGCTCCTACAAGCATAGTATAGCAAGTTTCACAAACGCTGGAAACTTTCTTTGAACTTGATGCGCACTCAGATTGGGATGTACTCTCTCTATCAATTGTGAACTTCCAAATAACACATCATCCACAGACATTTCAATGCTGCCTGCTGCTACTACTCTGTGAAGGAACAAGTCTCCGTTTCTCATTAAAATTAAATGTTGTTGCGGTTTTGATCAAACACTCGTTCTCAATGATCCTGGTCCCATTTACATTTTTGGAAAAATTTATGCATGCACACCTTTCCGAAAAACAGGCTCCTGCCAAGCGTAAGTAAATGTGACTAGTATATCACAAGGCGTAAAAAGCCTCGCATATGGACGGCAGTTTCTGAAATCATTCGTAATACATTTTATAAAGTTTTTTCCGCAAACTAATGATATACATCGATTACTCGGTTTCCTATTATCAAATTGGTATAGGGTATATTATTATATCTCTTTATATAGGTATATTGACAAGTTAAAGCTAGTTTTTTTCTGAAAACTTCTCTGCAACAAATAACAAGAATTTATCAACCTATACACTTTGGGTTCCATGTACCCTTTTCATGCAGCTTTTCTCAGTTGCAGAAACTATCTTCCTAGATAATACTCATTTGTACTGGCTTTTTGTGGCGAAAGTTTATAATTGCTTTATTACTCGCCATAACAATAACGGTGGCGGACACAGAGGTAAACCTGCTTTTGTTCTTTCCTGGTTCACAAACCGCAGCAGTCATTTTCCTTCTCAACAAGAACAACAACAACATCGGCCTGACTATATAGTATCGATGACATGTCACCCCTTATTTTCACTAATGACGCTCTGCTATCTGCAAACACTGACTCTGAGTTTCAATTTATGAAATCCTCTTACTACTTTGCTTTCTACCTTTCCCTTCAGCGATAGAGTTGCGATCACGTAAAACCTCATTAAAGCATGACAACAACCAGAAAGAAGAGATGGAGAACGAGGGACATATAGTAAGGCACGCTACCGCTTTATTCTAGCGTTTTACTGCCCATCCGTCCGTACACGATGCTTAATTTTCAAAAAGCATATTTGTTCTTCAAAGAAAACTCTTCACTCTCTCTCTCTCTCTCGTTTCAGTTTTCAGAGAGAAAACCAATAAATGACTTTAATAACAAGATAGACTCAGTCACTAATGAGAGGAGAAAATTATTATTTTAAGAGGAAAAATGTTTCATGTTCGTATTTTTAGAAGCTCTACTACAGTGCCAAAACTCGTGGAACAAAAACATGCTGTAGGTAAAATATTTAGTTTTCATTTTTACAACTTGAATGTTAATTAGAGTAGCATAACGCTTCAGAAACATTGTTTGTGAATTTAACAATTAACTTGGTTTGATATTATGCTGTTGGTAGTGCAGGCTAAAAAAATGAAAAAATGACGCTGAAAAAACATGTGTCAAAAACAGTTTAAATTTTGTTTTTGTTCAACAGACAGACGCGTAATGTATATTTTGATAGCTACGAAGTTTTTACACTAGTGCATGCTTCAAGAACAGAAATTGACATTTACTTTATTACTCGTAGATTTTTGCGATGTTTACTCAGCCATAATATGGAAGTCTTGTAAAAAAGAAATAGAAAATTCCTTTGCCGTTCCCAAGCTAGTACGACTTTTTCCTGTGGTTTTATGCTTTTCGACTTTTCTAAGTAGCAGTTATGGAGAGTAAGCCCACTAGAAAAGAAACATGAGCAGTTGTACACAATACTAATGTTTTTGAGCGTTATCTGTGTACCAGAAAACCAGCAACTGGATGGGATATTTTATGAACCGATGGGATGAAAGATGTTGTAGAAATCATGGTGATGGGTTGGGTGTGTATATGTGTAGGTTAGGAAAGGCAAATAAATAAGGCTGTTTTGAAGTACAAAGGATCAGGTTTGACACGAAGGGGAGAAGAAAGTGTAATATAAAGTTAAAGTTGCTTGTGAGGTAATATCTACTATCGGTTATACGCAGTCATGAGAGGTCTTGAAAAAAAATATGTTTTCTCTACTTTGCGTCTTCTTTGCTTTCCGATTGCCTCATGTGGAGAAAAATAAGAAGATTGGCAATATTTTTCAAGAGGAAGGAGGAAGAAGCTTGTGTTCTCTTTCTTATGATGCCTGGCGGTCGCATTTCGCTCCTGACACAGACAAACAGACAGGTAGAGAACGAAGCAGTGCGTTCCCCAATATTAATAATACGCCAGGTGAGTCCTCTGCCACCTTGCACTTTGCCTGTTTCTGGCATGTAAGGGATTCTGATTTCTAAATATGACATTACGCACACAAGGAAACGTTTTACTTTGGAGTACTTTGTCACTTGTACATTGCAAACAGTAAAGAGACAACATTGTCTTAAAACGACAAGCTGGGCAAAAATCCATTAAAATGCTGTTATATAATATATGGGCGGGGGTTTCGTCAACAAGATGTTCTGTAAACACAAACACACACGGCATTATTATTACGAACCTCCACGCGCGAAAGAAACAACCTGCAAAAACCAAGTAACCTGTATTCCAAGTAAGTATGGTCAGTATGAATGTAAGCATGTTTGGTGAGTACATTGTTTTATCTAATAAGTGGCTATCTTTTCACTGATATCATCCTCATCTCATGAACATACAAACCTGAAAACAATTTTGAGCTCAAATACCAACCACGACGGACGCACCAACACGACTTCTCCATATCTTCCATCCCATTATAGTTGTCATGATCACCATCACCATATCGTGGTCGTCGTCCTTTATACTATAACCAAACAGTAAGGCACACACTCATGCTCTCACAGATGAAATGAAAGGAATATGAGTAAGTGGGTAGCAGCATCAGTCGCTCTTCGTCGATTGCTCGCGTTGCACTTCAGTATTTCCACACTCCACGTGTGTGCGACATGTACGTGTTCTCAGCTACTTCTGCTTCTTCTGAATTTTAGAAAGGAACAGCATTGCATTGTAAAATACGAATACGGAAGGAGTAAAGAATACGCTGAAAAAAGTGTTGTTTTTATTGTGCATGGGGTGCCGGACAAAGTTGACTTGATGACCAACTTAATGACTTAAACTATTACAACTGTCAACAATCAATGTTCTATCAACCAGCGTTTTCTGCTACCCACTTTCTGTGCCGTTTGCTCAATTAAGTTCATGCAGTTTTTATTTACCACATAAACGTTATTTTCTAACCTGAAAGATTTTTTCGGGTTTAATTCATTTAACTGTACCAGTTGCCAGTGCACAACATTTTCATGAAGATTTGCATGACTTTATACATAATACTGTTGATACGTGCACAACTTCATATTGCAGAAAATACATTGATTGACAAGTACAATATAGAACATGATAATCAAGATAAGAACAAATATTAGCTGAGATTTGAGCGTCCAAAAGTTATATTAAAGTTAATTATTGTTGAAGAGTCGAGGTGGATTATTGTCTGGAAACGTATGTTCTCAACTGGACTACCCACAGGTATATTAAACCCATAATAAATATATATATAAATGTAATCAAGATATTATATTCATACATTTGCATACAGCATTTTAACAGACAATTTGAGAAAAGTGATTAACTGAAAGGGTATTCTACTTGAAACTATTTGCATTTCTAGAAAACAGTATTGCAATTTTAAACTGCTATGGTGTGTGCACACCAGCTTTTGTGCAAACTTTGCATGACTCCCACTTGAGCAAAACTAGACAAAGGTTGAACACACTGGGATGATTTAAATTTGTTGTGTAACCTGTCATAATAAAGGTAAAATTTACACATGTAGAAGCTTGACTTACTTTACTCGGGATACAATTCAAGTGAGCTTTTGTAGATGTAGATATGTATTAATGTGTTGAATAAACAAAAGCGTCGCTGGAAGCAAAACTAAATTTTTTATGAGTGATTGTGTAAGTGGAGTTTGTTCGTCTTGTTTACCTGCTTGGACGACACTCCAGAAACGAGCTCTGTAAAATTCAAACTCACATTTACCTATGTATTCAGATTAAAAGCAAACGTAAGTACATTTCTGTGTCTTACTTGAATGGAGTCTAACGTTACCGAGATGCAAATTAAAAAAACAAATTTGCCTTAATGGCTTGCTGTTTTTTACTGCTTCTCGTTCATTCGTAGCTTATTTATCCGTCACTTCACTTGTCATTCAAATTTCAAGAGAAGAAAAACCAGCTCTGCTAGAGACAGCTTCTCTCAGAGAAAAACCTAGCTTGCAAAATATTCTTTCTAATCTTGTACTATATAATGTTTTCTTTGCTAGTCGTAACATGCTCAATGAATTATTATTTTTAAAGCATTACGTACACGAAAACGTCGACATATTGCATATACACATATAATGAAAGAAATTAAAGAAAAATTTCTCGAGAGCATATTTTTTAGTAACAACCACCTCATTTTAATGAAAGTCTGATTCATGACTTCTAAACAGTATATTATACCAATTTCTCGTTACTAATTTATTTAGTGACATATACACTTTCCCTTTTGATACTTACACTTTTTTCTTTTCATTTTTTTGCTCGACTCCACTTTCTTGGCAACACAAATAAAGTTTCTACTCTCTTCATGGGAGACTGATTTGAAAAGCAAAAGTAGAAGAAAACAAATTCATAGAAAACAGTCACCGCCAGCATGTTCGCTACTAATCCTCACGCCAGCCATTTAGCCAGCACATAATGAAATGCAAAGTTTGAGAAAAAGAAAGGTTTTGGTTGTGTGTAAAAGCTTGTTCTTGAAGTTTCACGGGTTTCCCGTTTTTCAGTAATGTAAAGACTTAGTATGCCACAATTCACCCCATATTGCCTTGTTACAAAGTCGTATGTCTGAACTCAAACTCATGCTATAGTAAAGACCCATGCTACTATAGTGCTTTACTACCACGACGAGTAGCTTTCACTAGTACGCATTATTTGATTATTTGCAAGGTTGAGCAAGTGTCAATGCAATTTTAATTTCCAAAGTTTGGATACGGTGGCTTTTCTTTGGAACGCTATTGTAGCACGAAACATAAAACCAAAACATATCTGGGAGAATAACTGACTATAATGTAAATATGTGTTCACCCACAAGGAAAGAAAGAATAGTCATTAAAAGCGCGTGAAAGTGTGCCGATGGAAATTAGAAGTAAAGTTCAAGAAAGGAAATTGTTTAAGAGAATACAAAATGATGGGAAAGCCACGGTAGAAAATCAATGCAAACTACTTCGTTATCTCACTTCCTCGAAGAATGGCTTTACAATATTATGCAAACTCGTACTTTGAAGGAAAGCAGTTTTTGTTCATTTTCCCTGAGTACATCACACGATCATTCATCCCACCAGAAAAGGAAGCCAACTTTTTTTTTGTATTTTGAAGGCAGTTATACCTGTAATTTGTGAGTAATGGTAGTGGTTGTGGGATCGTCGTCATTATCATTAATGTTTCGAAAAGGATGTAAGGAAACAACGATAACGTAACGCAATTTTCTACAGAATGAAACAAGTGAAAGTCGACGTCATACATTCATATCATTGGTTTCTCTGTTAATGCTTACGTTTTCAGTGAGAGTATTAATGGAAGCAGAAACATTAGCCTTGGTAAAGATAATTCATAGATGATGTACTTACACGGACTTCATTGGCATTTGCCGGAATGAAATGTTAGTAGGCCATTCTCTTTCTCTCTGGGTTCTCGTTCACTATTTGGTTATTAATATTGTTGAATGAAAGTGGTAAAAATATTGAATCGGGTTGTTTTTTACACGGTCGAACCTTCGGATTTGCGTAGTTTCTCAAGATGAGGTATATATTACAGCTATAAATTTTCCGTTTTCTGACACTTGGAGCACATTTATGTATATGCATGCATTCCATGTATATGTTGGTGGATACTGATGGATGAAAATGCAGAGTCCAAACGGAAAGTTAGATAGTTGTACTATTGTCCGTGTCGAACGGTAGTTCATTCAATTTCTGTGTAGTAACAAGTCTTACGCGCATTACTATAGTAGTAATTTACTACTATAATAGTATTTACGCTGTGCAAAAGTTATATGGTAGCCTAAATAGTATGCCATAACGTTTCAATGAACCTGGACGAGTCCATCAGTCAAATTACATAATAAATTCTCATCCTTGGTAACATGCGTGCCCATGGTAGTTAGAATATATAGTGTTAATTCATATCTATTCGGAAGTCATCCCATCTGCAAACATCATTTGTTAGTCGGTCTGGTAGTTTCGGCACATCACAAGCTCTTGAAATTGCACAAAAATACAATGGCATAGCTTTGCATTGTGCTACATGCCTAGAATTGCATCTGATGACAATGTTCTTTGATGCATATTACGGTAGAAGAGATAACACACTGCGTCTTTGTGTTCTGCCCAAGCCTAAATTGAGAACATGCTAGTATGGCAATAATGCAATGATTTTATTCTATTAACTTTCACAATGCTTTGAAGTAACGGTCACAAAGGGGCTAGGAAAGAGTAATAGTGACTGTAATGGTACAGTGTACCTCGTAGCAGTCAGCAGGCAAAAATTAATTTCGCTTCTTTCACTTATTACCTCCTTCAGAGTTTTCGCTGCTGAATAAACTTTTAGTAAGCAGAGCACCTCCCTTTGCACCTAATATCCTTCATGGTAATATCTGTCTTATGTACATGATGCCCCGTGTATTTGCAACTTTCCCCATTTCATCTCTTTTGTTAGACGCAGCAGTTTTGTACTAGTAGGAAAATCATGACAATCCGGCTGTCATTCGCTTTTAAGAATCTCAGTCCTAACTCTGGATTTTAGTTTGTCATTGGTCTTCTCATATATGTACTGTTGTATATTTGCCTTGTGTGACATCCAGGAAAAGACCTTCAACCTCTTGCTTTTTGACCAGCAAAAGGAACATACAAACTTAAAATGAGAACAAGTTTCTACGATTGTTCAGGTGGGGATGAGTCCCAATGAAAAATTCCTTGCATTCCATGCAAACAACCAGAGTCTCATAATGCCCAAGTAATAAAAGCTGTGCTGCTGGTTGTTGGCATAGCTGAAAAGAGCTGTAGAGAGCTCCGTTTTTCCGTTTTGTGTAAAGCGACATGTCGCGTTGTCAGCCTACACGGCAGCTCGTTCCGGCTTTCAAGTCGTATTATCGACGCATTTTTATGGAACTTTATTTTCTTCCAAAGATTCCAGACAGAGCTGAAATCCGTAATACATATATAAAATGACATGCATTTTGTGTTGAATTTTTATGCACAACTGCGTACCATTTGAAGTATGTGTTGTGTATATGCATGAATGAAGCACATTACGTGACGTGATATGTGCCTATTGTCAGTGGAAAATTGGAAAATAAGCTCACTGTGCTTTGTTATTATGACTCTATCAGAAAATTCATTGACAGCAACAAAAACAATTCAATAAAATATGCCATTTAAATTGGTTTGTGAAGACAAATCATGAAAAGATAATTTACTACAGTATCGGTTTTCTAATCCCTCTAAAACTTTATGATAGTTTTCATTTCCCAAAGTTACAAACGTTTCCTCTGAAGATTTCAGCATACATACATGGTGTACAATAGAAGGAAGTCGGATGAAATGAGTGCTAGAAAATTGGCGTTATCAGTAGTCAGTAAGAGGGGTTATCATATCATACATAATTAAACACGAAGCTGGCTCTTCTGTCTTGCTGTCTTTCAAAATTCGTTGAAATGCGAGCTGACTTTGCTAATCATTTCCAGCACATTCACACGTTAGTACCACATACTTCAGTATGTAATATTGTAGGTTGTTTTATTTCGAGAATAAAGAAACGAATAAAAAAGCATTTCATTTTATCATTATACTGTTGGAAATAATCGTTTAGTGGAGGATTATTTCAAGGCCAAGACATATAGACTGGTATAAATAACTGATTGTATGCATAGGTATTTATGCCCATGTTCTTTTTGGCGAGAAAAAAGTACTTATCTACTACGGTTAAGCTATTAAACACAATCCAGTGTCACATCAGCATAATATTTCATGATATTGTATCCAACCTTTAGACATTTCTATACTCTTAAAATTATACAAAAACAAAACGATGGCATTGTATTTAAAGTAACTAGCTATTTTTTTGAAAATTATTTGCAACAACGTGTTTTACTGCGGATTTATTAATGCCTTAACTTACTCATTCTTACACGTGTACGTATATGATTTGCTCAATTTTATTTTTCAAGATGATCTTCAAGAAGATATATTTTCCAACCAAAATGTACTCTTTTTTAAATATTTGTTCTGCCACACAGTGGGAACGGCTGAGTTTACTCGTAAAGCTCGATCATTGCGCAATGATATAATATGCTAAATTAATTATCAGTTTTATTACTTTAAATTTTGTGTTTCTCTCTATTTGTTTTAATACCGTTGCTATTTCTAAAACTTTTCTTATGCTGCACGAAAAGTCTAAAAATCCCTTTGGGATGGAATTTCAGTTTATTATTATGTCATACAAAGTGTGCAATTTTCGACTTTATTGACACAGTGGAAGCTCATTAACGCGATATATTATCATCATCAACATGGTGGACTTATTGTTGCAACGTGGAACTAACCGCTTACAAGTTTTAATTTAACGACTTCGTGAGCAAACAACCGCCTGAATAGTTTCGTTACATAACCGCAGCAGATATAGGTACTTCTAGCCAAGCAAATAACATAAGTTTCCTTTGATGTTAGGATGCCACGTGCAACCTGCAATGATTTGGTCATGTATATTTAAGTATGTAGGCAATAAAATTTCTTTGTATGGATAAAAATAAAATCGTAATTGTGTAGGCAGAGTTCTAAGGATGGCTCTTTTCCAACGTACACAACCTCGTCGTCTTAAAACATGTAGTTAATATTATAGTATTACACTTTAGTAGCGGTTGTTTGTTTTTATTATGTTGCAATATTAATTAAACTAAATTTTGCGAGATGCTTCATATTCTGCGCTGGACGCTAAATGACATATCCGCGTTGCTCGTTATGTGCACGTTTACGTATATACTGTACTCTTGTACAGCAATGTGTATACTGTAGTGTTAGTGTTAAAAGCATGTTTGTTTAATTGCATTGAAGCTAGATAGCACAATGGTTTTATATTACATACATATATCTAGTGTTTGTTTGTTGGGTTTGTCGTACTGCTTGCTATGGACATGAATCCCTATATCTTGCAGCGGTTATATGATGACCTTCGTTAAATGAATTGCATTTTTTGTCAATGATTTCCCTACTTTTTATATTTGATACATAGCGCGAACAAATATTATTATTGCTGTAGATAATATATATGCAAGTTTGGAAATGGAACACTCACAATGCAGGTGTAAAAACGGTCGTATTATTTGCGGCATAAATACATAAAACATTTAACATTTTATGAGAATCAATTGTGCAAAAAATGTTGATATCAATATGTTCAAGTGACAATGCCAATTTTGCTCTAAAACAATAAAAGTTTCGTCTGGCAAAAGCCGTCTAAAAGGCAAGCTGGTAAAATCATAATCACCAAGCTTGATTTCGACTGCCTAGAGAGTCAATTACCGAATTTTTGTTTTCATGTGCTGAAAAGGAATGAAACTTTTAGTAACCGATATAAGTATGCTATTTGAGAACGCGTAAAACCATCATGATAACCCATTTCTACCAAGTTGTCATATTACATGTAATTTTATTGACTGTTTTCAGGAGCAAAAGCGAAAGTTATTTCACACTTCCGTATACGAGTCTGCAACCCAGCTTCAGAAACTGTACGTGCAGAGTTGTCGAAGGCTTCCAGCGTATGGTTGTCGGTTGGTTGTTGTGAAGGAGCTACTGCGAGGGAAAACTAAGAAGAAGGTAATTAATACATGTACTTAAAACGTGGAAATGAAACGTAGAAACACATGACACACTTTTTAGACGTACACTGACTGCGCTCATGCTAGCAGAAAAATTAAGTATACAGTACGAGAAATAATTTGACTCGCTGGTTTTAAAATGTTTTTCTTGTCTCAAAAAATGAGTTTGTCACTTGAGAAGACAGAAAAAAAGAGCAAAGCTGGTTAGGTACTCGTTTTAGTCTAGTATCATATTACCCCATAACTCCTTTTTATGCAGCAAGAGTTTCAATGAAATTGACAATTAGTACACATACGTGTAGGGTTGTCAAGTATGCTTCGAGCCTTGGAAAAGATGCAAAATAGCAGGAAGGAACCGCAGATGTTGACTTGCAAAAGTAATCTCAGCGGTTCACAAATTGTTCTCTTGTCTGTTCATTTTTACCCGTTGGCTTGCGCATTTTCAGAGAATTCTTTTAACAGGCCGGTGCACTCATTGTGTAGTCGTAGTAAAGAAAAGAAACACTTTTCCCGGTACTATCATTTCTTTTGTTGTTGGCAATCTACAGGCAACTCGCTTACTTGGGATCGGACCAGAGAAAATTATCTTGCTGGATTGTCGTACAAAAACACTGGCCAGATCCCAGCCGACTGCTGACTTGATTCAGGTGGGCTTTCTTTGTCTTTTTTGAAAGGATTTTTCCTGTTTACCAATTTTCATTGAGATCTTGCACGATTCATGGAAATACCTATTGCGTTATATATTTTAAGCAAATAGAGTAACACGTATAATATATGATTTCATTTAATGATAAACAGTGGCGAGCTGGGGGTGGACGCAACCACGACCGTCTTCTTCTGGAGTTTCGCGGAACACGATGGTCCCTACTTGTTCCACCTGTGAGCAGTGGTTCTTCTTGTGGTGTTCCTTGTGGGCATTTAGGATCTGTTGGAGGTTTACGTGAAGCTGGACGAGCCTTATGGGCGATCTTGAGAGAAATGGATTCTAACTTTTTAGATGATTTTTCTCTCGCACGAAAGGTTACACAGAGTGACTCAGGTATGTGATGGGTGAACTCATCAGAGTGATTGACATATGTAGAATTGATTTCTTGGCGCAATATTCATGAGAGGAAATATGAATGACCTGATACAAAGGATGAAGTACTTTTTTACATGCGCTATTGACTTTTTGAATAGTCTGTAGTCTGTACTCGAGAGTATGTGTAACAACTACCAGAAATATAAAGTATGAAAACCTTTGCATGTTTAGATTCACAAAAAAGGAAATGGAAACTTCGCTCCATGAATGTAAGCCCGGAGTTGGAGCAGCTGGAAAAAATACTTCACTTTCCCGAGGAAGTTGCGTTAGCATTAGCCGAAATTGAGACACAGCTATTTTGTCAGGTACGTGTATGTTTTTTGGAAAAAGTAATTTTGTTCCGTTAAAAAACTTGGTGAATGTATGCATGTTTCAGTGTAATACTCCTTCCTAGTCATACTGCATTTTTATTGAATATTGAATATGTGTAGCGTAATTATGCTATACTTTCCCCTTTCTTTGTTGATGTCTTTGAAAAATCGACATCGTTACGAATCACGTTCAACGTTGTTTTTCGTTATTTGCTGTTTTCTAGCTTTCTATAGACATTAGATAATTTTTTCATGAGCTGTACTACGTGTACTTCAAAATGTAATTTGGATAAAAAATGAAACATCATGAATGCTAGAGAAAAATCCAATTCACATTGGGGTGCAATATGATTCGTTCCATGGGGAAATAAACGTGGACATTTTTTTCAGGTTACCAACTACCCTACCAGTATAAACTATTTTGATATACATCTAAGGACTTTGTGTTATAGTTATGATTTTACTTTTAGTGCTTTCCTGTCTGTAACCGTATAAATTTTTGCCTATGGCACTGATACACACTTGGCATGTGCAACCTTGATGGTCTGAAAATTGGTTGATGATGAATTTCAGGTTGCCCCATTAGAGTACCTACGTCATGTAACTATGGACATAGGAGGTGGAACAACAGAGGGAATCAGTATTGACCCTTCCAGCAGCCAACTTGGAATATCCGTACTCATCGATCGCTTTAATGAGGTAAATTTCTTTGATGAAACAAGTCTTTTAGCAGAATTTCACGTGTCATTAGAAATTGGTACACATGTACTGTCGTTTGTCCCCACCGCAGGTGTTCCTTACGTAAACTTTATCAAGATAGGTAGCTGTATCAAAGGCAGATACTATCATCAACACCATTGATATCCCATATTGCTAAAGAAGAAACATATTTCTGGTGCACATTTTCATGCAATTTGGCAAAGTTTTGATGAACAAGATAATGTAAAGTAATGCTAAGAGACTTGAGAGATGATGTGGTTGTGGTTCTTTTTGCGTTTAATAACGTGTACTCAATCTGATATACATATTATTAGTACATTGGTTTGTCCCACTACTGCACTAAAAGCTTTTGGCTGGTATCATACAATTAACGCGGAATATTTGGACTTGGAGCTTTCGTTTTGCCTCCGTTACTGTTTGCCCGCAAGTTGATTATATAGATTACATCCTGGCATTCACAATTAATTTACAATTAGTTCTGTTCATTAGGACTCGAATGTTTGCTGTATTGGGACAAAAGGAACCAAATGCGATTTAAACTCATAACCACACACAGATATATTTGACACGTGTAATCTAATATCTTTCTGGAGCTTCTGTTTAATTAATACAATGTTTTCTTCGAAATATTTAGTTGTTTCACACGGCATGACATTCTCTGTAGGTTTTTTTTATAAAACGCTTGATGGAATCTTTAACTGCACGGCTTCTCGGAATTTTTTGCCCAAACATGCTTTCGCCCCTTCTTACTTCAAGATACGCAGTTACTCTTTGAACCAAACATGCCAATCTGTCCACGTAATAGGTACATGTATCAAAAGCAAAAAACATGGAACGCAACATACTTCGCATTTCCTGTCATCACGTTTTTGTCTCCCTTTGAAATTCATTAAGCCTGCTATAATTACTTGCCTTTCTTTCAACTCATGGTGAAAGGAGAGGCGATATGCTTCAATACCGAAATTCTTTTTATCTTTGACCAGCTAGAGAGATGTTTCTATGCGCTGCCATGTTCATTGGCTCCGAAGCTTTCTCTGTTTTAGCTTGACGTGAGTGTTAAGAGTTATGTTTCAATATGTAAGGAGAATGCATCAGAATCTCAGCACGTCTTTTTGACTTTCACTTTGTGATCAGAGGAAATCTCCTGCGGTGATAAATATTGTGGCTTGGTGGCTAAAAGACAAGTAGGATTGCATTTACTGGGTAGTTTTCTATATTGTCTGGTAGTTAGTATGTGGTCGGGGTTTGAAGTCACATTCTATCCCCATTTTTTTCTCCAGTATTCTCCCAAGAATACTTGGGATGCAATACTCTATGAGGCTACGAAAAAGTTACAGGTTTTAAACAGAGAAATGAAAAATGTACGCCAAGCCAATCAGTCTAAAATGCTAACTTATAATGGTTCTGTGTTAAAGGAAAATTCCTGATTCTTTAAAAAGGGCTTCATAGTTTGAAAAAAGCAAAATATGTCTATACTAGCACACGTGGAATATTCCAGTACGCAACAAAACACTCTTTTTCAGTAGACAAAGGGAAGCAATATTAAGCCTCTTTTATTAGATAAATTCCTTTTTTAAGCGAAAAATCCATTAAATTATGTCAGCAACTATTATAAATTAAACTAGAAAAAGAATAAGATTTTCTGATAGGAGCCAAAACACCAGAAAATAGGACGTATAAAGGGTAAAGAGATCAAAGTTTTTTCCCTTTGTTGCATTCTCTTTCACTTGCTCCCCCTAACACTTGCAGTAAATTTCCTGTTCCAAGTCCCTAAACTATACAATACAACAACACGAGAAAGCGTTTTAATCATCAACCTAGTTATTGAAGTTCAGAGTAAATAACAGAAAATAATTGTTTTGTTGTGTAGCTACTTGCTCAGTACAATAAAAGTGAGCTGTCGCATTAGGTGTCATGGTAGTGTATGACGGCAGAATGTCATTAGTCCCCTTTTTTATCCCTCGAGTGAATACATATACACAAAATCCTTTTTGTATTCCGCTTCATCTCATAAAATATCATAATACCTAATATCTTGTTCTACTGCGCGGAATTAGTTTCCACGCACGTCCTTTCTTTGAATAAAAAATTGTTCATACAATTTTGTCTCAATACACTCAATTTTTATGTGAGTTTCTCAATATTCAAAGCCAACTAAGGGCTAGGGAAAAGTAAGGAGCAAGTTGAGATGGAAAGATGATTGCATAACAGGAAAATCTTATTAAAGACGCTCATCACGCTTGACAAGCACATTTTTGCTCTGTAATTTTCCCTACCAAAAATCTCTTGCTACCCCATCAACCACCACCACTTCTACCAGTGTGCATGGTTACAGCATTGGCATCATCATGGTTTTTGGAGAGTTTTGCGTAAGTAGGGTTACATGAAAGAAACTCGTAATATTTTTACTCACTACCAAAACTATATGGCGTTTCCGATGAGAATCCTGGTGGTTGTAGTATTTCAGAGTAAATACTTCACGAAAGCAGAATAATATGTCGTTATGTATCTGATATGACTTGGAATATTATCTTGTGCTCCACTTTTACTCATATTTTTGATAAAGTTAATGAGAAAGGTCTATAATATGCTTACCACTAACTGTTATGCATAATGATGGCTCTGTTGTCTGCGTATTTTATACTATTTTTAATGTTGTTTTTTCTTCTTTGGAGAAATTAGAACTAGAGGTTGTGCAACTTGTGCTTCTGGTGCTTCTGCTTTATAGTGGGCATACTATTTCACCGTGATTTTTTTTTCTGTCCTTTATCTTTAGATAAGCTCTTGGGTTACACACTTGTTGGTCTCACCACCAAGTCATGACGAGAGAAAAGCAGTGTTGTCTTGCCTGCTCCGAGTTGCTCGTACTGCCTGGAACCTAGGAGCCTTTGGAACGGCTGTGGAAGTTATTGCTGGGCTAAAGTAAGTCTTCTCCTTCTGCTCGTCTTTTCTCTCATGACTTTCTTTTGGAAAAAAAGAAAATAATGCTCAATTTGCATATGGAGGTTTCTACGGAGAGAGTAAAAAAATACGAAATAAAAAGGGGTTTCTTGTACTTTATAAAAGCTTGTTTTTATGTTAAACTTGTTTTTACGTTTTCCGCTTTATCATCCAATTTATTTGGTATACAGATGTGCTTTATTATATAGAATCTTACCCAACTTATACAAAATCGTCTTCGTTGATATAGGCAATTAGACAGTGATAGATGAGAATGATAGTAGAACGTTGCCTGTATTTTGATTGGGAAAGAGGATGAATATTATATATGCATGCATAACAGTTTCTAATATATCCAAAACCTCCATTACCAAAACCGCTGCGTAGTAGGCCACATGCATGCGTCATGTGTATGTATTCAGATGTCCTCCTGTTTTATCATTCTTGAACTTAAACAGACTATATATTGGAAGGAAAGGACGGTTCAAGATGTTTCCTCCGATCCAATTAAGTATTTAATGCCATTCTGAAGCTCACATAAAGCATAAATAAATAAATATTCTTTTGTGTGGGCTCAATGAATACTAGCCCATAAGGGTGAACAGGAAGCAATGCGGAATCAAGTTAAAAACGTAATAAACCGAATAATTGGCATTGTGATGGGATAAAAGGCGCGTGTAGTAAGGTAGGGATATTCTGACAGAATAGCGTTTGTTCACTGTACTCATCCTCTGTCCTACTTTTTTATATTATACGTTCATTTTTTTACTTTATCCTTTCCAATCATCAAAATACTGGGAAAAATATATCTTCTCTGTACAGTTCAGGTGCTGACAAGGTACTAGAGATACTAATCTTGTGTATGGTGGCCATTTACATGGCCTTTTGCATGCTTTCATCCGAACCAAAGCAGTTCATTAGTCACATTGAACTTCAGTTCGCATGAAAATTTATGATAAGATGATTTCCAGGTACATATTTTCAATAGGTAACTAGTAACCATTCGCTGAGTCAAGAAAAGTTTTGTTTGAAAAGATTTGCTGTTGACTTCACCCAAAAATATATTATGGGCGATGAAAGGACTGAAAGTAAAGTACATGGTGAACGGTTGGCGAGGTATCAAAGACATTGGGGTAATATGAGAAACTGAAATCAAAGAATAATATTATATGTACTGTGCGCAGTTGAAGTTGAGCTTGTTGAAGCTGAAAAAGTATCGTATGGTAGACTGCTCATTGTCCTAAAAAGCTTTTATACCTGTATTGAATGCTGAGCCTATTACATTCGAGTTGACTCGTATCAGATGACAAAAGTTAATGCAAACTACTATATTGTTGGAAGTGTATGGGTTAAATAGCAACGACCATTTTGAGTACATCCTTACACCATGCAAATTGGATACGACAATTGAAGCAAGACCACAACAGCCTTAGTACTCGTACTACCGAATGATTGGAACACCTGAGTTGTAGACTTTTATCCTTTACCGGATCTGATGGATGGACCTGAGATCAAGATAGCATGTATTAAAATAACACAGAGGAGTAGGGGCAGGGGTTTCTTTCGGCCTCCAGCCGTTAAAGCCATGTTGTAGGCCGACGGAAACTACTTGCCTCTATGGCTCTGAACCCCAGCCAATACTGCTATCCATCGATCATATTTCACTTTCACCAGGAGCACTTTCCAGCTAAACCCAAAAAACTCTGCGGGTGAATATGCAGTGACCATGCACACATCAAAGGACTACTGATATTTGAGAAGTCAACCTGCTCACTAATGACTTTCCACAATAAATGTGATGATGGACCTACAGTTGGACACGTGGACTGCATAATGAATCCATACCAAAAAAAATAACATGAATGCATTACTTGTGTATAGCCACTCGGCACTCCTGTTTCAGTGCACGCTGATACATACATTGTCATTATTACTTTTGATTAGGTATTTCTAGTAGTACCATGGCTTAATCAGAACTCGGCATCAGTAGATCAGTGGCATATTACGGCTGTATTTTGTTTTTCTTCAAAATAACTAACCCCATCATTCTCTCCCTTCCTTTTTTGTGTTTCAGATCACCAAAGCTGAAACCGTTTTGGCTATCCCTGCAAGAAAAGGATGATTACGTTCCTACTTTGGATTACCTGGCCAAAGCATTGTTAGGCACTGCCTCCGATACCAATCTGGGGAAAATTGATACTGACAAAGAATGGAGTGCTCCCGAGTACGAGGCTGCAATGAAACGAGCGTTGAAAATCTCTACGTGTCCTGTTGTTCCATTCTTTGGAGCGTACTTGCGGGAATTGAGAACCGTTCTAAATACGCCGTCTCTAATAGTGCTTTCCTCTGGTTCTGAGCATCACCAACTACAGGTAAGTCATCCCATTACTTGCTTGTTTCTAGTGAAAGTATAGTTAGTCGCAATCCAAGTGCTGGATAATAATATCACGTCCATTTTCATCCAGCCGCTAACTGACCCCGATGTTGATGATGACTACTTCACAAAAATTGGGACGGGCAGTTTGTTGAGCATGAAAAAGTTGCGTAAGGTGCAGTCTATATTTGAACGGATAACCACTGTTCATCAGCACCATGCCAAGAGGCAGCAGAAAACAGCATTCTTGAACGCAGATCGGCTCAGGTTAGTTTTTTTTACACCGCATCCTGATACATACTAAAACACGAAGCACTGATATTATGAATTCCATACCGAATTGGTCATTCGAGTAACTAACTCTGCGACGACTTTCACTTACTATCTCATACATATAGCATTCATACGTCAAGTATTGAAAGATCTGGATATGCGGATGATGAGGACTCCCAGGACAGTTCTGATGAGTTTTACTGTCACAAAAATGACGCTACCGAGGAGCCGTCGCGTGCTTCTAGCTTTGTTTACGAGCCCGTACAACCCATTAGTCATGACCCTGAAGTTTCTTTCATCCCGCTTGACAATACAAGGAATTCCATTGACTTGCACACGCTCCAAGCATTACATCACGGGTGTACTGCCATTCATATAGACAGTGACGGGAGATCCGCTTTTGTGTGGGTAAAACTGGAAAAATCTTGCGGTACAATAACCTGGAGCAAACCTGTGTGGAGTTCACTTCGCTTCTCCCATGCTCAACCTGACTATATCCTAAACGTTGATCCTGAGACTCTTCCGGTGCTACCAGGACTACTTATGAAGTACGGTAGTCAGGGCAGTGGAGGCAGCGGTGTTGGACTCAGTGGTCCAACTGGACTAGGCCCAGATGTTGCCACTGTTGGTCCTGAAGAGGGCTATATTGATCTCAATGGGGTTAAAGAAGTTGAAGTGGGAAGTCGAGATATTGATGTGGCTGCAGCTATGAAACGGTAAGTTCCTTTAGCGACATTAGTCCATTTCTGTTGCTATAAAGGGTTTCTTGGCTTGGGTAGCGATTTCATTTCTCTTCTACATCAAACTATGTAGGTACGGTGTCGAGTCATGGTCTGTGCAGGAATCATGTATTTCCCTTGTGTTTGGAATGGTTTTGAGCGACAATCGCTACACAGGATTTGTGTTTCCGCCTCGGATGGCTGCCGTCTGGCTAAATGGTAAATATTAAGTTCGACGTTCCACATGATAATGCTATTAAGGGAAGCTTAGCTAATTGACAGCTGGGGTTAAATCAAGATTGATTGTTCTGTCAAGGGTTGAGAGCTGTGGTGAAAGCTCTTCGTCGGGTAATTGGTAAGCCAGACCGTAGATTGGTGTGGCTAAAGGAACAGTACTTGCAGCTGTATTATGAGGATGGCCGATGTCTTGCCCCCACTATGGCTGATGCGATTCGGGTAAACTACCAGCTACTTTCTTCATTATTCGTACACTCTGCCCTATTTTAATTGCTTATCTGGACTCTAGATTCTAGAGAAAAGCTTATTCCCTTTGCTTTTCTTCAGTCATCTTACTGTTTATGTTTTATGTCTTGGCAAAATAGGTGTTTGGTGGTCGAAGATGGTCTTCTGCCACTCCTCAGGGTAACGCACCCGACACTCCACCCTTTCGCAGAAATGCATCAGTAAAGTTTAGAAAGAAGCGTTCATTGGCAAATATTCACATGATAAAGGTATCTATTTTATGTTATGTCCGATAATACCGTCACATATTATGTCCGCCAATAGGCATCTATAGAATTCATTGTATGTATGGCAATCTAAAAATGACTTGTGGTATTCAGGAGTCCTTAATTAGGGGGACTGAGCACCCAATAAGCGAACTTCATAGACCACCAAGTCCAGCTTCTAAAGGAAAGACTGACACTGGGGACGGCTCTGCACCAAACACACCACCACAACAGCACCCAACTTCACTGACCCGAATAAAAAGTGCTGCTTCGATGATGGTACCTGGACCTTACGAGGGATCTCCTTCTCCACAAGCTCGAGTATCTGCACTTACTCATGAAACGAGACTGAACTTTCAAAATTTTGTTTTGCTGTTTCAAGCTTTTAGGTAATTTAAATGCATGCATGATGCTCTCACATGTAGCTAAATTACCCTCAGTGTTTGCAATGTCAACTTATTGCATTAACAGTTTGCGAGCGAGAAAGGATCTTAGGGACTTGTTCGACTCCATCGCTGTTGCCCAGAAAACCGATTGTCAAGCTGAAACCTCTCTTCCTGATTCTCCAGATCGAAGTCAGTCTTCTTCCACTTCAGGTTTTACATTAGATACACACAAACCAGGTCACTGATATACACATTCTGTGTCATTGCATTCCACTCTTTATAAATGGTTGCACTTTTTTGCGTGTTTGCTTATTTTAGCTGGAGCAACTCCTCGGCAAGTGTTCAAAAGTAAGATACATCAAGTAGGCTCAAAACCAGAAAGCAAGTTCATCTATGATGCGATTGCATCTGCAAGCATTGTTCAAAACGGGGCTGGGGTTGAAACATCGAGAAGCAGAGTGGTAACGTTGTCGGGATTTACTACATTTCTTAAAGTGCAACAGGGAGAACGTAAGACGGAAGCGGAGGTCAAAATGTTAATAGAGGTATGCTACAATGAGCGTTCATGTTTGTTTCTAGCAAAATTAGCGTAGCTAGTAAAATTATGCAATTTATGATATGCAGAAATTTGAGCCGGACGAGTCACTGCGCCAACAGCATTGCCTATCTTTTGAAGGATTTGCCAGGTACATGATGTCAAGTCACAATTTGGCGTTTGTTAGTGAGCGAATAGTTCCGCAAGAGGCGGAATTGGATCACCCCTTGGCACACTACTACGTTGCAGCCAGTCATAATACATACTTAACGGGCCATCAACTAAAGGGAGAATCTTCAGTGGAACTGTATAGTCAGGTACATGATGCTTTGCTTCAATTACAGTTTGGTAATCACAGCAGTGTTTGCAGCTTGCAAATTTTGAACCATGTCATAAATGCATTAGGTGCTGCTGACTGGATGTCGCTGTGTTGAGCTGGATTGTTGGGATGGGGATGACGGAGACCCTGTAATCTACCACGGCCATACTTTCACCACGAAAATTCCATTCAGACAAGTGGTGGATGCAATTAACCGGAGCGCATTTTTGGCCTCATCTTATCCTGTAATCCTTTCTATTGAGAATCACTGCTCCCTCCAGCAGCAGTCCCGAATGGCATTGACTTTCCAAACTGTCTTTGGCGACAAACTCATTACGAGGTTTTTGTTTGACGTTGACTTTACCGACGATCCCTGTCTCCCGTCCCCGGCTCAGCTAAAAAACAAGATACTAATAAAAAACAAAAAGATCCACGCTGAAATCATTCCTAATCCCCCTGTACACCAGTCAACCACAGCGCAGAGCTCCTCAAACCCGTCGGGAAGAAATCGATCTGGTAGTCGTCCACAGTCAGCCAGGACAAACAGTATTGTGAGCAACGTCAGTGGAGGCTCCATGAATGACGAGTATTCTGAATCTGACTCGGATTTTGAGGATGAAATTCCCGATGGTACTTGATAGTTTTTTTTATGAATTTTCCTTGCTTCTATGTTGGTGCACGTTTGCAGATATTGTTGTCTGTGGCATGATTCGTGCTTCCATTTAATCTTGCACTCAACGATATTTACTTTGCTCTTGATACTTGGTGAAGTAGAGATTAGCAAAAACATATTTGCATGCTTTACATTGTTTCGGGCTTTACAGAACGTCTCGTTGTTTCACGACAAGCTTCCGAACAGGCTCTTCCAACCACTCCAAGGACGGACTCGCTGACCAGCCAAGAGTCCTCGGTGAAAAGTACCAAGCGTGTAGGTGGGCTGGCGGGCACAAGTGCTCCGTCCGTTTCTGGCCAACAAAGTGAGCAAGGTGAGTGGATTGTTGAGGTGGAGGATGTTCCTAGCTACCCAAGGAAGAAGCAAAGTAGCCAGATTGCCAGAGAGCTCTCTGATCTGGTCATTTACATTCAAGCGATAAAATTTCGTGGTCTGACCACATTAAGCCCTAGCAGTTCAGTAAGAAACAAAATCATGCAAAAGAAAAGCATTATGCCGAATCCTAACCCGTCAACAAGTCAACCTGTGACACCTGCAACATCTTCAACCGCCAGCGTTCCATCTGATCACTACCCCCGCCGGGTTCAGACCAACCATCCTGTATATCAGTGCTGTTCACTGAATGAAAATGCATCCAAAAAACTCTGTCGTAAGCAGCCGTTGCAGGTTATCGCGCATACGGAAACACAGCTTATTCGGGCATATCCAGCGGGAATGAGAATTGATTCCTCCAATTTCAATCCACTGATATTTTGGGCCTTTGGTGTTCAAATGGTTGCTTTAAACTACCAAACGGAAGATTCTGCTCTCCATCTTAATGCAGCCATGTTTGAGCAAAACGGAAGATGCGGCTACGTGCTGAAGCCCACAGTCATGTGGGACAGAAATCATGTCATGTATCGGAGATTTAATCCACTGGAAAAGGAGTTTGACGGACTTCACACTGTCCACTTGCATTTGACCATAATATCAGGTCAATTTCTTGCACCCTCAATATGCCAAGCAAGTCCACAGGTGGAAGTGGAAATCAGCGGAATTCCCGTTGATTGTGCAAAATTAAAAACTAGAACTAATGCCAGAAACGCTTTAAACCCTATCTGGAACGAGACACTGTCCTTCACCATTCAATTCCGTGAGTTGGCCTTTGTACGATTTACTATCATTGACTGCAGCAGTGGGAGTAGTGGAAGTGGACATCCTCTAGCGCAAAGAGTCATCCCGTTCAAAGGACTCCGACAGGGATATCGTCACGTTCGTTTGCGAAGCGTAACAAACCAACCATTGCCAGTGACCACCCTATTCATGCACGCCAGGTTTGAAGAGGAAGGGGAAGAGGTTAACGTTCCAAATGGACAACGAAGTCTCTCCAAAGAAGACTCCCTAAGAGAGTCGATGCTTGACTTTGAAGGCAAGATTACTTAACTTATTGACAGTAAAATTCAAAGTAAAAATATTTAAATTTAAAGAGTTTGTGCATATTTGGCTGATGATTATAGGTAGTTTTACCAGTGGCCAAACATTTGGGAAACCATTTGTGCCACTGAAACGAAGAATGTTTTTCTTGGCAATTCACGGGGTAGTCAGTGAGGAACCGTACACAATTCTAAAGGTTACTCAAGATACAACAGCACTGGAAGTAATCAACTCTGCGCTACAAAAAAGTGGACGAACAGCAGAGTCTTCAAAAGAGTATGTGCTCATTGAGGAGGTGGCTAGGGGATGGGATGCAAAGGAGAAGGACCTTCCTCCAACTCAACGGGTTTTGGATCCCGAAGAGAAACCCCTCCAAGCACAATCACAATGGAAAGGAGAAGGCAAATTTATTCTCAAGAAAACAGGAAATGACCCTAGTAGTCGGGCGTGGCTTTCTTCCATTTCCGCCCGTGGAGGTAGATTCAGTGACAGAAACAAAGCAGGCCAAAGTACCCGTGATGACGGCCTTCAAAACTGGGGAGAAGATGACAACTTTTTAGTTTGCGTTCACAATGTTTCTCCGGAAATTCCGTATGCCATTTTAAAGGTAACATTTTGAATATTCATTGATATTGCATAGTGCACTTGGATCCCACGAATTTCATCATCATCACCTTTTCTTGTACTAATTTTCTTTACTATGTATTTATTTATAGGTCCCAATCAGGAGTACTTCTCAGGACATTATTGCGCAAGCGTTTGTTAAAGCACGGAGACTCGAAGATCCAGCCAAGTTTGTTCTTGTGGAAGAACTAGAGCCAATGCTTCCATCAACTTCAGGCCAAAGCTCAGAATCTGCTGGATCGTTTCGTAAGAAATCCTCGTCCAGAACAACCACTCGAATACTAGATGATGACGAGAATGTTTATGAGCGCCAATTAAAATGGAATACAGTGGGAAAGTAAGTTTGCCTTCGCTAATTTTTGTACATGTTATTATCTATCATTACATAAATATGTGTAATTTCTGTTTGGCAGGTTTGTTTTAAAAGAGCGAAAACAAGCATTTTCATTGTTCGGTTCATCAAGCAGTGGTAGTCAAACTTCACAAGGTGGCGGTGACAAACAAAAAGCTCCAAAAGGCTTGCGGGTGTCCACTTTGGCTAGGCTTGGTAAGCTGCGTATTCATCGAAGCAGCAACAGCAAACAAGGTGAGAAGGCCCGACAGTACTTACAAGAGCGTCACGCTCACAGTCTACATGACAATACGGCCCAGGTCAACCGACCACGGAAATCCAGACCCAGAAGAGCAGCTCACTCAGAAGGCGAAACTCTTTCTGACGAGGAAACTCACGAAACGGATTTCAAGTCCACTGTTGCAAGACTCAAAAAAGTTTCCTTACGGCGATTTCGAGTTTGGAAATAAGTAAGTTTGCATAAAGTGGCATGCACAAACCTGTCCTGTATGGCTTAGCCGATGGGGTGCAAGGAGATAAAAAACCACTTGAAATCATGCATTTTGCAAAGGTTCATCATATTTAGATGTTAGAAATAAAAATTTAAAGTACACAAGTTACATAATTACAAAAGTTAAATGGGAGGAAGCAAAGAAGAAAGTACTTCAGTCAATAAACTTTAATGCGCACACAACTCACACAAATAGTATGCAAAGTACACTCCAAGAAAATGACAGTACAATGCATTTTATTTTGTGTGTCTAGCAGACGAGACTTACTACAAATAATTAGATAAAAAATAGAGAATACAGTGTAGCATTATATTTAATATTATATATTTAGTAACGTATGTACCTACCAGAGAAAAAGAAATATTCATGTGTCATATCTGAAGAAAGGACCGTAGTACTAGCAGGTTTCATACAGAGTGAGTTTTCTACATCGAAAAAAAAATACTTTTTCAATGCTAGCACATATCTTGATGCAAAGACAAGGAGAAGGAGTGTAAGTTGGAAAGATACATGATTTCGGCTAGAACGGATTTAGTTGAATCTCCAAAACCCAAATCGTATTCTCCGGAAATAAATTTATGTTTCTAAGCAAACTCAGTGTTAAATATTTCTAAAAAGATTTAATTGGTAGGAATTGAAGTAGTTCTACGTAATATATTTAGGTAATATATTCTAAAAAAGAAGATCCAGTTTCTTTCATAACTTCACTAGTTAAGGCTAAAAGCGCAAATAAAAAGCGCTTAGACGCACAAAAACTACCAAAATTACTGTAAGCAAAAGTATGGTACTTAAATACATAGAAAACAGAATGGTTAAGAATGTGTTTGTATTAATTATCATACCTTCCCATAATGCCTTTCATGTTTCATGTGTGTTATGTATTTTAGGAGTTACTATCATCACCTTTCAAATTTTGTAAAAACAAACGAAATAATATGGAAATTTGTTAATTCGCAAACTTATTTATCGTATAGAGCACATACATAGATAGATTGTTTATCTTGTAACGCATTGATGAACGTTGAACGTACATGTTAAATCGGTTTAATACTAACAAATATTCTATCGTTTAAAGCTTTATGCTGGTAGAACTTCAGATTTTAAAAACCCTAACAGTTTGACTACTACTCTAGTCTCTCACCAAGATGTCTTTACGCCTTTTACCTGCTAAAATTTGCGTTTGAGTACTTACAATTTATTGCGCACATGATGTTCTTCTAATCTCAATGCTGTGATAACCTATCCTCTCAAGTCATAAGTCATACATTGGAAATATTTGAAATTGAAAGGTGTTTAGTTAGATTATAACATTTGACGGCTTAACTAAAACTACATATTGTCTAATTACATATACATTTGAACATGCATCATCATCATTATCACTTAAAATAATGAAAAAATTACAAGCATTTTTGTATTATGGATTTGATCTTTAGTTGGCAACGTGGGGCGTATATATGGATTGCGCATTACGATGATCTTTACAAAAAAACTCGTATTTTTTTGTTCAGAAAAATGAAATCCCGACTTCCGTTTAGAAAAAATCAAAGTTTTTTACTGCGAAATCTATGAAAATTATTGAGATTTTTACTCTGGTAGTAAATGTAAGTATTTAAGCCAGCGATATCTTTCATACTTAAGTATTCTTGGAAAAACTAATAAAACCATTAAGAAACAGATTAAATAATAAAACACTACAGGTTCAAATACATTCATCGAAGGAAAGTTTCGTGATAAGTACGGATAGAATCTAAGCAAAGTACATGTCATGCGTTAAGTATATTAATATACTATCAAACTAAATAACGTTGCATGATTCGGTTGATGTATAAAGTATAAAATTATAATTTGTATCAAAAACTTTAAACAAAATACCAAAACGCCACAAGTTGATGAGGGTTTCTGAATCAAACTACATATTATGCTCTGCGTAATGAACAAAGTTACCATTTCCGTTTCAATCAAAAAGTAGTGGAATGTTCAATGAAAGTGGTTCCGTGCGCACTTTCTACAATTTTTTCTACAACGAACTCTACAGTAGCAGTATATATCCAAAGTATTGTATTTCGCTATTCCAAGTTATAAAATCTTTTATACTTTCTACATTGTCAGATAGTGCTGTTTGTTAATGATGCATTGCAAACAGTTCAAGATTTATCAAGGCCCAGAGAAATTTATATGAAGCGTGAAAAGTGAGTGAATGTTCCTTCCAATGTTCCAATAGCTAACGTTCTATAGTATGTGCTGATGTGTAAAACCTTTCGCAGATTGATAATTGTTCTCAGTTCTATTTTAACGCTATCAGAGACAATGGTGCGTTTTCCATGTATCATTGTCTTCATAATTAATCAAAAACGCTTATTCACGGGTGGAAAGTTTTTGGTGATTTCCATAACGAGTGGCTCCGTTAGTCTAGAGTCGTTTGTCCTTCATGGTAACATTTAAGCCATGACCCGTATCCCGGGTAAACCTTGACCAGTCAAAGGTGACCAGTTGCAATTTTTTAATAAAACCTTGATATCTTGTGTAGTTTTTCACCAACATTTTCGACAGGTATCATTCTGCTGGAAGTTTTATGGAGCACACGATGCTTCAATTTGCTTTTAAAAGATATGTAATGCGTGGTTTTAAAGTGAAGATATTGGGAGAAATTCATGGAAAATGGCAATTTCTGAAAGTACTTAATGTGCACATTTGGTTTAAAGATATTTTATGTGCAAAAGAAAGTGCTTACCTAAAGCAGACATTGATGGTATTCGGGTTTAAACAGTTGTTTAAAGCTTTGTTTTAAACAACTGTCTGCATTAACTACATACTATACACATGTACAGAATATACCATTGGCCAATGGAGTAATAAAGAATCGAAATGGGGTTCAAAGTCGAAACGGACCTTAATTGCCAATTGGTAACCTTAAATCCACCTGGGTAACCTTAAATCAACCTGGGTAACCTTAATTGCCAATTGGTAACCTTAAGTCAACTTGGGTAACCTTAAATCAACCTGGGTAACCTTAAATCAACATAGGTAACCTAAATTGCCAATTGGTAACCTTAAATCCACCTAGGTAACCTTAAATCAACCTGGGTAACCTTAAATCAACTTGGGTAACCTTAATTGCCAATTGGTAACCTTAAATCAACTTGGGTAACCTTAATTGCCAATTGGTAACCTTAAATCAACTTGGGTAACCTTAATTGCCAATTGGTAACCTTAAATCAACTTGGGTAACCTTAATTGCCAATTGGTAACCTTAAATCAACTTGGGTAACCTTAATTGCCAATTTGTAACCTTAAATCATCATGGGTAACCTTAATTACCTGTTGGTAACCTTAAATCAACCTGGGTAACCTTAAATCAACTTGGGTAACCTTAATTGCCAATTGGTAACCTTAAATCAACTTGGGTAACCTTAATTGCCAATTGGTAACCTTAAATTAACTTGGGTAACCTTAATTGCCAGTTGGTAACCTTAAATCAACCTGGGTAACCTTAAATCCACCTGGGTAACCTTAAATCAACCTGGGTAACCCTAAATCAACCTGGGTAACCTTAATTGCCAATTGGTAACCTTAAATCCACCTAGGTAACCTTAAATCAACCTGGGTAACCTTAAATCAACTTGGGTAACCTTAATTGCCAATTGGTAACCTTAAATCAACCTGGGTAACCTTAAATCAACTTGGGTAACCTTAAATCACCGTAGGTAACCTTAATTGCCAATTGGTAACCTTAAATCAACCTGGGTAACCTTAATTGCCAATTGGTAACCACGCTGTTTCAATTGCATGATGATTGCTGCGAATCTGTAGCAACTACGCAACTATATGCTTTCTTTGTACATCAAGTATCGGAGTGTACCGTAGTGAGGTATTTGTGTGGTGCATTTGTATAATGCATAGGGAACCTTAATTGCTCATTGGTAACCTAGTTATACGTAAAAGTATTCTATACTGTTTTTTATTAAAAACTTTCGGGATACTTTTGTGAAATTTTACAATTTATAATGGCTCCCAAAAAAAATCACCAAAACCTTTCCACCAGTGTTCATGTATCATCGTTTCTAGCCAGTTGATTTGTTTACCAGAAAATTTCACCGAATTATTTAAAACAAGTAGCACCATTATGACTGCTATCAGTATTCAGAATTCAGACCACACACACGGGTATTACAATTTCAATCGAACATATGGACATGGAGTGCAGAGTTACTTAAATATTAGCCTGTACTGTATTATTGATTAGAGATTATTATTGATTAGAGAGACAGTAAAAACAAAGTCAATATTGTCAGTTTGCTGTAGTGCAGGCAGTGCGAAATTGGTGAGTTTCCCAACTAACCTTGATTGATTAAATCAAGTATTCATAGCTAAAAATAGAAAAATACACTAACTTTCAGATTATAGGTAATGGATTTAATGGGAATAATTACTAAAGTGAAGTTTTAAAAATTCTGTTGAGCATGAAAGTGATTTTGAGTTAAAATTGCGTAGATGCATGAAATAAATGAGCCCAGTGATATTGGTTAGTTGTTTTGGAAAGGTGATCTAATATTGAAATCTCATGGAATGAAAAAAGGCGTACATGTTATTTACTACTTTACAATCATAAGCTACTTATTATGGTTTATCAAACCACTAAAACTTATGGAATGAATGAAGAATGAAATGAATATATTATATACAGAAATTTGTGCTTGTATCTGCATAAATGAAATTTATTATTACCTATAGTAGTAATAAAAATGTTGTAGGTTACTCATACCGATAGAATATGGAGTAACAACGATATTTCTGAAAGAAACAAAATAAATGATCGTTTATTTATTTATACTGTTTATTAAGTATTGTTAAACAATTGTGACTATTAACTATGAGTAAACATTCTACATTGTTGTTATAACATTTCGAAAGTACAAGGAAGACCAGTGGGAGTGCTATTGTACATGAAACCAGATAATATGACGTTTATTTTTTCGGACATAATGTGAGAAATAACAATACAAGTAATTGTTAATTAATTTTGATGAGTATCATATAACGGTCAGTTATATTTCGTGTACGTAGGTAGAGCCCTGTAGTCGAAGAGTGGTCGTTTTCTAATATGTACTCCAAATTAAGAAATGGCAACTATTATACAATTGCTGATATTGCTATATTATTAGTTTTAGCTATTCTTTGAAAATGTCACGTGTATAACAATCACTATTTATGACCTTTTCGTGAAAACTCTATATCATTTTATGTGATTTGAGGCTGGTCTGAGACCATGAATATTATTATAGAGGTACTCTGAACCGTGTACTTTAAAAATTCATCATATATTATTCTAATTATTATTGTGTACATAAATTATATTACAGCGCCATTTTTATCGACCTTGACATGAAAAATGTTACAATTGTTACGTTGTTTTACGAAAGAAAAATAAAAGATTTTCGGAAATTCATGTTGCATTTCTTCGTGCATCTTTTCATGCATAATGTTTTGATGATTAATGATTACGGTGATGGTGGCTTTCATAATATTATGGTTTATGCTTACTTGATGATTTAGTCAAAACAAAAAACAGAATTACTATAGAGGATTGTTTTGTTTATTTTTACAAAATGCGTTATTTCTATTGAATCAATTTTATTTATCTTAAAACCTTACACATAGGCATAAAAGCGATAAATAGCACCATCGATTTATGTATCTTAAGATATGGCTCGAAGAATTCTTATAGCTAAAAGTAAAAATAATAGCACCATTGGAATTTTTACTTGTTAATCGAAGAAAATCAAGGTTAACCCTTTACGCTTTGGGTATCTTGGTCACGCGCCATTTTCTCTGCGTACTTTCCGTACGTGTCAAGTGCCTGGTACACCATGTTTGTAATGTTGTCCAGGTCCAATGCCCTTGCCCCAGCTACCGCATCCTTGGACCTCTGGAAGAATCCGCCCAACAAGTCACTTCCAGACACAAGACGAGAGACGCCCACACAAAGTCCAAACGTAGCCATGATAGCGACCAAACACCACACAACAGGTCCAATGTAGGCCGAGAAGAGGTAGTCCATCCCAGCGCTAACTCCAAAGTATGGGTAGGACCATCCACTTCCTTCTCTGTTGTATACGTCACGGTTTCCATACTGAGTGCCTGTGTAAGATAAAGAAACCGAAAATTTTCGTTAGTTTCACTTTGCCCCGTTTTTAAACTTGAATGTCAACTTGACGAGAATGTATTATTAAAACGATATCACTAAGACACTAACCGGAATTGTATGATGGCTGATAGTTGGAGGTTGGAGCTAAACCAGTAGACTGGTACGGGTAGTGGTTTGTAACCGAAGCATCCTCTGTGTTCAATGGAACTTGGATCACTGCTTCTGGAATGTTTTGGGGTTGATGACTGGCAGCAGGTTGCTTGCCAGCGAGTTGGGAAGCTTGTGGCTGTTGTGAAGCTACATTTGGATAGCAGAAAACATTTGCCACGACAACTGACAATATCACAAATCTGAGAGCCTCCATTTTTCTAATTGCTTATGTTTGAAACTGGGAAAATAGTTTAGGAACTGAACTGAGCAGCAAGTGTGTGTGTCTCACAAAAAGTGAAGATTGATAATGAGTTGACTCCAAGCTGGGCACCGGCTTTTTAAATACTTACTGCTCTGGTAGTCCTTTCGTGAGCATTTTTTAGGTTTAATGACCTCCCTGCTAAACTTTTAGTGGAGGGTTGAAAAGGTGAGAAAAGGGTCCAGAGACAGACATTTTTTATGGGTGTACATGCGGCAGGTAATTTGTGCACCTGCATGGATTTTTGAAACCACAGGGTGCATATAAACTATTGTACCCTGTGCATAATGAGCGTAAAAGACAGGAACCTTTAACATAGAAAACTTTCTCCTTTTTTACGTGCAAACTTGGCAGGCTATTCAACAACATATTTTGTACCTGTCCATTCTGCTCTAAAGTGGCTGGCTAAGGACTACGGCCTCAAGGGGTTCATATTCTTTAAGGCCTTTGAACTTTTAACAAAGCGGTTATTTTTAGGAAGGGACTTTTTTGGCTTGAACGAACTGTATATTAGTCTACATACCTGCTCGTTATCACATATTGCCGATATTGAATCTAAACGTGCGTTTCCATGTATCTTACACCATCATCCAAAAACCATTCATGAGGTGAATGTTTTTCCTTTTTAGGACATAATATGCACCAAAACTATGAACATAATCGGTCGTCAACCCTTTTAGTTTTTAAAAGCAGGAAGAAAAAAGGTCGAACCGTTGGAATTGTGGCGTGTTTTTTGTTCCTATGCAATTAGCACCGTCAGCACCGAATGGAAACGTGAGGAATTATGAAATCCTGAATAAGGTTGTGTGACCAGACAGTGGGTACAGCAATTCTAATAAACCCTGGTAAGGTTGAAGTAAGGTTCACGCTGATTTGGTTACATAAGATTATCCATGATTACCCTTGATAAACTTTCATTATACTTGGTTACCTTTAATAGCTCGTGGGTACCTTTCGTTACCTTTAACCTTAAATGCTTAAGAGTAGCCTTCAGTGCATGAGGGTAATTTTATTTGCATGTGGGTAGCCTTAATTACATGAACCTAACCATAAATGCCTCTGGGTAACCTTATTTGCATCTGAGTAACCTTAATTGCATTTTGGTAACCTTAATTGCATCTGGGTAACCTTAATTGCATCTGGGTAACCTTAATTGCATCTGGGTAACCTTAATTGCATCTGGGTAACCTTAATTGCATCTGGGTAACCTTAATTGTATCTGGGTAACCTTAATTGCATCTGGGTAACCTTAATTGTATATTGGTAACCTTGATTGCATCTGGGTATCCTTAATTGCATCTGGATAACCTTAAATGCATGAGAGTAAACCTATTTGTATGTGGGTAACCTTAATTGCATGTGGGTAACCTTAAATGCATCTGGGTAACCTTAATTACATGTGGGTAACCTTAATCACATGTGGGTAACCTTAAATGCATCTGGGTAACCTTAAATGCATCTGGATAACCTTAAATGCATGAGGGTAACCTTAAATGCATCTGGGTAACCTTATTTATTTAAATGCCCATTTGTAGGTAGTCTCCGTGGAACCTTTCGGTTATCGGAATGACCTGAAAATCAATAGGGATCGTTCTATGACTTGTAGCAACCGATATCAGTTCGATTAAACCGTTGATGAGTTATCATGCTTACGGAGGGAGAAACGTGCAGACACATCAAGACGATAGGAGTAAATGTTCACATTCGTGAACCTTAATAAATGTAGATCATAGTAAAACATAATATTATTCGGCATAACTGTTTTGTCGCAGCTACGTAGTTTATGCCTGTCAGCGGAAAATCCACATTTCTTGGAATATTTTGATGATGAAATAGAGCTTCTCGAATAATTTTATAACGGGCTTTAATTGAATGAGATGAACCTACAGATTATTTCAAGGACGTGAACTTTCCTACAGACATTTCATTTTCTACTATGCATTTACAACTACTATATCCTCAGGATATTATCCTGTGCTTTTTAAGTTTTGCGTAGCATATAAAATGCAGCGTGTTGCAAAAAAACACCATGTTCATAGAACGCAGACAGCAGCCTCAGAAATACAAGTCACAAATTCGTGAAGTTCAAATTTAATTTAGAAAAGATTATCAAGTTTCATTTATTATAAGCACCTTTTATAAACAGCACAAATGACAATATTATCATAACGAATAAATAAATAAATAAGTTAATGCGTTAACTACACTTCATTATCAGTAAATAAATAAATAAATAACTTAAATACAACTCGTCAACCAGAAGTAGATATCTAAACCTAAGCATGGTATTAGTTGTCCATGTATTTCAAAACTAATAAATTGTGTCAACAGAATCAAGTACAAACATCATTTCTTTAAATTTCGTCCAGTAGCTCTCGTCAGGCATGGACCTAAAGTCCCAATTAATTTTTCCCACTTTCTTTTGAAACACAGCTGGAGCATTTTTCCCATGAATCCCAATAAACTTGATGTATGGTCTCAAGATAAGAAGAAAGGCCAAAGACATGATAACAAAGCAACGAAAAGAAAAGGAGTAGAAACGGAGCATAGGAACAATGGAAGCACCAGTAAATTGAGCCAATCCAGGGTGGTCATCCGTGTGCGGCGTGGGAATAGAAATTAAGGGATGACCCTCTATATATCCGACGACCATTTTTCCAGTGAGCCTTAGAAAAAACGAGCGTATTTAGTTTGAAAAACTCATGATTGCTTTAAGACAATAGATATTGTTAATTTAATACACATATTTAATTTACTGTCAAGAATTTCTAGAAATTGAAAAAGTTCACGTTGGAAGTTGTCATCTAGGACGTCATACAGCGTTCCAGTGTTATCAAGGCTCCTTTGATTGTGGTATACAGGAAGGAACATTGAGGGTAGCTGAAGAAATGTTATGAGAACATTACCAGCCAGAAGAATGCTAATTAATCCCACTAAAAAGTAAAGTTCTCGTATGGCAATGTAACTTCCTATATACGAGCTGGAGAAAAATAGTACACACTTTAAGTTGACATAATATTTCTTGCATTATATTACTTGCTGTTTTATTTGTTCCAACTCACTAAATTCCTGTAAATTTGGCAACCGAGGCGAGCTGATGGATTTCAGGAGCTTGACATAACACGGAAGCGAGACAACTGAATAGTGCAAGTAGTACGAATGTTGCGTTTCCCTTCATTTCATGGATTTCCGGTGACCTGAGATGGCAAAATCGTCCCTATTAAAAATAAACGATGAAGCAAGAAAAAATATTTTAAGATTCAAAGCACTGCAATCTTTTTTTAAAGTGATAATTATTGATTGATCATTGAAAAACATTTAAAGTACTAAAAAGGTTTCATACCACAAAATGGCTTCTGCATCCAACCTTGAAGATATAAATATTTAGACTAAACTGCAAAACTGATAGTATAAAATTGTTTAAATAGTTTTGAGATTCTTACTGTTTCAAATTTACCCAGGAAGATTTCCAGTGTGCTATTTAGCAGAGAAGATGATCTAACGGTTCTTTTGTCCTTTTATACCTATCCTATCCTAATAACTTATCCTATCTATAGATTTTATATTTAAACTCACCTACATAAAATCCTGCATGCAGCAGTACTAGTAACATGACATCATTTCTACATGAACGCGAGGTCACGTACACAAACTCATAAAAAACTATACTAACTAACCTACATAATTACTAAATGCAGTAAGTTGCACCATAAGTAAACTCCACTAGCACCAAGCCACCTCCACCTTCTAAAAAATTACAAGTAGAAATTGGTTTCTTTAAACTGAAGTATTCAAAAACAAAGTTGCTTTACACTAAACTGTTTCTTTTCACTATTTCATTCTCTTGAACCACAACACTTTTCTCTCCAAAATGAACCACAGCTTATTTTTTAACACCAGATTTCCGGTTTATTTTCCCGTGAAAGGATTCAATGGACTCCAGGATTCGATTGATATTAGAAAGCTTTCTGCTTAGTTCGTTGTCCTGCTGGCGTTTGCTGAGTTGTTCCAAGCTTCTCCTTCTCCTTCGCTTGTTGGGAGCAAAAATGCCGTAAAAGATGGGCGAAGTGATGCTGGTAAAAAACAAGTCGATAAACAATAGAACCACAATAATGTAGGCAAGAAAGCCCATCCCATAAAAGATCGCCTCCAGACCGAACTTGTTGTCAATGCCTGTGCTAAATAAACAATTAATAAAAAATTCGACAATGACTGGGTATGGTTATCACAAGAACAAAAATTATGGTGCACTGGAAACAAAATGATAATATTTCAGATGAACCGACCTGATTCCCTCGAACACTAAATGAGTATCTCCGGGATCATAGCGATCCATTTTTAGAAAATATGCGAATAATGATAAAACAAAAACTTAAATTCCTGATTTGTTTAGCGCAATACTATTTCTTTCAGAAATGCTGCACAAGGTCACGATCAAGCTCATGATCTTGAGGAAGTGAAGCGATTGTATCGGATGATAATTGTAGGCAACAATGGTGAGGGTGATGAGATCTGTATTGCATTTATATAATATTCGGTATCTTGAGGAAGACACGAAAAGATGAAAACTTCCTTTGGCAATCCCGTTACAGTAGGTTAAGGGGAAAGAAACCCGTTCCTGTGTCCCACTATCATTATCTCAAAAGTCCCCTTTGTGAATAAAGGTAAAGCCGTGCTCTCAAAAGAATACAGGTATGATCTGATTATGATGTTGATTGATGCAAGTATCATGCAATAAAGGGCAGTTTATGAGGCCCTGGATTTTGTGACACGTACGCATTTCTAACAAAGAGTATTTTTATTTTTATTTGTTTTCATAAATATTTATATAATATTTTAATTAAACTGCGCAAAGAATAGTAAGAAGATCATATTCATTAGAATTTCCCCAATATCCATACCTCAAGTCTAATAGCGACCAGTTATTCAATATAAAATTATCCTACAGTAAAATAGTAGTACCCAAGAAATAAAACAGCCTTATTTTTGTATCATTTTTCACTAAAAAATAACAGAATCATTGCTTCTAGTTGAGCTTCTTTTGCTGGCTCATCTCGTTGTATTTGTCCAGGGCGTCAAATACGGAGATGGAGATGTCATACAAGGTTTCAAAGTCAACGGCTGAGAGGTTGCTTGGTATGAAACTCCTGGCTTCCTTGACGATGGCGTAATCACCGAACCCACAGAGCCAGGCCAAGAGACCAAGGATCACGACAGCTATGACGATGAAAACAATCACTCCAGTGACGACGACTACAACGCCCTCTGCTCCCCAAGGCATAAGTCCGTACCAACTGTTAGGAACCTGAAACACAGTTGATAAAAAGAATTCTCCAGTTAGCGGGGTTTTAATTTCAGTTACTATACACTAGCACACAATCCACTTTGCGTTGTACACATAAATTTCACAAATTCGAACAAGTCAGTACGATTTACCAAATATCCTTCAAATCCAGTTTGGATAGAAAATCCAGGATCAGGGAATCCTTGCATTCCGTATGGTGGTGGATAAGGACCTCCTTGTGGGGCTCCTGGAGGAGCTCCAGCCATTCCAGGCATTCCAGTCATTGCACCCATTCCGCCTCCGTAAGGTGCCATTGCAGTATCGTAGCCCCCACCGTATCCACCGTAAACGGGAGCTCCGGACATTTCTCTTTTTTCCACAGTGGCTGAAGCCACCAATCCAAGGCAAAGCCCGAGGATAACCAAATGTCGATCAGCCATCTTGATAACTTTGAAACAACTTTACTCACTTTTCACACTGTTTTTGGGGTAATACGAGCTCCCGAAAAACGGAACTTGAGCAAAAACCAAGCGGTTTGCTGACAATTCAGAGATATCGAGAGCAAAGGAAAAACTCCGATTTCTTGATTTTTCTCTGACGTCAGAAAAAATAAAACTTTACTGTTAGAATTGATATTGAATGAAGCGAATTTTCAGATTGAATGAGTACTGAAGAGGCCTGATGTCACTTTATATAGCAGATACATTTCGTCATGTTCCGAAGAGAGATTTTTCTAAAAATACTTGCAGAGGCACGCAAAACCCAATCATTGCATTTTAGGAAACGCCTTTCTACACAAGGATAACACTTCCTGGACACCCTGAATGCAAATTCACTTTCATATGAATTTCTCATCCCTGACAAGGTCCTTGCACAGGCTCAGCACATGAAAGATACGCACCTCTGGCTGGATATGGGATGCACACAGATCAATATCATTTCTCTTTTACTTTACTATCTTTATCTCCTTGTTACCATGTTACGTCGGAATTATGCTGTTATTATTGTCAATGGCAGAGCTGGTTGAAAGATCGCATTCCTATTTAGGTTACATATATATCCAGTGAGAGCAGTAGGTTAGTCAGGTGAATGAAAGGGATCATCATCATCAATAAATTGCGCTTGATGGGAGAATGGAGAGAGAACCTACATTTTAGTGGGTGATGCACATAACAATGCATTTATTAGGAAGCACCTGAAAAATCAGGGCATTCCACAAGTGAGAGGAGAGAGTGACTTCATTGGAAAAAGTTGAAATTCCTGCTGCAGGATCATCTTACACAACAATGATCATAATACCTAATAATAATATCACTAATAATGACATCACCTTGTCTTGTTGCTGCGATGCTGGCTTGCCCACCACGTTAACGGGGTTTCACTCTGTCTCAATGATGAGAGTGATGATCACCAAATTCCCAAGTTACTATTCATGGACCATAACTCATCACAGGTATGGTGGGCCTTTAACCGAGGTTTTTTCATGCAAAATGTAGGGCACAAAGTTAGGAATGCTACTACTACGGCTGCTGCTCTTGGGCGCAGGATGAGGAGAAGGTGAGCTAGAAGAAGAAGAGGAAAGGGTAAAGTGAAAGATGTGAATCCAGATTTGTCAGGTAGTCGTGACCTATTTTGAGTCTTCTTTGTTGTTGAGCTGGTTGTATACCTGTTCTATCGCAACGCATTCTTCATCAGGACATTATTACTGCATTATTATTTAAAAGCGTACGTGCACGCTCCTTTCCATTGCTATATGTGGATTCAAAGTTTATTTGTTTATTTTTATGCGACCTTAATTCCGAGCCATCATAAGCACCTTAAATTGGACGGCTTCTTTGTGGGAATTCTTTGTAGCTGACAAAATTAGTTGGCCTAGTTCTAAATGTCTTGTGCACACGCTTTCGTTTTCATGCTTCAGCAGAGGAATTTTACTTTCACTTGGTCAAATTCGTTGAAAAATATTATGACTGCGTTGGGTGTTGATGATCAGTGATCATGTCAGAAGAATATTGAAAATCTCATCTTCTGCTTTTGGAAAGGATGAGGCGTCTGCAAAGGAATAATGGTTTATTGAAGATGCAAATAACAAGGGAAATGTCAAAAAGTCAATTGAGTCGCATGCTACTACTGTTACTACAAAGTGTTGTAAGCATAAATATCCCCTTACAAAATCTCAAACTGTTGTTGATCAGATTGGTATTGGGAAGAGTTTCCAATCATCATGATTTTTGTTGGAAGTGTTATTGCTCCTTGTCGCTTCAGGTTGTCTACCCTGTTGTTAGACAGAAGAAGAAACTACTGCGTGACATTTACTAAAGTTCATTCTCCATCTGGTGTACTTAATGCGTGCACATCGACAGCAGACAGTTGCCTAACATAAGTATTAATACATCAATCAAAACTTGAAAAAAACTGTTTACTTTTTTTCATGGCAAAATGCATCCTTTATGCGCGAGTCTAATTTCAATAATTGATCCATTTTAGTCAAAATTTGCTTTTCTGAATACCCGATGATGACGGAATTAACTATGGAATTATTTTGTCTTTTTGACATTTGACACGGAGAAATGCAAAGATAAAGAACTGAAAATGAGGTTCACTCCGGCCTTATTTCAGAAAACCCAATGGTCTACCGACATCATTTCCTTGTTTCATTTCATTGCGTAAAATACAGTTAGGCAAGTTGAATGAAGTCAGAAAAGGGACCTTCCACTACTCTACTTCTACAAGCAGCTACAGAGATTAAAATTATGTATTCTTACAACCCTTCGTACCCCAAACCCCATATAAATATCCTTCGCATCTTTTCAAAATCGTCCATAAAGTTATCAACGCGAAGGTGAAGGACATTACATAAAGCTCTCCAGTCAACTTTTCTTTTGAATTTAACTAGAAATTAGATTAGCAATTAAAAATGACGCCCCGAATAGCAAAGCTTGTCATTTTTATATCATTAAATTCGTACTTTGTTTACGCACAAGATTCTTCGGGTGATGTCAGTGGAAAGGCAATTTACACTGCATCCTCTAGAAATCCTATTTCTACCTACTTTAAAGAACAAAAAAGTAAACTTCGTCCCTATTTCACCCGCCCTGCAGCAACGGAAAGCAGTTCCAGCCAGTATTCCTCTCCATTTGGTGGTGGGCTCAGCGTACATGACGAAACAAGTGCAGGTCTTCACTCATCAAATTCCTACGCCAACTCGGGTTACTATGACGCATCCGGTGGACACGATAGTAGCAGCTACCCATCAACATTGTCATCCGCACTGAATAACAAGGGTGACCACCATGACCCCAGCGCTTACATGGACCCCTTTGACCCTGGAAGCTTTCAGTACGAAGCTTCAAATGCGGCTTATTCAGTAGCAGATCCAAGCGGTGGCAGTACAAATCCAGGATATTATGGAGCAGATCCACTCCACGGGTCTTACAGTAGTCAGCCATCTTATCATCCTCCAGGACTGCCCACTTCCTCTAGCTCATCCAGCGGCAACCCGGGTTATTACGGAGCATCAGACATGGCATACGCTCCTAGCCCAGCACAGAGTAGTTACCATGAAAATTCGGTTTACTCCAGCCCGCAAGCAACTCCGCCACAGCCTGCTAGCGCCGCTCCCGAAGCTGCCAGTCCTGCACCAGCAACGTCTCATCATCACGCTCCGGAGGGTCATAACTACAATTACGACAAGAATACAGATCTAGACAACGCGGATCTACTGTTTCCGATTGCCGGATATCCAGAAGATGAGGAGACACCAGCAGAGCATGGAACAGACAGTTATGACTACACGCCACCAGATGACGATGAAATGCTGATGGAAGTACCCAAAAAACCATTGAAACCAATGATTGAAGGTTTGCTTGGCGGAGGAGGTGGAGGGGGTGATGCTGCACCTTCGCCTGCAGAAACCGACGCCGCGGCGCAAGCTGAAAACCCACTGAACTTTTTGAATCTTGTGGGAACGGATTTCCAACCTGGTCGTCTGGTCAACATTTTCTTTGGGCTGTTTATCATGTTATTTATGATTATAAGCCATGGGTATGCATTATGGATCTTGGGGATAGCTTATCTACCTGGAACGAGATCGCTGAATAATTGGGAGTTTAACAAGGAGAAAATTGGGGAAATTGGCGAACTTGTACTTGATGCTCTTGAGTACTGGGAAAACAAAATAGATTAGAATCGTCTTAGGGTGCTAAGTTAATTTTCTACGTTTAAGTAATTTATTCCAAAAATATTTATTTATTTCAAAACCAAATTGTACAGAACCTTTTCTTGATTTTATATACTTGCGTATTTATTCCACATTGTAAATTTTGTAAATGGTACATGCATGATGATAGTTGAGGAGACAAGCAAAAATAAGAAGACATTCACTTCACTGTTGAAAAATGTTTGTAAGCCTTGTCAAAAGCACATTAATTTACTTTTTATGAAGGTATCTTAAAAATATTCATAAAAACCATAATTTGCATTTTGCATCGCAAATCACTCATCCACAACTCCTGAACACTATAATATGATAATGCTCATGCTCATACATGATGAAACACCACAGGCAAGTGGATGGTAGATGCCTAGTTTTTTATCTTTTCTTGAGAATACCATCGCCAGGAAAATGACTTGACTATTACCTTTTTAAGCTTCGGACTGAAAGCACTGTCAGTTGAATCTGGAATGTCGTTCGTGCATCTTAGGTTGAATGAACCATATTATTAATTTTAAGTTATCGCCAGTGCAATTTATTAAAGTGATTTTTGTGGACTTGGAACGCTCGTGTAACTAGACATTTTACAATGAAGGGTTTGATCACATCGTCGCTTATTGCGCTTTTTTATCTGCTCGTCATAATATTCTTTCACCGTAAGTGCATCCAAAGAAATAAAAAAAATATTCGACCAAGTTGTTCAACTCTATATATTAGGTAACCCACCTGACCATAAAACTTGTCAGAATCACACCAAATTTGGTAGAGTGATTCATTGGGTCATGGGAAATATTCCTAATTATTTTTAGCCTGATTTCTCATCCCCCTGGGGTAATAGGGTGAGAGGAATCAGAGAATCAGACAGACAGAGATATCCATTTATCCATTTGGCTCAAACGTATTTCAAATTATCATTAATCGGTTTATTTTAAACGTCTGTAGACGCTCTTGCTGAGCCCATAGGAGTTGCAGACAAAAAAGATGACTCAAATCCACTGGCTGACCTTTTCCAAATTGGTGATCCAAACATGAGAGCAACCTTGGGAGCTATTTATGGGGCTTATAAAGGAAACGATCAGTGCTCACGGAAAGCGTTTTGTATGCTGGGAAATTATATGAGGGATATGCCTGGAAGAGATTTGGCTTTCCTGTAAGATTCCACTGTTTACATAAAAGAGCATCATTGCAACCACGCTATCTTTAATCCCTGTTTACTTTTTATTACAATGTGGTTTGTTTCAGATTCATGGGTAACTACATTCCAGCCGAATACAGTCTCTACTACGAAATTTTCAAAGTTGCTGTACAATATGGACAAAATTGTGACGTTTACGTTTGTGTTCCTGATTCGGAATCAGCAACGGATGCTGCAACTGCCGCTCGTCCGTTTTCATTTTTTGGTACCACCTCCACAACAACCACAACGACTTCTACCACACCTGCACCTCCAACACAGCAGCAGCAGCAACAAAGAGTCCAACAGCAGAATCGGCCAAACCAAAAACCTCAATCCCTTGATGCTGCATTTGGAAACTCGATTCCAAGATAAGCAATAGAACTGCTTCATGATGCAACTTACCGATAAAATGTAAAGATAATGCATGCTTAATTTGTTCAGAAGCTTTGTCCTCGTAAGCTTTAAAAATTTAGTCGAATTGTAACCATAATTTTATCAATTTATTCGGAACATTATTTATAAAAATAAGCCATCCACTGCGAGTCGAAATTTAAATTAAAAATATCTCAGAATTTCTAATTCACAAACGAAATTTGAGAAAACCCTTATTTTTGTCATAAGTCGTAAACTATGAAACCATTTACAGTGCCACAATTGCTCCAGTTTCCAGTTCCTCATTTTCTCATTCCTTGGTGCACGTGAGAAATCATATTATGCATCATATATTATATGAAATTCTGTGATGTAAGTTGGGATTCAAAGATTACACAACGTAACATGAACACGTTTATGCCGAAAATAGAATTGCCATTCACTCTCATTTGAGAAACGTTACCCAACAAAACAATAGTTTATTATATGTACCGTCATCTTGCATTTTGTCTTTGATTCCTGCTGGCATATTATTACCATCAACAAAAAATACACGGTCAGGTTCTCAATGCACCTGAGAAATATTACACAAGCTACCTGTAGACCACCACCCTTCTCCTCTTTCAAAATATAGGTTGATGGGGAAGAGATAGCGATAGAGAGAAAAGGGTTAAGTTGCATGAGCATTTAAAAAGGAAGCGAAATAAATGAATCCTTTAGTGCTTCACAGGTTTATACACAAAAAGGGAAAGATTTTCACTAGCAGCCCTTGCATCTCATTTGACACCATTCGCAAAGCCTTTTAAAGCGACAGAAGGTACCCCCGCAGCTTGACAGTCTACAATTACAAGTCTCCCAACACAGACGAGAGACGAGTCTTAATTTGAGTGTTTCTCAGTGAACAACAAGCAATTTGTGAGCTCTGTTGAAAAAAAAACTGAAGTTTGAAAGAAGTTCTAATCCCTTTTGCAATTATGAAGGTCTTTTTGAACCGTCAGTGCCTGCTATTCACGGTAGCAGTAATCCTTACCGTTCACGCGCTAAGTGCTGCCGCTGTTCCTGCAAAGGATCATAAAAAGAAGTTGTTGGAGAAGTTGCGGAACTCGTTGAACCAGACCGAAATCGAGGAGGCCGCAGCCGGGGAAATCCCCTTGGAAACCGCACCGGTCGATGCTGCTCCATCTGAGACTGCGGAGGCGAACCCGGAAGCAAAAACGGTAGAGGACGAAACTCCAGAGAAGGAAGACAAAGAGGAAAAGGATGAAGAAGTAGATTCTGACGAGACGCCTCAAGATGACAAGAAATCGGACAGTGCGGACAAGTCGGAGGGAAGCAACACCGAATTGGCCACCAAGCAGGAAGGAACATCTTCGTATCTTCGTAAGAACCTAGGTTCTTAAAACATCATATCGGCGTTCTTTAAAAATTGTGTGTTGGGTATGCTCTTGTGATAACTGTTGCTAACATTTGCAATTTTGTAAACTGCAGTGAAAATGAGGACCGTGCTCAAGAGGATCTTTGACATGTTTGGCTTCCGTCAAAGCAAGAAGAAGGAAGGACGTCAGAACAGAATGCTGAAGGAAGATACCTACAGTTCCAATGGTCTGGAGTATGAATACTTGAAAGAGGACAACATTCGTACCACCGTGGGCGCCGTCCTCGGAGAGAAGGAGTGCATCCAGAAAATCGTCTGTGGAGCTGGATCCTACCTCAGGGATGTGAATGGAAAACACGTTATCCTGACGTAAGAGCAAATTTTTGTAAACTTCTGTTATCCTGACTAAACTTTTGTTAAATTGTCAAAAATGGCGCATGCAAAAAGATAATCATTGGTCAAAATCCTTATGTCATTTTTTAGTATCTTGGAGAATGTCACCCCTTCTGCCTGGATGGACACCATGGAGCTGTTGAAAAAGTCTGCCGTGACCGATGGCGATTGCAGCTTCAAGTGCCTCGAGTCTGACCAAGATGCTGCTGACCAGTAAAGCGGGCTAAATAATGCCTGGTTTATGTGTCAACTACTACACGCGTGGGAGGGAAAGATATAAAAGCCCATCTATATTTATATGTCGACGCAACCAGTTTTCCTTAAAAACCATATTATAATATTCGCTCTTATTTTTATTATTATTATTTTATTTTTATACACCATGACTTGAATTTTATCATTATTACATAAAATATTATATAAAACATGAAATTCTCCATGAACTAATTTCCAAACCCTTGCATCATAAAATCAGCGAGACATCAAAAAGAATGCATGCACTTTCTAAGTGTTCAAAAATAGCTCAGACTCAACTTCAACATCTCAAAACGGTCCTTGGTTACACTTTCCTTTTCTTTTGTTCTCATGCTACTTTTACACCTTTAGCCCTACACATCTTCTGTTATCTCATTACCTGTATTGTACTAGCATCCAGACACATAAAGACCCTACCTTCAAAGTAGGACAAGTGGCAACGACAAAGGATCTTAGAAGGTGCACACAAAGAACACATGAAGCGTAACAAGGTGACAATGATGATGATACAACTTTCTCTTTGTCCGCTGACGTTCCTTGCTACTCGTTTCATTTTTCACTCCTTCTCGTGAAATCTGAAATCTTTCCTTCTGCAAGTCTATAATATACCTCATTCAAGTCCATGAGCAAACGACAGACGACAGCCGACGCCGTTGTGTGCTGCACTGCATCTTACAGAACTTCTGCTTTCCCCTCACATGATGGTTCGCTACATATGACTTAATGCTTGTTTTGTACATTACACACATTGATGCACGTGTTGCATAGAACTTCAAATGGCTAAAAAACAACTTACGCCGACAACACCAAAAAATAAACCCTTCTAATATGCCAGATTCAGATATGCCATAGAGCTAGAGATGAGATCTCGGAGAGTTGAATGTGATGAGAACTTTTTAGCAACTACATCTAGTCATCATCAAATTTCATTTGTCGCGAAAAGGATTTGTCAATGCTTTTTTTAAGGTGTCGGCTTTTGAGCAGTTTATGCCACCAGAAAGGGAACAGTAGCTGGACTTTTGTTAGGTCCTGGAGAACAGGTAATTACATCTGAGTTGGAACTAATTTAAATGTAAGTAAAGGAAGATAATGACAAGAATTACTGGTTTTGCAGTCTCGGTGACAGGCACATGTGGTTATTACGGAACAAGCAACTGGCAGCATTTAAAGAGGACCATCATGACCGCTCCCTCAAGCTCAGGTAATTAGGCAGTGTCACTTGTCACTCCAACTTGCAATGCAGTTTGTTGTGTTTCTAATTTGAAGTGTGGACGCACATAAGTAATTACCTGTTTTACTTTCTAGGTTTCCGTATGGCGTTAGTCCAGTTGTCTGTGGGAAATGATAAAGCCAAAAATTTAAAGAATGCAACAAAACTCATTGAAGAGGCGGGTCAAGCAGGGGCCAAACTTATTTGCTTGCCAGAGTGCTTTAACTCGCCTTACGGAATACGTAAGTTTTTACATAATCAACTAGTTAAAGGCTCTTGTGTTTTATGTCAACAGGAACGCGGGACGTTTTACTAATGTCATTACATAAAATGTTTCAGAATACTTTGGCGATTACGCGGAGCAAATTCCCAGCGGTGAAACTTGCACCCTCATTAGCTCATTGGCCGAACGATTGAGCGTGTACATAATTGCAGGCTCCATTCCAGAACTTGGAGACGATTCAAAGCTGTACAACACGTGTACTGTATACGATCCTTCTGGAAACCTGATCGGACAGCATAGAAAAGTGCACCTGTTTGATATTGATGTGCCTGGAAAGATAACCTTTGAGGAATCAAAAGTTCTAAGTCCCGGTAATCATTTAACTGTGATAAACACCGAGTTATGTAAAATTGGAATAGGCATTTGCTACGATATCCGATTTCCTGAAATGGCACAGCTTTATCGGCAAAATGGCTGTGATCTGTTGGTGTACCCTGGTGCCTTTAATATGACTACTGGACCTGCACATTGGGAATTGCTGCAGCGGGGTAGAGCAGTGGATAATCAGGTAAAATTAGTAGCCTTTATTGTTTCGGAAAAGTGTGAAAAGTTTTTCAAAGCTTTATTTTATGTCAACCAGGTATACGTGGCCACCATATCACCGGCAAGGGATGAAACTGCTTCATATCATGCTTGGGGCCATTCCATGGCAGTCAACCCCTGGGGGAAAATCTTGGCTGAAGCGCAGGAGTCACAGACTATCATATACGCTGACATTGGTGCGTCCTAATCTAACTTCATTGTCATTACGTTATTCTTTTGCTGAATGTGTTTAATGTGTTCTGAATCTTTTTTGCGCCATCTTCCTCTCTAGACTTGGCCTACTTGCAGGAAGTCAGAAAACAGATTCCAGTTTCTGTTCAGAAGCGACCTGATTTGTACGAAGTGATATCAAAGGCTCCACTCAAGTTCTAAATTAATTACTAGCCTTAGAGATTTGTCAATTTTACATGGCTTATAAATTGTTCATGTTCATGCCAACTAATTAAATGCCAAAATATTGTACCTTTATGACTTACAAGTTTGTATTCATTATCCATTTATCGCAATAATGGGTCAATTGTTTAAAATTCGGAGAAATCATGGCAAGCTGCCAGAATTCAGAATATCCGCTAAAACAATGGAACATTGTAAAAAAAATGTTCCGATTTTTAGCTGAGGGAACAAAAATCGGGTATATAAAGGCTTCAGTTTTGTCTTGGTTCAGCATTCTTGTTCTGCAAAGTTTCCCGATGAAATTGTTTTGGTAATTCGATTGCGGTTTATTGTATTGTATATTTTATTCAAGTATTATCGATTAGCCCGTTGATTAGATATAATGTCTTGAAAGTTTATTGATGACTAAAGGGGACCCATATGCTTCGCATTAATTTACTAATGTCATAAGGCTTATGACTCATAACATGTGATAGGGCATTTTTAGTGCCATGTTAAAGTTAAATTTCGTAAAATTCTGTACGTTTTTCGTAACTTGGTTTTTATCGTTAAATTAACGGTTAAGAATTGATCATATTTACGAAAGGATGACAGATGCGACGACAATGTGCGACGATGTTAAAAGACGATGTGTACAAAGTTTGGTATTTTTACGTGGTCTAGTTTTTTGTCAGGAGGAAACGGTAGGATGCTCAGGATTCCCATGTCAAAGTATATAGACCCGTCTCATTTGCATATTATCATTTTATTATTATTGTGATAACATTCATGATCATAAGTGTAGCACAAGCAAAAATTATTATACGAAGATTATAGACTGTTGTCATTAAAATGTCATTGCATGGGTGGTGTGGTAATTGTCACTGTTATTAACCGAGATCAGGGATGCACTGTACATGCAGCTTTTCTCACAACAGCCTAAAATGCGAATATTTTATTTTGCTAAGTATAAAGAATTGACAAAGGTCACTGGTGAACAGCACGACTATGACAGGGTCACTCCAGCGCAATTAACTCTATTTAAACCCTGGCAACACACCCACGCTACAGGTTACAAATGGTGGCATGCTAATTTTCTTTTTTATGATATAAGTGCAATAATGCCCACCTTCTTCCCTTTAATTAAAATAAATTGAGCATTAATTTTAATGGCATTCATTTCTTTGTCATGAGTCATAAGCCCATGGAACTAGGAAAGAATTCCAAACATGAATACCTACTTTCAGCTGGATTCACACATTTCGCCGTAAAAATGTTGAGTGTGCTGTAGGTGTGGAGTAGACGGTAGACGTACCGATCATCTGACCAGCTGGTGCAGAATAGTCACAAGTGCAATTGCAGTGTCCCATGTCCGTTGGTGTGCTTATTCAGGATCTTGTGAAGAAAACAACTGATAAAAATGAGACGAGGCGTTGGTGTAGCTGCAATCGCCCACCAGAAAAAGTCGGATGAAAAGTTCAAGGAGAAAAAGTCAGAAATCGAGGAAACGTCGGTGGAGGAGGTAAACTAATCATTTCTACTTTTGCCAGGGCCACTTGTCTAATTTTCCACGGATCTCAGTAAATAGTTTAGTTTATGTTTTTATCCTAGACAAACTGGCAAACTGTGATACTTACCGCTTTTCGGGACTTTCTTTTCTTTCAATTTTAGCTGCAAGTTCAGTTAAACCAGCTAAAGGATAAATTGCAATGGTTTGCAGCAAAGCACCAAAATGTACTCAAAACGGATCCGATGTTTAGGCAGGAATTCATTCAAATGTGTGCTGCCATTGGTGTAGATCCATTAGCCTCTTCAAAAGGTAATTTGTGTGACATGATAAGCATTAAAAGTTTGATGAAATCTGGGCTACATGTCATTTGGTTTGTTATTAGGATTTTGGACGGAATTCTTGGGCGTGGGAACATTTTACTACCAACTGGCAGTTCAGGCTATTGAAATCGTGCTATCTGGTGCTGATTATCATGGTGGGGTGATGAGACTTGAAGACTTATGGAAGCAACTGATAGACTCCAGATCGGCTTATCTGGAGAATGCAAGACTGTCATGGTAAGATAAAATTGCCTGATGTACTTGTAAAGTTCATGTTTTATTATATTGTTATGGTCAGTAATGGGAACTAATGTTGTGCCATTAATGTGCTTATAGTAATGATGTTATACAAGCATTTGCTATTATGGATGTTATTGGCAAAAGCTGCGGAGTAATTAGAACAGATGCGAAGAACGTGGAACATTCTTTGGTGTTTTGCGTTCCTGAGGAACTGAGTCTGGACAACACGATGGTTATCCAAGCGATTGCTCAGTCTGGAAAGGCATTTTTCTCCACAAGTGACCTTGAAGAACAGCTGGGTTAGTTTTGTGCAATCAATCATTGTTTAAAAAATCAATAATTATTATTATAACGGTGCAATTATCATTGCAGGGTGGCCTCTACTCCGTGTCACGTCGGTAATCGAGAAACTCCTCCGCGAAGGAATTATATGGTTAGATGTACCTCATGCTTCGGATTCTGACAGTGATATTGTCAGTTTATACTGGTTCCCGGGTTTATATTTTAATAATGTGTAATTATCACCAAAGTGCGTCTTTTAGTTTTGCATTTATTCTTACGCTTATGGTATAGGAATGTTGCACAGGAAATTAGTGTATATATATTAATCTTGCATTTCGTCTAAGCCGTAATGATTTAGGTATAAGGTATAAAGTTAACTTGTACAGTTATGATAACGATGATTTTATTGCACATTGCTTATTTGGGAAGAAATCTTCAATTGAAAGACATGACAGGCTTCCGTCCTTGAACATGCCTGATAGCAATGCTTCTTGTTAAAATATAAATCACAAAATTTATTTTATCCAGTGAATACCTTGACGATTAGAAAGAATCACACTACCAATTAAGTGAAAACAAAACAAACTAAATTGCAAATGCATTTTTGAATCAGTGAGCTGATTATAAAAACAGTATATCATTTGCCAGCACCAAAATTATTACAATAAAACAAGTATTTTGCAAAGTATAGTTCAGTGCGAGTGATTCAACTGTTTTACTGGCATACTCTGATACTTTTATAAGTCAAATTGACTTTTATCGGTCAGAGACATTAACTTGATATCTTCAGGAGTCACCGGGCCATCTGTAATTAGTTACATGAACCAAAAATTATATTTATACAGTTTACGTTTTTCTAAGCTCTATCTTATTTAGGTTCGTATTATGTTATAAGTTGTTTGTGCTAAATATCATTAATTATCTTACTCATAGGGAACCAATCTGTATTGCCTGCATCTTGTCTTGCAGCGAATATTGCATGTCGAATTGCATGTAGGATGCATACGCTCAAGCACAGTGGAGGTTCTCCCGTTGCTGATGATTATAAGTATTCAATACAAATTAGAATTGTATTGTCGTACGGACTTTGTATATTAAACTGTAATTACCTTTGGAACCTAAAACTCCAAATGGATTAGAGGCATTTCGCAGCATGGTCACTTGGAAATCTTCGGGAATATCCCTGGGAAAGGGCACTTTGTACTCCTATATTGAAAATTTGAATATTAAGGTTAAAACTTGAGAAATAATATTAATGTTAACCGCATAACGAACCCAAGTGTTGTGTGTAAGAAGCTCTCCTGTTGCCTTGTCATAAACCAGTTTCTCGGTTGTCCAGAAACCAAGCCCCATTATAAAAGCTCCTTCAACTTGTCCAATGTCAACCTATAACAGTTAGACTTGATTTCATAAATACATTTGATTCATAATAACTCCAAATGAAACAAATCAATACCTCTGGGCTCAAGCTTTTTCCAGCGTCTTCAACAACATCCGCCCTCACAATCTTAAATCATACAACAACAAAAACGGAACATTTAATGGAGTTTAGAAAAATCATGACATTCCAAATTCGAATGAAAGCATCGTACCTTGTACATTCCGGTAAGCACATCCACCTCAACTTCTATCAATCCTAGTCCCCAAACGTCATACGTTTTGACATCTCCGAATTTGGGTCTACAATTAAAGTGAGAATCAAAGTGTTCTAGTATTTTTGTTTGAAATAGCAGAAACGGTAGAAATGTAAACAAGTAATATCAATTGGCAATGGCGTTGAAGGCTCATTTAATATTTATCTTACTGAAACTGGGCTGTCAGATGAACTTCTTTGGTATAGCATGCGGCAATAAGCTTCTCCCAGTTTGCATCTTTCATCTCTGCTTTTACTGGAGCCATTTTCTCCAACAATATTTCACATGCCTTTTGTGCGGACTATTAATTTACAAATATTAAAAACTAGGTTTGTTTTGGTAAAATAACTGGATAAATAATTAAATTTTATCAATTGGTACTTGCTTACATGACAAACCAGTTCACTGGTGCAAGCACCTCCAGTAATTCCGGCATTGGGAGAAATGAGAGTGTTCGCGGCTTTCACTTTTACCTTGTCCAATGGTATTTTCAAAGTGTAAGCTACAACTTGAGCAACCTTTGTGTTAATTCCCTGGCCCATCTCAATGCCTGAATTGGGGGAACATATTTAAACTTTGCATAAATGTAAACGTTGTTATGTTCACTGTTCCTTGTGTTTACCTCCGTGGGAAACCGCTACAGTTCCATCAGTATGGTAAATAGCAACGTAGGTGGGAAATTTCATATCATGAAAATGTTGACCGTACCTCATGGGCACTAAAGACAGTCCCCGTTTTCTCCATCGGTTGTTCTAATTTTGAAAGTAAGAATTCCTAAAGCTTATCAACTAACATCTTCTTTTTTATATCTAATCTTTGAGCGAGACAACCATTATTTCGTTAGACTACCTGATTAAACATTTCAACAAATCTCTTCCGTTCCTCATACTTTGCGTCATTCTTCAAATCCTCAATCATTTTAGGTAATGGATTATCTTCCTCAAATTTGGCTCCAGGAGCTGAAATCATTGGATCTCCCTTCTGAAGAAAATTTGCCATTCGAACTTCCAAAGGATCCTTTTTAGCTGCCCATGCTACATGCTCCATAATAGTTTCTATTGCAGCAATACCTTGAGTACTTCCTGTAATAGTTTTTAAAGACAGGTTCAAATAATGGATGTTTAAAAGATATGCGGGGCATTATTGGACTAGATTACCAGGGGCTCTGCAGTAAGTATTTGGAGGCGTATTGGTAAGCGCCTTTCCTGGAGTTACATCCCATCCTGACGCGCGATAGCAACTGATTATCAATAAAATAATTTAATAATGACGATGCGTTAATAGTTATTTCATATTTAAAATTAAACTGGACATTGCGCATTGTACAGGAATCAATTCGTACCTCTGAGAACTGATCATTGCAAATAAGGCAGTGACTTCATTTGCAGTACAGCCTGGATTACAAAGAACTTGCATTTTGAGGCTCAATATAATCCCAGCATCATCAATGCCCGCCTATAGTACGAAGTAGTTGCAAGAAATAGTAATTACAAACAACTAATTATCTTGAGTTAACCAAGAATTCCTGACTGCCTACCTCGTATTTGAAGAAATAAGGAAGTCGCTTGCCAATTAATTTCATATTACTTTCCAAATCAGCCACAAGTCTCACCGGTTTATTAACGACATGGGCTGCTACAGCACAGGCAGCTGCAACCTGGGCTGCTTTTGAAATTTTTGCACCAAAACCTCCACCAAGTCTCTTAACTGACACATTAATACTAAAACAAGTAAATGAGTAAATATTTCTCAATGATGCTAGAAAATTGAATTATTTTTTAATTTAAGGTGAAAGTGTAAAGTACGAGTTATTTGTCATTCCAAGGGCAGCAGCCACTGCGGCTTGTACACTATCCATGAACTGGGTTGCTGAAAATACATCCATGCCGTCTTCCTTGGGGATGCAAATACATGTCTGCGTTTCCATGTGGAAATGGTATTGGCCGGGTGTTCGAAATTCACCCTTTAAAGTTTGCGTAATATCTTTGACAGATGCGGAGGTTGGGGACTTGCAAATTTCCATTACTAGCTCTTGTTTTTGCCCCAATTTTTCAGATTGAGCAATGCTGTCATTGATTTCAAGGATAGGCGTCTGAATATTTTCGTACATTACGTTCACCTTTTTCACGGCATCAAACGCAGCTTGCATATTTTCAGCTACAACTAGGCCCAAAGGCTGGCCTGCGAACCGAACCTTATCTTTTGCAAATATCTATCAAAAACAACACTACATAGTGAATTTCAAAATGCGTATTTAACTATTCGCAGTATCTTCAATTATTTGTTTCAAACCTCTTCCGGTTCGGGATAAAATACTGAGTAGTTATTTGCACCGGGAATGTCCTTTGCTTGAACAAAGGCCACAACACCTGGAACCATCTAGACATTGTAAGGCTCATTATAAAAACTGCAACTGATTTTCATCTGTAAGTAATAATTCTTATTTTCTCACTAAAGCTTCTGATGCATCAATGAATCTAATGCTAGCATTGCCCTGTGAACTGAGAACAAATGCAGCAAATAACTCTCCGTGTTCTGGATGCATGTCATTAATATACTGGGCTTCACCTGGAGAATTCAAATGACTATATATTTTGATGCTGCTCCAAAAATTTAAAAAGTAATAAAAGCGATGGTCTGTTTTTTATCAAATCAAGTCGAGAAGGCAATATACCGGAAGTTTGAGGAAATGCTTCCAACTTTGAAACAGGCTGATACAATGGCCATTTGGATTGATCAGTGTCATAAGTTTGCTTGGATTTATAAGAGCCTCTTTCAATTTCCGTGGCTCCTGATTTATACAATGGTTTGACCGTATCACCCATGATTCCTAAGATTGTCTGTAAATTAGCAGACTCACTGGATTAGAATACGCTTCACTAGTTTTTAGAACATCTTCAAAGATTATGAAAACACCTTGTAAAGCAGAGCTTGAGTCAACTGTTTTCTGTACTCCGGAGACGCATCGGGAGGAACATCGTTAGGCGCCACTTCACTATCCAATGCTGCTAAAGCTTTCTTTAACGTGTCAGCATTCAGAGATTGTCCAAGGAACGCCATTTCCGTTTTGGTTGCATGAACCTTGTGTTACAGGCAAAAAAATCTGCGTCATGATTACATTTTTATGCATGACCTATGGCTTGAAAAGATTATGTAGTTGAATAATTTTTATACAAAATCGGGACTTATTCCTCCAAAGCAAATAGAAGGTTTATCACGAACGCTGAAACCTCTGTTTGGGGCAACTTGAAACAGGAAAGCTCCATTGACATAAGCATGTGCATTTTGGTAACGACGAGTAATCTGAAAGCATGAAGATATAATTGCCATTCGACATGAAGGCATGCTTGAGTAGACAAAGCGGCTTAATCCCTTACTTTGAAACTTCTGAAAAAGAATTCATTTCCTTTATAGGCTGGTAACTTGATTGACAAAATAACTTTTCCATTCATATCCAAATCACGGAACTGTAGAGGAGAATACTCCTTGTTCATACTCGGTGAAAACCCTGAAATCCGTAAGCAAATCTTATTCATAGTTTGCAGCCAATTTCGGCTAGCAAAATTAAATATGAGAGTCAATACGATTAATTCTCACCAATTTTAAGTTTAGCTCCAACGGTTTCTAGAAGCAAAAATATGTCTGATGGGAACTCTCGATGCGCGTGCTTCAACATCAAGTTTCCTGCTACTGTTCCGGCCTAGTATTAAACAAAATCTCTAAGACGCATGCAACAAGAATCAAATTGTTTTGTTAAAAGCATGAATGATCAATGTACATTTCGAACTGGAACATTTGCTACTCTTTTTATGTGTTTAGCCATTCCTGCAGTGTAACTATAACCGTCTATTTCCGAAGCCTTCTGTAGATGTTCAATTGCCTGAGTCAAGGTTATATTTGCACCCAAAACAACACCAGAGTAATCAATTGTTGATTGTTTCAACTCGGGAATATTGTTAATGTCCACGTATGCCAGATAAGGGCCATCATTCTTGAAAACTCCTTTTTTGGAAATAATTTTATCGTTACGATTGAGTTTGTACAACCACTACTGCTAGTACCTTAAATTGCTTCAAGAGGTACCTGTTCCAGTGTTTCCAGCAACAAGACGATACTTTTGACCTGTAAGTCTGCCAAGTGCTTCATATAAAGCCTCTAAAGTAGTAGGTTTTATCCATTCCTCCCCACTTTGAACTCGGATGTACACAGGGGTGCTGGTGCAGCAGGTGTCAAAAGACTCATTGTCATCATCCGACGATGTTGACTCCCTAGATGAGTTTCCATTTGTACACTTCAGTTCTTTACCGGGTAAAGCGCATGGACATTTTGAGCAATCCTAATTATTTAAATAAGTTTAAGCAAGTTTAATAGAATATTTTAGGAAATGGAAAATGCAAGCAACAAAACGAGTTCTTCGTAAATGCCATATTGTCGAACAATTTCAAATATTTCATACTGGATTGTACCTCAATGTCAAAGCTACATTTTCGCTTAAGTTCTTCTGAGGCGTCAATTGCAGTAGATTTAAACGCCTCAAGAATCGGCCTATACCCCGTGCAACGACAGATATTTCCGTCAAAATGATCCTCTACATCTTGTGTAGTATATCCTGGTTTAGACTGTGTCAAACTAGAAGCATATATATAATAGTAATGTGGACCATCATGAGAAAAGTACTTTCGCCAAGTTGTGGTACTTCAGATTGTTTAGAAAATATAATATTATTCATGACGTTTCCTACCTATGCATATTCATGATCATACCAGGAGTGCAGAAACCACACTGGAAAGACAAATTGGTTTAAAGTGTACTACTTGACTGACTTGAGTTCATTATGTCATTACAATTGCTGAACTGTCAAGCAATCAAATTCTTTTTTGTTTACCTGCGTGCCGCTAAATTTGACAATCTGCTTTTGTAGTTGGTGATAGCCTTCCTTCCTGTTACCGAGACTTTCTACAGTTGAAATCTCCATACCATCACACGCGAAGACAGGGATCAAACACTATGAAATTGTGCAAAGTCAAAATTAACGGGTCGAATGAATGTTTACTATGTCAGCATTATGTCAACGTGTGAGATGCATGACATACCGCGTTTATGGACCGCACCATGTCACTTCCAGTGCTTGGATCCTTTGATTTTACTTGAACCTGTAATTTTCATGCCATCAAGTGTCAATCAACAAGCATACTACATGCATACTTTAACAATTTTACACACACAACTACACATCTTGTCACAATAGTGGATGGAACTAACAAAAAACATGAGAATTGCCAATTATCACTTACGACACAGCAGCCACATCCTCCCTCCCGACACGAATATTTCGTTCCCTATCAATTTTTTAGAATAAGCGTATCTTTAAATATCCAACATTTAATTTGGACATTGATGCCTAAACCCGTACCTTGAGTCCGGCTTTATTACGAATGTAATCAACCAAAAGAGTTGTTGGACCAACATCAGGCTCAAACTCCGATTTAACTATAAAACCAATGAATTTGGAATACGATTAATTAATTGTCTGTGGTGATTTGGAAAAATACTATCAATCATTGCTGTACGAATACGTTGTAGCATGAATGAAGCTTTTGTTTTGAAAAGTAATCTTGTTGTCATTCATCAACATCTTACCATTGTACTCTTTCCCATTGATAAAGAAGTTGACATTATTTTGTCGCACATCAGGTGTCCTGCAAAAATTCCAGTGAATTATATTCTAAACTTTACGTGATCGTATGTTTTTGTTTGAATTCCAGGTATGAAAGGTAAAATGTTATAATTGTAATATGTGAGTGATGCATAAAGGTAAAATTATTGTAGCTCAAGGCGGCTAAATGAATGACGAGCATTATATTTGTGCACGCAATCTGCCATTTTCATTTTAGCACTATAAAGGCAATCACAAAGATGATTCTATAAAATTGACCAGTTTATAATGATGTAACATTAAGCTTGTTACTAGCAGTTGTATCTGTAATTTACTAACGAGATCAATTTTAGAGACAAGCAAGATCATGCCGCACGGTTGTTTCAATGACTTAATTACAGAAAGGTAATCAAATCATCTCTGATCGTTCCAGACAATGCACACAGTCCATTGTTGTCCACTTGTATAATGTTGGACTATCCTTAATTTACATTCATATATAAATTTTGACACTTTTCCTTGTTACGAATATTTTGTTGGGAGGTGCACAAGATTCAAACAGAGCATTAAACAAGTTGATTTAACCAAAACATTTCGTGTTTCGTGGTACATGCCTGGTTGATGGTAACGAAACAAAAACATTTATTTTGAAAAAAAAAAACTTTGAAGTACATACTTCCGCAGAAACAAAATCATTGTAATTAATACAGATAGAAGATGGAAATACAACATACAACTACAGTCATAATGCTTCGGTTTGGGGTAGTTTGAGAAACTTAGGCTACTGCCAGCACATGGAGAAATGAGACCGGAATTTCTTATTTACTTGCAATTCGTATGCATTTTTATGGGTTTTAGTCGTAAGTACAATAATGCTAGATTTCGGTCCTTTGTATTATTACTTAATATCCCGACTTTCCACATGGAAAATCTCATTTTTTATATTAAAAAGAATTTCTTCGACTTCAAACTTTATTCTTCTATTTGGATGCAAAAATTGCTTGAGAATGTACGAACTTTGTAAAAAAAACAGCGTTCAATTAATGTCTAATCGGAATAAGATAAAACGCCTTATAAGATATGGGTATTAAATGGAACAAGACACGGAACACAGTATAATGAGTGTATGAAGATACATTAGTAGTGGTTAGTAGATATAAATATGCTCCTATTGCTACAAATTCGTGAAGTTCTTTCAACTGGAGAATTTCAGTTGTACTACCATGCATGCCATGCATGTAAACTGACGATATATGTTTTTTCCATCACCCTAAATGCTTACGTTTAAGCTGTTTGTAAAGGAATAGCAATAGCTACTTCAGAGTTTTAAGTTAAAAGAGCCAGAACCAATCTCCTAAAATTGCCAAATTGTCACGCTAATCTTTAGCAGAGACAGCACAGTACAGAGTGTACAACATGCTTTACTTGTCATGAATCTGAATGTGAATAATATGTACTTATGTCAATTACAAAGCTTCTTGAAGCAACAAAGGTAGCGGGTACTTACACCAAATGGCTCTGTTCAGCTCCCATTTTTCTCTGCTCACCGTAAATCACACAACCACTTTAAAATTACTGGCAAAATGATAATTCGCTTTTTATTATTTTGACTAGTAGTTTACTAGTCTGGCACTAAATAAGTTCATTTCCCAAAGTACACAGAGACACTGAATGAGGTTTGAAAAAAGCAGAATTATAAAGTATCCATTGTTCAATGAAACGAATGCTTTAAAAAATTTAGACTTTCATTATAGTTAGTTAGAATTCTAGATAACATGTAAATGTAAAGTGTGCTTCATATTGCAGGTTTAACATCAACTTTGATATGTTACATGCTCGGACCGTGGAAATGAACAGGTATACTAAAACAGGTAAATTTACTATGCGACAAATATAAATGAAATAATGGAACCTACATTGTTATCAAGTGCTTGATTGCTTTAAAGCTTCACACTTATATAGCAGCTGAATGAAAACATTTTAAGACTAGGACTTGTAGTAATACTGCTTGTATATGTAAAAATTGTACATGGATACCAGTTGCAATCAAACTGACAACATGGACTTGTATGTTACTATGTCTTCAAAAACACATTGTCGCGTACAAGTTTTCAAAGTTTACAGGTTACTTCATGATAACAAGACGCAACATTCAAATTCCATGAAATAGAAGCATTGTTGTGCAACAAGCACCGATGAGCTGACCAACTTTGCATTCCCAATAATCATATGCATCATGAATATTAAGCTGCAGCAATTGCCTTAGGGTGCATACTTTTAGCCAGCCTTAGCAATACAAAAAATGATCTTGGAATTCATCTCATTAAATGCATTAATCCGAATGTCTTTTTTATAAATTGCAATTGTTGTCTATGGTTGTAATTGTAAGACGTAAGTCTGATTTTATCTGTGTTTGTAAACACATCAACATTAATTGTTTTTAAGATCCTATTCCATCCGCATTAATTCTTTTTTCAAGGGCATTTGTTATATACAAAGGTCATAATTATTAATCATACCTTTCAAAAATATGCGTATTTATTCCGAATGAATCGAAGGTTTTATTTATGACAATTACAATCTACGAATGTGAGCCAAACGTGCATTCTATCTTTAGTATTCAGTGCAAATTGTTAGTTGCAAAAATCTCTTTCAATACGATCAAACGATCATAGTCAATGTATCCAGCATCCAAATACAAATGAACAATTCATACTTTCAGTGGAAAGGATTCTGACTATGGTCTGTTTGAAAAATCTTACTAATTTATGATAAAGAAATAATATGTAAAAGAAAAAAATGCATGGAAATCAAAAGGAGAATTTGAAAAATATATTTTATTCATATTATTAGATTCAGAAAAATTATATATTTTTCTGTAAATTCACGATCACTTTTGATACTCCAATAAAGATGCTTTAAATCAATAGACAAAAATATAAATAAAATAAACTTGCAAATATAATGTAAAGTAAAACCTAAGCAATGTACATTCTTATTTTTAATAGCATTGTATGTGCTTATTTAATATGTGCTTATTTGCTACTAAATTATTGTACGCTGTATTACATACTTGCTCATGTACAATCACAGTTGCAGTAAGAGGTAATTTTTGTTACATTCATTTTCATTCGTTGGATTCGACTGATTAAATATTATACTAACTGTTGCTTGTCTACTTAACGGCACAAATGAAAACATTAACTTCAATCTATTAAGGTAGCAATATTCATAAGCAGGGGAAGTTCCTCTGGGGAACATTTTCGTACGGTATTGATGTAGCTTGTGTCATAATTTATACCTGTACTTTTGCATCGTATTGTCAAAACATAAACATATCGTTGTCTTCATCTTTGTTGCCTTATGTCAAAGTGATCACCACCATTATCATCAAAATGAACGGGCATACTTTGCTAATATGAAAAGCAAATAAATGCAAAAATGTTGTTTTTTACCATGTCTTACTTCTGTTTGACAGTTCGTATGGAAAAAGCAGAAACGTATTTTTACGGCAGAAAATTGCTCCTTTTCATTCACGCGACCTTGTAGCTACTGGTGCAAGATTGTATGTATACCTAGGTAATAGCATTGATGAACGAACATAAGAAAAGTGAGCTATAAACGGTATTTGTAAGATAACTTTGCATGTAAAAAGAGGAAAGCTGCAGCCACAATGCTCGACTACATCGCCAGCTGTTTCTTCGTGTAAATCTGTAAAGTAGTTGAGATGTAGCTCTCGTGGTATCCGCAGCATATCCCAAAAATAAAATTCCTAAATGAGAATTACGCACAAGTTTAACTTAGGAGTGAATATGAATACGCTCTAAGAATGAATATATTATCTTATGTGCTAAATATGCATTATGGAACATTAGAAATAAATGCTCTGTTTCACTTATATAGTACCAAAATATGTTGATAAGAAATGACATACGAACATACCATAATATGCTAATAGGTAGTAATGAAAGATATAATTAGTAGGTAGCTGCTGATTTGATTAATAATTGCATAAACCATTAGGCAAATATTTCATACAAATATTTCACTTAGGTCAATCTATTATTTTTCTGCCAATGTTCCATCCGACAACTTTCCGAAATCCTTCCTTTTACTAAAGCTACCTACGTCTACGTCAGATCGAAGAATGGCAAGGCAAGCATTTTGCATCTCTGCATGTATTGTTACTGCATTATGTGATTATGGTGAATTGGTGCTTTCTAAATAGTTAGTTTTACTGTGCAAATTTAGTCTAGTCACTAGTCGATGATTTGTATTTTTGCACAATATGTTGTTCAAATTTATACTGTGTTCTGTGTGTAGATCACAGTGCAAATAAATGACCGAAACATCAGTACTTGTTGTCGCAAACAACGAACGCAAACAAGTATTGTTATTTATTTATTTATTCATACAAACATCTTCCCATTCATCATTTTTGGTACCAGAAATGTCATTAGCTTCCACTATTTGGAAGCATTAACATCATTCCAAAGGAATGTTACGTGGTTTACCAAAGGTAAATTATTACGTGATTATTTTGCCACAAAATTGAAGCTGTTTTTATATTACATATTCCATATTAGTGTTGCTTAATTTGTTTTTTAACATAAAATTTTACTCTGGTTACACCCATATTACTACTCACCACAAAATTTGTCATTCTTTGCAAGCAAGGTGAACTTTTAACAAAATCCACTGGCAAGTTTCATGCAACCTTTTACATTATAGAAAAGGCAGAAAGTTGATCTGCAGAAACGTGGACCAGTAAACGAAAGTTGTAAAATACACAGACATGCACTTCTATATCAAAGAAAGCCAGGCAATAAGTTTTAGTATAAAATGTACAGCACTTTAACACTGCGTCATAGATCCTTGAAAAAAATCAAGAAATCAATAGTTTATAGGCATTACTTTGCATCATGTGCCATGCCATGTGCACTTAATTATTAATATTTTTTGCAAAAATGAGTAAACTCATTTTTAATTGCCGAGCACAAGCAACAAGCAAGCTTGAATCTAAAGCTGTTGTACAATTGGACGTTGTTGATGCTCCTTCCTGAGCAAACTAACCCAGCTATTACTGGACGTGGAAAAGTTCTTACGCACTACGCATTAACACTTACTTTTGACGGTGCATAATATGTGACTTTATTAGCCTGCATGCTTCTTGTGTGTGTACCTTTGTGAAAAGTTAATTATAGCACAATGCCCAACGTTCATATAAAGTGCAAGGTACATGCAACCCTATGAACCTTTTCTGTCTGGAAAAGTTTCATTGAGCCGAGCATAGACAAAAATGGTAACGAAATAATGTGCAAACACGGAAAAAAGGGTGCATAATATTTACTTTCCCGCAACGTGTATCGCTCATTCGTACATATTTGCAGATTGTTAGCATGCTATGAATAGCCATCTTTGCATGACATGTAAACATGTTTGTATTTACTTTAACTAAAGCAACAAATAACTTATTTTGTACATTTCTTTAACCTAGGTACGCCTGGAACTTTGTACCGCACCATGAACTCTCACGCAACTTGAGACTTGTTGATGGAACATTTTACGGAATATTTAAATACCCTTTTGCAAGCAAGATTCATCCAATGATAATTTGTCTGTGGTCCTACCAGTTTATGCATCGAATGAAGAATGTTACCGAGAAATTTACTAAATTTATCGAGGCTGAGACAGCACATTGTCGTTGCGTCAAGGAATAGTTTTTGGCAGACATGCTTTGAATCAAGCAGGGTCGGTGGTACTTGTGTATCTGAAGTGTTGCCACCAAAGCTATCCGTATGCAGAGTAAGTTTACTTTTTCAATTGAACAAAATCAGTGTCCATCTTTGAATATCAGTTTTCTGAATGTACAACTGCACTTAATTATTTGTCACCTTAGAGAACTAACGTGCATACAGCAGTTGTCCGACGCTATTTTTCTTACAATTCTTCGTCAGTGTCCGCAGTGTTTCCAGAACCAGTGAAAAGTGACTTGAGAAGGTAAGCAAAGGTTTAATTAGTCTTATTGGTAGCTAAATGCTGTTTTAACTACATTTTTTAAAAGTTCGATTTTTATCATGCATTGTATCATGGTCAATGAAAGCATGCAGATACCATATTAGGGATATAAACCAAAGTTTTCTATTTCAAGCAGTGGTTTAAATATCTAAACAGACAACTTGACGACTTCTGGTTTTGTATTTCATTGAGTTGAATGTATTTTCAATTGATTTAAATATGTAGCGTACACTGCTGTTGCACATTTTTTAGCTAAGAAAATATCAAAGTCAGCAAAAGTATCAAATTATTACTTTTAATTGATGCACCATTATCTTCTTGACTGTTCTGTGCTGCATTTATAAAAGAAATTCCATTTGACAATTTTCACCACCAAGCTAGTAGCAATTAGAAACATGGGAACAGAGATGAACTCTGGTTTTTGCTGACGACACAGTATGTTTCAAAAAGCCTTGCAAACTAACGACACCTGTCATCCCGCCTAATATCTCTTTTAAGTGGGATGAGTCATTCGAGGTTTCTTGTCGTATGTTATAAACTGTCCAATGACATGAGTGAATTGAGAATATTCATAAAATGAGATCATCATCCCTTTGAAAAAATTTTACTTTCGGTCGAGTCAAAAGTTTAATGCTCGCAAACACATTAGTCTTTGCACCGACCAAGACGATAACCCAGAAATCCAGGGATTTTAACATTGCTTTAGTTTAGGTACTTCTGAATGCAACCATTGTAATTGAATTTCTTTAGGGTCATAAAAATGAGGATGCAAAATTTTAGCCATTAAATGCAGGCGGCAGGCAATAACGCGTGAATTGGTTGCAGATTGCAAATAATATGCAGAAGGCAATAAAATTAACTTTTCTTTGCGTTAAAGTTTGTTTGTGCACCCTTAAATTGAAAATGAAAACGCATGTGACATGTATGTCTATACTATCTATTTAGTATGAATTTTGGAAAACTTCTATAGATATCTCTCGTTTTTTGGATCAAGTTATTTCAAATTTATTAGCACCGTAATGTTCGGACGTAAAACAACAGCCTTTAGCGAGTTTTATTTTATATTGAATTCTGTTGACGTGTGGAAATTTTTTTGTTCCTATTCAGTGCAGCAGGTAACTAACATGCTCTTATGGTCTTTTCAGCTACATGTAAATGTAGTAAAAAATGATTTAAAGATCTTAACTCCATGAATTTGATACACTTGTGTGCATGTTGCAAATTAGTGTGTCGGTGGGCTAGAATAATAGATTCACTGTTCCTTTTCCTTGGCTTCCGACCAATTCGGTTTTGCAAATTAGTGCATGCATATGGCAGGTTTTAAATAAAAAAACTAAAATTGAATGATCAGTCGGCAAACTAACAATAACGGAAACATACATGGCAGGGAGAACAATTTTACTTGGCAATCCAAAATAGTTGTAGTTTTGAACACTATGGTTCCGCCGGATTTGGCTAGTTCTTCATTTCATTTCATAGCATGCATGATGCGACATATGCACATGCTATTAAACCTGTAATTACTTGTGACAGTCGGCAACGGATTGCCGTGTAGTCGTATAAATTCTTAAATAGGTACGGCATGCATATTATATAGAAAGCATGATAGTTTATATTGCTTGACATTTGTGCATATAGACCTTTTAGCACACATGTAATGGAAAGATTCATACAACTTTCATCAAAAGTTGGGTACATGAACTCGTCTTCACAATACTCCATATTGTCCATATAGCCACATAACTGAAGCAATCAGTATTTTGTGTTTTAATATGCAACTCATTATAACCCATTTTAAAACTATTTCAAGAGTTCGTCTTAGAAACGAAGCTCTGTTTGTGTCAAACGCAAAAAAGTGATTGATTGTTCAACAGAGTCTTGGCTAGAGGCAACTCTACAAGGGAGGATTTTAGTACTTTGCTATTATATGCCAACATAGCACAGAAAAAAGTAAAACAATATATGCAAAAACTTAGCATAATATCGATTATTGAGCACTTCCGCTCAACATTTTAGACACTTGGGAACCTGCCATTAAAAAGCGAGGACGTTTCAGTCACAGGACTCAAAGTGGAGTTCTCTGTTAATTTGTTCTCCTCCAACACTCAATTTAGCAAGTATTTATAAAATGCGATATGTGCAAAAAAAAGACTAGTTCACCTGGCACACATCTGCAAAGAATATTTCCAAACGCAACTGTTTGCATATACATACCTAATGAAATCGTACGAGTACAAATGTTTTGTTTAAAGAGACAAATCAGGGTCATGGCAAAGCTTTGAAATTATATGACTTCTTTCCTGCTTTCATTCATACAATTCGCTGATGTTAGTCATAATCCGAACAAATCTGTCCTGGTTTGCGTTATTATGCTTTTTTGGATAATGCAAAATATTCTTTTGTGTGTTGCATTGGATAGCTTTATTTATGTAAGGAAGTACTAGTAATTAGTCAGCAGTTTCTATAAGAAATTTATTCTCAGTACAAGCCAGTCATTGAAGGATGCTAGTAGTTGGTATTGTTATGTCTTCCGTGCAAAATCAGGGTATACGCGGCCATGGGAGAAAAAAAACTCTATAATAAACTAGCTAAGACGTTTCCGTCTCCGGTGTATTTTGTATTCTGTCTTCTCTTCCAGGATCCGCTAAATTAATCAGTTCAGTCATTACTAGTATTTATAAAGGCAGAGAAAAGTTGCGACGCGGCTAAAATTAGATCTTCCAATGTTCTCGTTCTCAGAACTGGAATAGTTGGTTTAGACAGCACGTGTATAAAATATCATAGCGTACATCTGCGCTGGAGAATGACCTTCACAGTTTCCATTGACTGGTTTTTCGCTTGTACCCTTCTTGTTGCAGAGATGTGACCTAAATGCTTATTTTTAATATCCCCGTTCCTTACGGGAAAGTGCCCTTCATTTCCTACAAACAAAATAATGGCCTGCTACGACCAAGATAGATTGCTGGTATGTTAAATAATATTGGGTAAAAGTAAAAATCTAGCAGATTTATATCAATCCTCCTGCTCGGATCGCTCAAGGGAGTTTTTGGGGAGACAAACAAAACCTCTTATTCTTCGCTAGTTCTTTTGCCGTTCTTATAACAAAAAGCTTCTACAGCTTGCAGGCAACCTGAGAACCCCGTAACCTTTTGTTATTTTCCCTCCCTGTGAGTGGGGTAGGGACATTCCATATCCTACAGGACTTTGCAAAAAGAATACTATATGCACAAAATGTTTTACTTTCGCAAACGTATTTGACGTAGGCTACCGTTATGAGGTGTAAAAGGAGTAAAAAGGACGTTTCGTGAGAGCCCTACATCGTTCGTACGAGAAAAGTTGGTGTTGTCATTATGCATTACTTTCAGAGCCCTTTTCATGCGCTCCGTATCATTTATACTCTTTGTGTAAACAATGATAATTCCAAAAGCCGTGAAATCCTATAGGCAATAAACCATTGGCATGGAAACACGCTCGCTTCTGCCTCTCCCAAAAGCAATCCTCATCACTCTCTCCAAGTATGGCTGACTTAACAAAAAGTCTCTTTTTGTACCTTTGTGAAAAGAGAAAAGTTGCCAAAATAAATGTACATTTTTGTGTCGAAAAAGTTTTCAAGGTAATGTGTCTGCCTATTTTCCTGAAGGGTCCTTAGTGGGATTTCCGTTTTGTTAACGAACGTCAAGCAAAGTCGGTGTATATGTGCTGACATGCTACAAAACACTTATAGGATTGGTTGTGCCAGGTTTTGACATATTTATAAAGCCTTTGTTAATTTGAACTATTGACATTCACGAATACTACTAATAAATATTTACACAAGACACTCGCACACTCAAAGGATGGCTGTAAATCTGTAGAATTATGAATTCTCTGCGAAATATTAAAGTTTGTTTTCGTATTTCATATAAAGTTGTTGAGGTTTGCGGGATGAAACAGTAGCAATGAGGACATTAAATTAAAGTGTTTTGAACTCTCGAGAACTGATCCACTTCTTTTTGGTTTACCTTTCCATTAAAATTGAGCAGACGAGTGTTGGTTTCAATACCCAAACCCATGCAACATGGAACATGGGAAATTGAAATACAGAAAATTATGGTGGCTGAGGGAATGACACTATGCTCCATAGCCTTGCATTAAAGATTTTGTTATAAGGTTCCCAAAAGTGCTTCGAATATACACAATGAGGATTCTTAATAGCATTATAGTACCATAATAGGTCATTCGACATTCCTACTTTATTTTAATAAATCAGACCACTCAACAGCGTAATTTATCTTCCACCGCACAGGCATTCAATTCGTGGTGGTGGTCAACAGAACAAGTTTCAACACTTACCGGGTGTTATTTATGGATTAAGGGATACAATGGTACATTGGAAGAAATTCATCTCTTCAAGTTTCCAGCCAATACCGCTTTCTCTGCAATGCCACACAAAATAGATTTGTTTTGTTTGCTTTTCAATAAATAATGTTACAAACATTTACTTAGAATGTACCCAACGTTAATACTATAAAATGCCTATCATTGTAAACAAGCATCTTGTTTTACTCTGGTTTCTGGTTCCACAGCAAACATTCATAAAAGATTTATGCGATCTTAGTCGTAGTGGTAGCAGGAGTCAAGAGGTAAGAGAGCTTTATACAAGAGTAAGTGTAAGCTAGAAAGAGAAAGTAGCTTATAAGTTCTGTCTAGAAAATAAATGTGACGTTGCACGGAAAGTGTTTTTACTTATTTCAGTGCTACGGTCACGCTCTTGTCAATAGTGCTCCACACAATAATAATGGCTTACATTTTCATGGCAATCTGTGCCGGCGACGGCTATGTACATAAGGCTATAATTATCGAGCATGTGATCGATGTGACTGTAATCGGCAATATTGTGTCTTCGGGGTATTTCCAAAGCCTGCAAACAAGTCAGGTAAAGAGGCATATATATAGTTTCTATACTAGATCATGAAAGTGAATCCAGAAAATATCCTGCTCTTGCAAAGCATCCGTTTTCAAATAGGCAACCTCAAATGCAAAAATGTTAGAGTATTTGGTTTAGTTCCATCTTGATCACGGCGTTTATAGACTTCCGACAACAAACTTTTTCGCAAAAGAATGCTATGTTGTGTCTATAAAAATCTATCATTGGTGATTGTAGTTTCATGCAGACAGTATATAGTTTTAAAGTGAATATTGCGTGTGGTTAATTCTACAGGTGTAACGTACAATCGGCCCAATTCTCAGAAGAAATTTGCGCAGTATCTTTTATTCTCAATAATATTGATTTCATAAAAAGCCTTTAAAAGTATTCGAGCTACTTTGCAAAAAGTCTATAAACCACTCAACTAGAATTTCGGAAGGTTATACCAGCATTGTTTTGTCATCAGGAAACGCCAATGAATAGCAGACTTTTATATAAAACATGCTCATAAGTTGTAAGTGATTGATAGCAAATAAGTCGGATTCACCGCAACGTAAAAAATAAGTAATATTTACTTGCGTCATTTACAACAAAAATAACTAAGCGCGCACTAGCTGGAAATATTTGTTAAGTTAATTATCATTGAAGCCCAAGTCATATTTCTCAGGTGCTTGATCTTAGATGACTAGACTTATGCATAAATACTGACAATGACTCTCCTTGATTTGACTGTGTATTAATGGCTCTCTGCTTATTAAATTTAAAGATTAGCATACTTATATGTCTAGAAAACAGTACAAGTAGTCTGTTGTGTTGATCTATTTTTAGTTGTGTCTTTTGTATAATATGCGTTGGAAGTTTTTCTTCTATGTGATGATGAAATGCTTTCATATTTTTGAGTTTGTGCAATGAATCCATCATGTGCCCTATTGTTGTCTCAGAGCCTTTAAGGAGAAGCTGCCAAGATAGCACGCAGTCATGTGTAAAAAAGGTGAAGTTTTGGCTTGCCTTATGAAGACACATGCAATTTACGTTTAAATGTGACTAAACAATCTTTGCATATTAACAAGACACCAGCAGTATTAACCAAATATTATTTCCAATCTTGATGGTTGTCAGACGGTTGATAATTACGTTGTATCTTCCCACACGGTGCAGTCTGAAAGCATATCTTACTGTTTGTTGTTAATATGAAAGTAGAAGATTTTTTATTTAACTCCAATGCAGGTGTAATGAATTTGTTATATAGAGATTTATTTATGTCAACCGGCAAAACAAAGCAAGGCATTGAAGACGAAATTATTTACCTACATCGGAAAAACATAATGTATGAATAAACTGTAATACAATTTTTTACGTAAAAAACTGAAATGAGGTACAAAAGTATAAATATCGCGGCACTACTTAAATAATTTACATAATATCCACTCAAATGTCTTATGGTCCAAAATTATGAACATGATTCATAAATGTGTGCATTACAGATTCCGCATACAACTATAAACTGTCTTCGTATTCACCTTTGTCTTTTAATATGGTAAAAGTAAAAGTGATACATGAACCCATATAGGAACGGGATCATGTAAAATAAGACGCTAAATACCGGAAGGTCTGTTCGATGATATTGCGCTACATAAAGTGTTGAACAACAAGTACTAATTTTAACTTTGTCATGTTGACGCATTTCGCATTTCATTGACGGCAGCCTAAAGTTCGAGAAGTCTATTCTTTTGCGTACGTCAGTTGTCAGAAATGAATACAAAGAGCTGTTCCAACTTGGAACTTGATATTTTTTGTTCAGTGATTCATGCCACTCATTAGTCATTAGTCAAGACTTTAAACTGGGAAGCATAGTTATTTGTCCCATTTGTATTATTGCCATTGACAATTGTGCATTAACAATTGGTACTGTGCAACTGACCGTCGAATTCCCGTGAAGCTGAGCAAGTTCTTACCTCCTAATAATTTGCCAACACTGTCCAACATGCGGTTTTCATTTCCATATATCTGAATTTCTGAATAAAGTTGGTCTGGCTTTCGAATGATAAACATAACGCTACGAAATTGGATGATTTTCTTCTACCTGGAGCAATGCACTTTTACGTATTGGAGAGTATTGCGTACGCCCAAACATGCTAACTTGAGGTACCTGAGCAAGATTTTGCATTGTTTTGTTTTACAAATAGTTGTTACATAATTCCATGTCACTTTGTTTTTTCACTCAAACCAACATCAGTGTAACATGCGGCAATGTAGTACCTATATTTGAAGATTAACATTTATGTAAATAAAAAACCGTCTCAAGGACTATTTTGCAGATACAATTAGCATTGCTGGCGGTAAAATAAAGAGACACATACAAACTATAAAACTGCAACTCATGGTTTATCAATTTAGATGCTGTTCATTCATTCGTCATAGTATCCTATATAACCTTGATTTTATTTCGCAGCATGAGCCTTTGCTTCATTGAATTCTGGGTTGCCTCAGCAGAAATGCTATTATCTGAAGGTTTTTCGATTGAAATTTTCTTTCACTACGACGTGCTACGTTGTATTTACGTGTCTTATTTCAGGCAGCACGATTTCCGGGTTGACCGATCGTGTGCAAAAAATCTACTCGTGCAGCTTATTTCATCACCATTCCTGCAGTGCTTAGAAAAGCCATGAAAGGTTTTATCGACAAGGAGTCGTCGTTGAAAAATCCGATAGCTAAATAATTTCTTATGCTTGCATGAGGGCTTCATAAAGAACGCTAATACCATTTTTAACCAATAGAAAAGGCCCTTTTTCAAAAGGATTCCATTGAGACACTTACCTAAGGTCACCCCTAAAGCTTTCCTTTGATTACATGTATTATTTAGCAGAGTCGTGTTGCTGGACACGTATGCAATCAGATGGAAGAACGCGCCTCATAATAGCACTCTCCTTATCCAACGCTATTGTTTCTGAAATGTGTGTGAAACTGTATATGTAATTGCCTACTTGTTTGCAGTTGTGAACGTACATGTTGTTAGAAGCAAAAATATCTTAGCCAGTTGTTCAGGACAGCGTTTATAAAAAAGAATTTAGTTTCTGCGTCAGTCCAAGTCATCTCTTCCTATCGCATCGCAATCTTTAGTTTAGGGACACGTTTGTAGGATACAAAATTTGTTGTGCAGTTTGCTTTTCCCGTACAAAATTCGATATTGGACGATCATGTAATGTTAACTCTATTTCAATTTTCCAAGTCTGAAGCATGGAGATTGTAAAATTGCTGTAGTCTCAGCATCAGGAGCAACCTTTCACAAGAATGATTAACTGTGGAATAAGTAAACGTTGCGGAAAATCGCATAGATTCATATAGAAACATTACACATTGAAATCAGGTTATCTGAACCAACCAGGTAGAATGGCTGGAAGCAACGAACAGTATTGCTAACTGGAAACGTGTTTACCCGCTTATGACATAGCAATTATGAATTCGTAACATAACCTTACAGCGTAACATAAAATAGACAGTAAGCACAAATATTTTTGGGCAAAGTATAGATTTTATCATAGTTCTCATAAACCTAAGTCAGCCAACGTTACTTACTACTAACCTTTGTGGAGTTACAAGGATTAAATTTTATGCAATTGCAAAGCTTGCAATTTGTATCAAGCTTACTTCAGTGGCAACAACATTCTCAGCATAATGCAATTTTCCCGTTGGTTGGTTTGAAGTGGCCTGTGATTGTCTGTTACATATTCTAGGTTATAGGTTTTTTTCTCTTTGCTGTTGGTGGACAGTCACCAAGTAAAAATGCACTCGGAAAATTGCAACAAATTGCTTAGCAATGTGGTTTTTATTGGTCTAGTACTAGAATGAATGGAAAATCCTTGCAGCTTACAAGGTAGTACTTCATTTTATTGGTTTCCATTCTCTTCGTTACTGCTCATTTTGCACAGAATCTGCAGTTGTTTAATCTTTCGTACGTACCACAATATGCAATTTTTTCATATCTGCAATTCCTATTTATTTTTATGCCATTGGGATTAGGACTGATGGAATCTAAAATTTAGTTATGACACCGTTTCCTTGAAACCGAAAAAATTTCTTGTCCATATCTTCTATCGCAAACTTTTCAAGAAACTGATTGCTGAAGACAACTTGATTATTCCCTAATTTAAAACTGTAGACTATGAAATATTTTAAACCATGAACTTGCTATCTTTTAAACCACACTAAATTTTCAACTAAATTCAGCGGTGCTAGAAATTCGTAATATTGGCACACGGGTGTAAGAATTTCCACATCCGTCCGACGAATGTAAATATAGTTATCAGAGATCATTATTAATAGAACATAAAAAACAACGCATAATTATAAAATTTCTTGTACTAAATTGCTCCGAGTGCAACTTTAACTGCGACGATATGCAATAATGCATTGAAAATTTTCTACTTATTAGCATCAAATGACAGCTGAAAATTTTTCAGATAACTAGTTTTGGAATTTTGATGAAACGACGCAATTGTGCATGCATTTTACCTTCAAGAATGACCTGTATCTATCATTATACGGATTCTTGTATGCAATACAATAGAATCGATTAAAACTTTGCATAAATAAATAAACGTTTGCAAGACTAGCAACAAATGTTGTATAGAAAGGAGATGGTGTGCAAATTTATTTGCGCATCGCGTCAAATTAATAAATGCATGCAAAGTGCAAATAAATAGAGAGTAGAATTGGCAAAAAGCAGACGAAAAGTGTACGTGGCATGCAACAAAATGCCAACGCCAGGTATTCTGTGTCGCCGTCGCCTAAAGATTATAGGTTACGGTTGATTACAAGTTCGATTGTCAGATATTACAACTACCAGCAACAGAGTACACTATCATCATAACTTGCCTGTTTGCCTCCCTGGCCAAAACTTACGGCGCACTAAAATTTGACTTGCACGTAAATACGAAAATAGGGCTTTGCTGGCGTCTAGTAGCGCAAGTCTAAAGCGATGGAGTTGCAATTGATGAAAAAGAGGAAGGTGAAAATGGGTACCTCAAATCAATTTATGCTATTGCTACTGCTCGTACTACTAAATACTTCTCTAATAATGCTGTCTACAGGTTAATTGTGGGCCAATAAATTGTGCTAGTTAATTGCACAGTACACTTTTCTACCTATATATTTCCTTTTCATTTAATGCCACATTGGTAGAAATGCATGATCATCTAAAGATGAATATTGAACGGATTTTAATTTCCAATTATTTTTTCAAGTAATTGCCTCGGCAAGAGAATAGCGGCTAAATTGGTTATGTACATCATTCTTTAAAATTTTTACATTTTCTCCAGCAAATAAACTATAGAGAACTATCGTTAAAAATGCACAAAGCTAAGAGAAAATAATATACTACCATTGTATTTTTGCCCAACTATCCAATTAACCCAAACTATGCTACACGATACCTTGATTTTTTTGTGCTGGTATGTTTTATAATTATTCATTGGAGAAAAAAAACTAAATTAATAGTTAAATATCCTAGATTGCTTAGTAAAATAATGCAGAATAACTTTCCTCTGCACATTAATGTTTTTGAAGCCTTCTTCCGATACAATTTTATGTAATTCACGTGTGCAACATTTTTTCGAAGGAGACGATGATCACCATCATTACTGCACATTGCAGACTCTATCATTTTATGCTTTCTGGAACCATTATTGCTGGGTTTTGGTTTGATTGCGTACTTGTGAAGGACTTTTGATGCTACTGGATGATGAGATCAGTTTTTTAGCTGGATTACTTCCAAAGTCGTAAATCGCAATGTTTACGTCCGTGTGTGGTTTTTGCATGCGCGTGCATGGGAGAAATACGTCAGTAAGCCTGATCGTTGACCACCACTATCATCATCATCACTGTCTCATGTTGATGTGGTTGTGTAGGTCATCGTCATTGAAAAACTGTGCTTTATTCTGTACACAATAAATTGCAATATTTGATGCATATATAACATACATAGCAATAATACACACTGAAATCCAATGAACTGTGGCTGGCCAGCCACGAGAAGCTTTTCAGCGTAGAAAATGCATCATCATCATCATTATCAATATATGATTCTATTTGGCTGCATAGTTTCGTTGTCTGTTTGAGAGAGTCCTCACGTTGCTAAAAAATAATTGCATAGTTTGCAGAGCGATTATCATCATCCGACCATTTCTCGTTTGATATGCGTATATCTTATATCTATATTGCATATTAAAGAAGATTATCAGTACACATTCTTTATTCTTACAATATGATAAAGTGTGGCTACGTTTTGACCGTCACGAATGTAAACAATTATTGTTTACGTAGTGATGCGATGGGGTTTGCCGTGGGTGTGTGTTAAGCGATGACCAATGATTTTCTCAGAAGTTGAGGGCTCGTCTCCTCTCTACCAATCAGATCCAGAGTATTCGAAGGAGTTTCGCGTGCAAAAAATCTGACGCAACATTTGTGTATTATTGAAAGGTTGGAGGAAAACTATTGTCGTAAATAGTAAAGTATCTGTTAGACATTCTAAGAACTGCAATTTAGTTCGACAGAATGTGTAACATGCTGACTAGATGAATTCCTTGTGATCCTTTCAACGATTCAAAGCCGTAGGCTTGCATGTTTCTAACCCCAATTATAATGATGCCCCATAAACCATAAGTTAAATGAAATCTGATTCCTTTGTTGAGGATATCTGTTCTACGAAAACCCATATATATTTTATCACTCTTTTAAGCAATATAAGTTTATGTTATAATGCGCAGATCGAGCATGCAAATGATAGGACGACGATTTTAACTTCAAACCATTGCAAGCATTGCATTCCTTGTTAATTCCTTTTTGTTCATATTTGTGGTTTGCATGCTGAGTGATGACTTATTTAACTCCGCGAAAAGGCACCACTTGCCACAACTCTTCATTTGTAATTCGACGCGGTAGTCTATATCTCATACTCGTTCTGGATAAGCAAAGTCAGTTCACTTTGAGAGGCGGCCAGTAATACTTTTGCTGACTGCCCTAGTCGTAGTATCCAACTCTCAGCTACTTTATTGTTCCCGTACGAATTACCCGAGGTTTGCGTCATTCATTCCTTCTGAATGAAATTCATTCAGCATCATTTTTGCGGCGGTTGTCCCTCTAAAAGCGAGCAATATAAATTCTTACAATTCAAAGTGCTGTTACCACTACACGGAAAGAACTTTACAGAATAGTACGCGGAAAGTACATGCAATATTCTGCATTTCATAGCTTGGGCAAGCATACTCTTATATGAAGTTTTGTAACCTGTAAAGTTGGAAGCTCTGACTAGTAGAACTCACAGTTCTTTCTCTGTCTCAAGTGAGACGACAATAGATACAAAGCAAAACGAAAGCTCTTCAGCGGCAGTAGTAGCAACCGTGCAAAAAATCTACGTGCCAAAAGGAAAGCTGCACATTTGTCAAAACGGTTCGGAAAACGAAGCCGTTGAAGAAACACTTTTTCCTAGCTCAGTTTCCATTTGATCCTTTAGTACAACTCAAGAGTTGTAACGAGCTGGTTCGTTGGGCACTCTGACTACTACTATTGGAAATAAGCGTTTCCTTAAGAGTAAAAGTAAAGCTCAGTCTTTCCTTCAGATCAGGGGCGCACTTTCTTTCTTCATCATCATAACTCGTACGGTAGGTTCCCAGCAAGCTGCCAACAATCCAGATCGCTTGAGGTTGTGTTGCAGACTGTGATCTTCACCTTAGAGCAAGCTCCCAAGCTCAGTGTTATGCAAAAATTGTGAATTTTTGCACAAACAAACAAAGTTCCTTGAAGATAACGGCTGAACTGTGTAAATGCACAAGTTTCAGTAACAATGGACTCCATTAATCAGCCAGGTAACATTTCAATTATATAAGCCTATTTTTATTATTCGAAATTTTCTGGGATTTTTCTCAAAAGCTCGTAAACTCCTTTTTGTGGGAAAAGGAAGTGTTACGGATGCTAGTTAATGAGTTTTAAGGAGGAAAAGTTATGAAAATTACATAAATTTTTGCAAGTAGTCGAGAGAGCTTAAATGGCAACAAAAACCCCATCATCTTTGTACGTAGATCTTAGGAACCGACGCACAGAGTATCTCGTGATATTTTTATATACTAGAAGCATACTAGTTCTATACATAAAGCACCACATCATAAGATCTTGGCATCAAATTCCCCTACCAATTAGTCAAGTACGTTTGCTTCTCAAAACCAACATGCGTCAAGTCTAAATTACTAATTTACCGTCAGCATTTGGCTAAGCAGATAAGAAGTACTGCAATCTGATTTAATAAATAAATATTGAATAAATCGGCTTCATCATGCTGAAAGTATTAGTTACAATTGTAGCACTTTTTTGTTCCCTTTTGCTACACACAACTATTTCTTCATTTCATAGTCAATAATAGTATTTGCAGAGTCATCAATTGTATGATTTTTTGCTGGTACAACGGAAAGCTTTTATTTCAATAATTGTCTACTTAGTGTTGACGTGTACGACAGAACAGACAGGAGCGAGCGTACACCTCGCTTAACTTGCGCAAATGGAGAACGGGTAGCAAGTGGGAAAAGAAGGTGCCTCTGTTTCGCACAGACACACATCCTCCTAATCATTGTACGAAATAGTCTAGACTATTATTTCTATACAATGAAATATTGGCAAGGAGCTATAAATGTATAACGCCAACTAGCTACCACTGATTCGATGATACAGAATCCAGATACATAAACTATTCAAGGCTCGTTTGGAATTCTTTTGGGTGGTGCAGAATGGAGTAAATACATATTTTTTCATTGAGATTCCAATCGTCAGTCCGGTGTTTAAGCAGTTAAGAGATTTGTGCACTACTACTGCTGAGTGTTGCAATTCAAAAGGTATTCTGATTTTGTATATGAATTGAATTGAGTGAATGGCTATCTCACCCTATACACCATGTTGTACGTCACTACGGGAATGGAGGCTACCAGTACAAAGTAATCTCTGCGAGCCTGTTTCTTTTTCCCCGGTTTCCTGTCTCGTCTCAATCCGATCCTTGCTCTGAAAAAAGATTCGAACCTAATGGTTGCACATTTAAAAGGGAAACGGAATTGCTGAGACGTGAAAAGTACCAGGAATCGTGTACGGAGGAACTGAAGTAGTGAAAGGAAATTCTTTCTCTTTGCTCACGTTTCTTATCATGATGCTGATTCTCAACAACTGAGAGCGTGTATCATCTTGCAATTTTTCACTTGGATGAATTTCTCTTTCACCCGCTTACTCTTACCAAAATGATATAGATGTAAAGTCAGAAAGCCGAGCGCTAGCGTGTAAATCTCGCTCTGGGTGAATTCTGAGCGCAGTAACAAAACGAAGCTCTTGCATGGTAAGAGAATGTATATTTTTCTGATGAAAATCATGCATCACTATGATCATTGCTATGGTCGACGTTTGTTTTGCATACTGACTGATTTTTAGGTATGATAGTTGCTATAAGATTGATGGACATCATGTCTCGTAACGGATTTCCTGTGCGAAATGCCTTAATTTTTTGGCTGGTATGTTTATTTCTACGGTAGATATAGGAATCATGATTCTGCGAGAAACAAAGGGAGACTTCTTTCTCTCTGATTTGACGCAAACGAGATGCCTTGTAGAGCACACAAACGTAGCAAATCAGTTGGCAAAACTGAACGGGAAACGTGAAGAAAGGAAACAATGCGTTTTGTCTAGGGATAGCATACTCAAGCATCCTCATAAAACAAAATTCCGAATAAAAGGGCCGTGAATCTTTTCATTTTATGCTTGTTTGGTCAGCAAATATTAAACGGATCAAGCAAGTTGAAGGATGCCTCATCAAGTCGCATCTTGTAATTAGAAATTAAAGAGAACGGCAGAAGGCAATCCACTTTTTCTAGCTGCGATGCACAGCTCGTTTATAGTTTTGCTATAAATCATAAACTGGATTTAGGTTTGCGTTAGTGATCAGCTCATCCTTTTGAAGTCGGCTATTGTTTGCGTTTGTGTTCATTCACCGTGATTGAACATTGTACTGATTGTATTTACCAGTGGTAGGTTTTTACTGTTACTTGTGAACAATGTTGCATCAAAAATTAGTATGCAAAAGAGTTGGATAGCAACTACGCAAAAATATTGCATACCAGACATTGACCTATAGAATGTAAATGTTTCTAAAACGCACACAGGTAGACAGGCGCCACGCACAACAGAAAACTTTATAATTATTTCAAACGGGCAATTCTATGAGATTGACTTGATGAATAAGTTTGCTTGACATTCTACTATAGGTGCATTCTAAAGGAAATAATATTAAAGAAATTTGATTAAAGATATTTGAAAATTGTGTGATGTCTATGATAACTGATTGATTAATTATAGGTTTTATTACAATGTTGTAAAGGAATCAGACGTAACTTGATTTCTACTGTTATACAGCGAAATATCAAAGCATATCATTTTGCCCCAATCCATATTTACAAATAAGCATATATGTGGAGCTTTATGAAATTGAAATTTATGCAATAAAATTGGCTGCATACAATTAAAATATTAATTGCGAGCATTGTTTGCGCACATTTTGATCACGATAATGCACTTGTTTACTTCTGCTACAATTAAACTTTAATAATTATTGCGTGCTCGGTATTGAGCATTTTACAATGAAGCGTTTCTCATAACCAAAAATGTTCGTTTTGTTTGTTCCTTTGCAGTCTCTGTGATGATGACATCGCAAGCAGCAATTGTATGTTCTAGCGGCTAAGGAAGAGTCTTCCCGAAAAAGAAGCATCAAACCTACTGTATTCTGTGATCTCAAACATACACATAGGATTTAATAATTAGTTACAGATTCGGCTGTATAAATAATTATTTAGCCAACGTTCTCGTCTTTTTACACTGTACCTTTACAAGATAATTTACGTATCTGAGATTTTAAACTGATATAGACAAAGATTTTAAAACATTCTTTAGGAAAGCTAAATATATGAAATATATGCATGATTTTACCTGTTTCTGACTATACGAAGGAGATTTCCAAAGACTAAAAAATATTAATAGTAATAATCCTATAGTTTTCAATAATATCTTACCACAGACCTGAATTCAATTATACACGAGAAAGAATATAACTAGTACTTAGAAAGTCACTATTTCAAAAGTCATAAAGTATATATTAAGCATTAAAAGATTTATGTTGATAATGCAAAACCAGGGTTATTTATTTTGAACAGTTAAAAGAGTTATTTCTATAAGCATTTCAATTAGAAAGCTATAAAAAATATTTATTATTTTATCAAATTGACAGTACATACACCATATTTATTGACATATTAGTATTATTAACACAAAATACCAAATCCTCATTGTATCAAAATGGAGCAAATATCATTTGGTCTACTATTCTTGATAACTACCGTTGTCTTCAGTGCAATGGCTACAAACATCGAGTACCCGCCTCCATGTGAAAGGTAATATTTTCTAACGAACTTGCATACTCACAATTTCTTTCAGTGTGATACTTCTTGTTATCGTATTTTTCTTATGCCTGAACAAGTATTTCTTGATGATATCATTACCACTTTTGTCAGAATGCAAAAATTGTGCTCAAATTTCTTAATTACTTTTTTATTATGCTTATTTTTGCTCGTAACACAACTCCTACACTTTTTTCCCAGACATGTGCTGTCTTTTACAAAAAAAACTTGGCATACAGCAATTTACATTTTTTTGCATAGAAGCAAGGAACGAATGGAAATAGACCGACACATTCTCCATAAAATGTAACTGCATTATTAATGGCAGTTTGATGGGTTCATGACCCTCTGCAGTCAGTTCAATGTTGGGGTAGTATTTTGCTAGACTTTCATTCAAAAGTTAAGTTTAGAATGAATGTTAATCCTTCTAAACCAGTTAGAAGAGGTTTCAGGCAGACAGGCTGAGTTTCATGCCATTCGCGATTCGCGAGTGTATTTATGCAGGGGCATTGTGAGACCGTGGTGCAAGTCTTTCAAGCATTTTGTACGTCTGTTCAGGACAGTTGTGCTTTGGACCGATGTTGCTTTACTTCTTCTATATAGGCACCCAGTTCTCTACATTTCCTTGCCTGAAAGCACTTTGCAATACACACATCTTTCGATTTATCAACAAAATAGGAAATTGAGTTTAACGTTTCCTGGAATTGATATCATTGAACCTTTTTCATCTTAGGTCTCGTACAACATTCAATATAAAATTGTAAATGGACGAAAGCAGTGTAGATTATAGTTGAGCAACCCAAAGGAAGTTTTTATGGCAGATGGTACCTGAACCAAACAAAGCCGTTGAGATTCAAGCACTCAACGTCAAGACTTTCCTTCACAATCATGGCAGTCTATTTACTTTATTATAATTTGAATGCCATGGCAGCTTTCGTCCGAACAGTAATAAAAAAAGCAATTGCTAAGTGTCACCATTGTAAAATATTTAATTTTCCAATACGCAGGTATTCTTAGTATTTCTATTTTTCAATATATATCACGTTCCTGTGTAAGTATATAGGCTATATAGGTCATAGTTATGTGAGATTTAATCATGGAGTAGGATTTTCATTCGCCTTCTTCATTTTGTTGGAACAAAGCGTTATTGCGTTGGCAAACATGCTATGAATGCGCCATCAATTGTTTTATCCGCTTCAAGCTATTTGTTTCTTTGCTTTTTTATTGCATTTACCTACCGATACCATTTTCAATTTGTGAATATTTTCTTTAAAAAGGCTTCAGCGCTCGGATTATTAAAAAATGATGATGTTTTTCAACAGCGCAATATATTGTCATGGCAAGTTGCTTCACACCGTGCAAATGGCTGGGTTGTATAAGGATTCCAAAACGTTCGTGGACATGAAGTTGAAATACCCTCCTGCCCAAGTCTTGAAAAACTTTGATCTGTTCATGGATCAGCACAAGCACAAAGAACCTGGTAAAGAAGATGTTCGGACATTTGTTGACGCTAATTTCGACAAGGAGGGTTCTGAATTTCAACCCTGGGATCCATCAGATTGGCGACCAAATCCCGTTTTCCTTCATAACATAACTGACCCAGAATTAAAGTCATGGGCTACCGAGCTTCACTCCTTCTGGAAGGAGCTTGGGAGAAGTATCAAGGATGACGTGAGGGAAAGACCCGAACTGTATTCGATGATTCCCCTAGACCATCCTGTCATTGTACCTGGTGGACGTTTCAGGGAAATATTTTACTGGGACTCATTTTGGATTATGCGAGGGCTCCTGCTCTCGGAAATGCATGAAACTGTCAAGGGCATGCTACTAAATTTGATGCAGATGGTGAAGATTCTTGGCTATGTGCCGAATGGTGGCCGAATATACTTTAGAAGATCTCAACCTCCTCTTTTAATTCCAATGTTTAAATTGTACATGGATACTATGAACGACAAAGTCTTTCTCCGCGAGAGCATCGACTTGCTCGACCAAGAGTTTCAGTTCTGGATAAAAAACAGAACCGTCAATATGGATCTCAATGGGAAGACGTATCAGGTTGTACGATACAATGTGGAGATGGATGGACCCCGACCAGAATCATACAGGTAATCAAAAAGAATATCAACTTTAAAACTTATTTTGCGTATTATATATCGTAATTGTGATGCATTCAATTCACGAACAAAGCAAAATTGTTTCAACGGGCAGTACATTATGCATATAAATTTATTTATATTTTATAGGGAAGACTTAGAGCTTGCCGAGCACCTTAAGACGGAAGAAGAGAAAAGAGAGTTGTACTTTAATCTGAAGGCAGCTGCAGAATCCGGCTGGGATTTCTCCTCCCGTTGGTTCATAAATCCAACCGCAGGGGTTTCAGAAGGTGAGAAACTTTTTCATGTCTGAATTTCTTGTTGGTCCCTTGCGGCTATAGACATACGGGAAACCAACTTTATGCATTATCTTCTTTTGTAGCTACGTTGATCGATACAAAAACACGGCATGTCATTCCAGTGGAACTCAACGCGTTAATCTATTATAACGCAAAAATCATGTCAGAATACCACGAGCAGGTATGCTCTACTTCAATATTGCTCTTATCTCAAAATTTCATATGCTTACCTATTTTTTGCATTCAAAAAATAAATTTTAAATTGTAGTTGGGAAACAAGGACAGAGCAGCATATTATCAAAACGTTGCAAATCAATACAGAATCACCATTAACGAAGTGTTCTGGGACGGCGATGAGGGATTTTGGTTTGACTACGATCTTATCAACAAATCTCCCCGCAGAATATTTTACGCATCCAATATCGTTCCGTTGTGGGTTGGTGCATACGGGTCGGATTCAGTAGTTTCCAAGGTTATTTCTTACATGAAAAAAACTGGTGTGCTCAAGGAGCGTGGAGGAATTCCAACTAGTCCAATTCAGTCTGGGGAACAATGGGACTATCCAAACGGCTGGGCTCCCCTGCAGTACTTTATAGTGGATGCTCTTGACAAGACAGATTCTAAGGAAGCAAACGATCTGGCATTTAAGCTTGCTGAAAAATGGATAAGAACAAACTACAAAGCATTTTTACAGTCAACGCCCAACCACATGTTCGAAAAGGTATTGTACCCACTTTTACAACTTTGTTATTATAATCTTCAGGTTTGCTTTACTAATCGATTGTATGTCTATAGTACGATGTAACCGTGGAAGGTCTTCCAGGAGGAGGCGGAGAATACGATGTCGTTGTCGGTTTCGGGTGGACAAATGGTGTGGTGCTGGATTTCCTACAGCGCTACGGCGACCGTTTGAAATCTCCCTTAGCGGCAGCTTTGAGCACAGCAGAGGTAGCAAAGCCTAGTTCTATGCTCACACCAGCAACGGTAGCCATTGGAGGTTTAACCATCGCTATTGCTAGTGCTAGTCTACTTGGGTAAGAATTACTAGTTAAAAGAGTCCTGTTCTACATGCTCACTTGCAAGCAACACAGAAAGGTTCAATATTACAAAAATATAAATATATTCCACGGGTCTCAAAGGGCAGCAGTAACGTTTTTTTTAGCTTTTTCCATAATCTGTTGAACAAGTAGAATGACTGAATATAAGCTTTGGGGTGGATGAAAATGGTTAGAGCGCACGGAGGATTTTATAGTATTTCATTAATGGAATGTTATTAATTTCATTAGGGATATTTGGTTGGTGGCATTTTTGTTATTTTTCGGGATTTAGGACTGAGCACCGTGAAGTATTCCAGCAGTTGTTCGTATACAATAGTGAATTATATTAAATGAAAGCATTCTTTCCTAGACTGTAGCAATAATAAGTAAATACACATAATCAATCAATCATAACTAGTATTACTAAAGACATTGAAAACGTCAATGCAGCAAAATATGTATACGGCATACAGTGTCTCTATAAAAGAAATCGTAGTAAAATATATAGCATATGTTTGGCAGCAAGATAACTATGCAGCAGGCTACACCGTACCCCATACGTTAAAAATTAGTACTTGATTTTAATCTGTCAACACTTTTATGTTACCGTTTGAAAAGAAAAAAGTGTTTTAATAAGTTTGTGATAATTACTAATAATAATTATTACTACTAATTTTGTTTTCACTAATAAATGATTTTTATTGTTAAACTCATACTCATTGTTGGCTATGTGAAGAAAGCAAATGAATGTTGAAAGTTGAAACTATGAGGGTAAAAGCAATAATAAGAATAATAATTAACTGTAATAATAAAATCACTGAAAACCTGTACCTGTAGCGTGTCCTTTGTTTCTGACAAAATTATAATGTGGCTTTGCTAATAATTTGTTCGCTTTTGTGTTGGCCTTTGTCTTGGCTCAACGAACCATTGGCAAAACCGAAATAAATATTATTGTTACAGTAAAAAATATTCTCAGTATCTTTGGTGATGGTTATATCATGCTGCTGGACATAACAAAGTGGACAATTGTGGACACAATCAAGTCAGAAATTGTTTGAATGATTGCAATTTGGTATTCTAAAGGAAGGACATCTCAACATGGACAATTTTCCATGGAGCATAGCATTCCATTTGTTTAAGTATTCTTGTCATATTATTCATTTTCTTCAAGTCATTACTAAAATTATCCCCAAGAAATTGGAAGATGATGATGATAAGTTCACACGTATACAATTTTTTGGAGCAACCGACAAAACATTTGGAGATTAATGGAATTGATTGCCATAATTTGCATTCAATTTAAATAAAGGTAAACTTTGGTCTTAATAGTATTTCGTAGCTTTGTATATTCGCCAGTCTCAGAGCGGAATCATTTTTTGCTAGTCTCGAATAAGCCTGTTAGTATAAATCATTTATTTTTAAATGTAAATATAAAGACGCTCTGTAATTGTAAATATTTTGCTCCTGATACAGAATCGTAAAAATACGTCTGCGCATGTCCAAAATGTGAAAGAAAAAACTTTCATGTACCAAATTTAAATATACAAACATGACAAGAAAACAAAAAAAGAGTTACTGTGAACTGACGCATGCATCAAAACTTAGTACCTTTAACTGGCATTACTGACGTATACAAACAGCCGACGCCCTCTCGCTTTCAGTCCTGATTCGTTGCATGCAGCACTAATTACCTAAGTAGTATGAGTGTAAACCTAGGCTTAATGCATCGTTAGCTAACGTGTCCCTAACTGCATGTGGTGTATCTCAAAGGTAGATGGAAACAGTTGTGTATGTTTGATAATTGACCAATGGTCAATCGGGTTACGTACATGTACATAAAGTAGTTTAAAATATATATACATAGAATATCGTATTGTTTTAGCAGAAAACTAGGCATGAATTATGAACCGCATGTGCTAAAGTACAGTCAAGTTGATAGCAATTCGATGAGCTAATGTCTAAAATAAAACTTTTCATTATGATTCTGCAGTATTGCCCACGTATGTCGCGGAGCCATGGGTGGACGACTAGGAGACTCCTCAAAACCTGTAGCGTCTTATCAACCAGTGGGAAACGATGATATTGATGAAACAATAAGCTTAATGCAAGCTGGTGGTGGCTTTAGTAGAGATTCTCCAACTTATCAATGCAGTGGTAGCGCTTTACCTGTGCCAGGTCATCGAAATGAAGGCAACTTTCCAGTGTCGTAGCATGCATTATATACCATTATGTAAATTAGTATTTGCATTGATACTATGTAGCTATTATACATCTTTATGCATTTGTCATTACTCATTACGTTAATACCATGTTGATAGTTAAACGGTTGAACGAGTTACTTCATTATATCATAGTCCGGTACCATGCACTAAAGTTAGTAGTAATGTTGTCCTATTCAAACGTCAAGTAAACATTAAAAGCGTCAAATTTTTGATAAAACCAAATAAAGTGCATTCGATTGATTACTTCAATTTATTTACAACGCATGACAATTCTGACTTCAGTGCATGAAATATTTTAAATTTTCAGTGAAGGTAAACATAAATGGATGAATTGAGTGCATACTAAATCAATGATGCGTCATAATTCATTGATGACGATAAGCAAAATGGAAATGCCCTATATGACGGACGATGACGTGATTAATAATCATTAGATGAGATGAAGGTAAGATATATTAAATGCACGAGAACATAATATTCAATTTCTTGATACTGGCTTTTTTACACAGTGATTTCTGAAAGGTTTCATTCCATCGTAGAAGTTGTTTAGAACAACATTTCACGAAAAGAAAAAATAATGAAACAATTGAGACACTAACTTTTTCCTATTTCCAACCACTAATAAATGTCGTTGCAATTTATACAAAACCTACTTAGTTTACTCCTTTAAAATTAATTTTTGTTTGTGTTCATCTTACACTAAACGTGGTTATGGCAAGATTGTTTGACGCCCAGACATCTCACCAGTTGGTTTTTCTAGTAATAAATAACTACAGTAAACGCGGATACTTTTTCTGAATTGCTAAACTGTTACACAGAGGGTACATGCGGTCCTTCATTCGTGCTTTACGAAACCAACAGAATACCAATGCACCACACATTGTTCTGCTTTCACCAAACGAATTAGTATGTTTTTCAGAGTATAGATGGTAATGCAATACCAGTGGTGTGACTGAGGCATTGAGGCACAACGCACCCAATGGGGTGAAGTAAGACGGGTTTCTTTTCGTTTCAATATAACAAGTAATCCTAATGTTTAAGTCTAATTCTTTACTATTGCAGTTTGCTCGTATTCTTTATCATTATTACTACTCTCTTCAACACTTGCAAGTTTTGCTGAAAAATAACCAAAGTGAGAAGATAATTCTTGTTATTCAGAGAATGGACAGGAAATAGAAATCCTCCGATTTAAAATACATAAAACAAGTATGCATATTTTTAGCAATGACAGTAATGTATGGTTTTTTGAATTTCAGTAAATAGTATGTTTTACATGAAATACCTGAAAAATAGAGGTGGAGATAACTGTCTATTGTTTACCCTTCCGTTTCCGTTTACAATACATGCGTAAATGAAACATTTTTATTTGAAGTTGCCCTATTATATGACTCCTTATGCTTTCTTAAATAGGTGACCATGAATGAAAAATTAATAGTGTTTTAAGTTTAAGATCTGAAGTAGGTCCATAACTACTGCAATCGAGTTGCATTACTTTGTAAAAGGAACAGAAAAACTAATTCGCATCCGGGAACTTCTTTTAACAAGACATGACGTAGATTTGACAACTACGAAGTTTATTTGGTTCTGAAGTAGCATTGCATTAATAATTGAAACAAGTTGAATATGAAAAATCAGTGGCTAAAACCTATTTACTTTATTCTTGTTCGTTGTTTTGAAAATACCTTAAATTTGAAATTCAATTTCAATTTAAAACACTTACTTTCCATTGTAACGTTTATGCAGTCTTTCCAGTTGTGTGGTAAAACGGAATTCTATTTCAGCATTTTAAGTTTATTTATTGTATCTGCAATGTTTAACAGTGAAGTACAAGATACTTATTCAGTTTTTCGATTACCTTGAAAGCTGACCCTAGTATCACATGCCTAAGATATTGCAGGAAGTTCTAATTTTCGAGACTTCGTGTTACATTGCATTTGCAAGTATATATTGCAAGTATATATTGCAAGTTTAACATATGTAATATTATGTCGCGCTAATTAGGGCCCCTTTGATAAAATCGAAGCACCAATCTAAAATTCGTACAAATCAACCCCTATGAACAAATTTTTAGCACACTGTACTTGTATCTTACTAGCATTTAACCCATATTTTATTGCATTTTCCTACAAAAAAATCCATTATATTCTTGCACAATGTTTCCATAAACACCTATTCTCATTTGTGCTAACTTGCGCCACCGTCAGCTTGAAGAGTTTCATTGAAAAATAAAGTCGATTCTAAATGCGTTTCTCATTTATTAAGGCAAAAGGCCTGGGTGTATTTTCTCCCTTACGCGCTCACCCTCTGAGATCCATCTCCGTCGCAATCTCACACAACAGCCTCATTTCATCTCTCTCGTTCTTACAAGTCAATCTCACCACCATCGCTCGTTCGTCTTTTTCCACATGCACCAAACAACTCTTCTGAGATCATTTCAGTTTGTTTGCACACCACAGGATACTGGCCTTCTTTACTACCCCGCTCGGCTCATCTACCACCACCACTGCCACCAGTCTTGTTCAAAGAGAATGCCAGAGTAGTAGTCGTCTTCGTGAGTAGTGGGATACAAAATAACATTAGATACCGCACCACCATGCATGACGTTCAACCACTCTTGTGGCATCACCACTTTTTCTCCTCTTCTCCTCTTATTCTCAGCCAAGCTTCTCTTTTTACGATAGAGACCCTCTCACTAGCCAACAACATCAACTCTGCCAAAGCTAGTGAGGCACATGCAGCTGCAGTAAGCAACAAAGTTGTCCATTTGTTGTGAACGAGAAATCGGTGCCTCTGAAACAAGGGCTTCTTCTTTCGCAGAAGCAGCACAGTGGATGCAGACCTGCTTCTTGTACACACAATAGAGTGAAAGACACCCGTTTTCCCCTTGGCTTCCACTATCACATCTCTATTTGAACGGCGAAGAGGATCATACCCAGGCAAAACCGTTTGCTCTACTCCGAAAACCAGTACTCGCAGATACAAGAAAGAGTGGTGAAACTCACCACCAGGGTTTCTACTGTGTTTTCTCTGTTTTCAATCGACGTATGAAAATTACATAATTACAAATTTTACCAAAGCATCTAGTCTGAGTGTTAATTTTTAAAAAAATATTGCAGTAAAAACAATTTTTTGGTGCTGTTGCTTGTTTTTTAAAGAAAATGTGAGAAAAGTGTGATTTTCATTGGATAAAGTTGCAAGAGTAGCAAGTTCCCCGTGTGCGGTGTGTGGTAGCGAAGAGAGCAAGCAAGCTCAAGCAAGTGTACATGAAACGTACAAAAACTCAAACGCACGACATACATTGGGGCATTCCAAGCTTTTGCTTTGTCTCGCGTTAGAGAAAGGGAAATACTATGCTTGGAATATTGCACCCTTCACATCAGCGAATGAAAATAAACGGTTTAGAATGATTTAATTGTAGTTTTGGGTGTAACAAGCAAAGTGGCTAATTAAATTTTTGCTTTACGTTGCCAGGAAGTATATTTACTTAGAGATTAGAAGTGAAAGTAAATCTGTAAGAAGTATTTTGCAGAAGCAGCTGCATCATTTCAGCTACTACCATGTTTATGCACACAAAGTTACAAGTAAGTTTTTAAAATAATTAATTATGATTTTAAAAATTAAACCATGTTTGTACGATTTGAAGATTCACGTGACCAACTTGAAATTTGGTTTTAGTTGAAGTACTTAATAAGAAAATAAATTGAAGAGGGTGGTTTTTGATCTAGAATATCATCGGCTTATGAAAAGATATAAACAAATGGTTTGGAAATGATTTTTGGAAGATTTTTTACTAACACAAGTTGTTTTAAATGTTGAGAGTACATTTTAAAGAATTGAAACAGAATTAAAGTAAGTTACACCTGAAGAGCAATTAAGTGATTACAATGCAAAGAAAAACAAACGGATCCCAGTTACCGTTTCTTTGTGTAAGCAGTTTTGCCAAATACAATAGAGATCCTCGTTCACTATAGCACGTTTCTGACTAAATTCGATTCAATTTTGAGTCTGATGTACAGTTCATTGACAAAGTTTTTCCTTTGCAGAGTTTTGGTTCACGTGCCAATTTTGACACATAATAACAACTCACGCAAAGTTAGTGTTCCTTACTAGTAGTATTTGCATAACACATTCACAACCAGTTCAACACTTTTTAAATGAGTGAGAGCCAAAAACTAATTTTGCAACGTTTAATCAACTGATTGGAAATGAAAATCTGTATTCAAGTGTGTCTCATGTCAGGATTAAAACTAATATCATATTGATAAACATCAGTTTTAGAGCTCCAAGTAAATTATCCACGATTTTAGAGATTTGTTACATTTCTGCTCTACTCGTATTTCATGTAAAAAGTAGAAAAATCCTCCAAATCTTTCTGGGCCCAAGTTACAAAAAAGTTGGGGAAAAGTAGGCGTGCGATTAAAAAAGAAAGTCAAAGTGCTAGAGTAAAACGGGTTAAATGAAAAGAGCACCCGGCCAACAACGCACATATTTATAACATGTAATATAACAGCCATATTATAATGCATCCCTCCGAGTATATATGTCTTCTTGATATTCCTCTTTTGAGATTAGCGAGGAAGTTCCAACTTTAGAGGAAAGCAATGTTTTTCCGAGTAAAAACAATATTGAGGGAAAACTGAGAAACAATGGAAGTCATAACAAAATAGACTTGGTTTACAAACATGCTTTCTGGTAAAACTCTCTGGTAGTTCTACCACCACTCCTACTTTAGAACAACTATTACGACAAACTAACCAGTAGTTTTGTCTTGGATGCCAGAAATAAGCAAAAAGTCAGCAGTAGTCACTTAGTTACTTAGTTAGAGTTACTTATGTGAAAGACATTGGATAAGGGGGAGGAAAGACAAAACGACGGGAACAACTCGACGTCGACAACGTCGGCATTGAGATATATTGGAGTGTTTCACCGGAAGAAACTTTTGACTTTTGGGGTTCGCTAATCGTAAGTTATAGAGTCGCCTTGTACGTATTCACAGTTTACACCAGTAGTGCAGTTCCTCTTCCTTTCTCCGTTTTCTCTTTCTCGCTCAACTTTTTTCAACTCTGGGTGTAAATGACTGGCCCAGTGTAAAAGGAGTAAAATAAGTAAGTAGTCGAAACAGTTGTAACATTAGAATAGTCCGATGAGAGAGAGACTGAATAGTATATGATATTGTAGTCGAAGTTGCCAAAGAGTGGAATAAGTAAGAGAGTGAAAAGGAATCGTGGAGTGCGGAGACAGAAAAACACTGAGAATAAGAGATAGTTACATAGTTTTCACCCGATTTGAGTTCCGTTATGGTTCTCTTTGTGGGTCCTTTCGGGCTTTCTAAATAATCTATGGATGGAAATTGTCCTCTGTGTACTTCCATCTAGATTTTGGACCCACTAGATTCATATATCCATCCATACCACTACTCCAAGAGTACATTTTTAGGAGGTGACTCCATTCTCACTTTCCCTTTTCTCATTTCTGTGTACAAAAAGAGAAAATGGAAATGTTTTAGGTGTTTGGAAATAAGTACGTGGTGTACATACGTTTGTAACAGTTTGTCACCCGAACAGAAAGAGAGATAGAGTAAAAGTGCAACTTGAAAAACTCTTCTCTTCCTCTACTTTGCAGACATCTTTCTATATCTCTATCTATACAAAGCAAACCTATTATGATATTCAGATTTTAAATGTGACCATTCATCCCTTATAAGCAGAGAAAGTCAACTATTTCTTAACTAAAACATACTACTATGGCACATTACTTACTTTTTCTGGAAAATATACCTCACAATGGAGTCCAACCGAGAGAAAATGTTTAAATAGACAAAAGAGTACAAAAAGACGCACACACACTAGACCAGAGCAAAAGTAGTACATGCATTGTAGTAGTAGAGCATCAGAATCAAAATTGAATATATATTGTCCATTTCCTTTCCTAGTACACAACTTTTCAAAGCTTATGCTCCAGTAGTTGAATATGCAGAGAGAAGAAAAACATTTAGGACTTTTAGTTACGTTACTTGGACAATGAATGGGCTTCAAGTTAGTGAGAAACTGTGTCTCTTCTTTTACACCAAAAACGTGCATTTGGCACTTACTTCATAGATGCTCATACCCTTGTTCTCTCGCCATTTCTGCTACAAAAACAATGCATGCAGTTTGGTTACACTTGTCTTTGAAAAGTAGTAATGCCAAAGTAGAGAGGAACAAGTAGAAACTATATCACTATTAGTTTCGAGCACTAAATGTAAGTAAATGTACATGTTTGCTGTATGCATCCATCCAACGAAATGAAATTTTTATAAGAAGGGTGGAAAAACTACTGCAAAAATTTAGTCATTCACTTAACTTTGGCTCAGTCTCTAGTGTACAGAACCTAATTCTAAAGACATTCTTCGTTTCATTTTTTTCTTCGTCTCTGGGTTGCCTGTCCCTCTTTACGAAGTGTTAACCAAGTATTTTGGCAGTTACACAGAGCGTGTGCGAGTGTGATCTTTGTTCCTTGCCTCCTTCACACTCAACTTTGTTCACTTGCTATACAGTTTACATGTTTTCTTGATGATGATCATGGTGAAGAAGTAGCTGAGAGTAAAAAGTAGAGTTTGAAAATATCAAGTTTATTATTATCTTTTGGAAAAAGCCATGCTTTCACCAAATTTTCTTTTAGTAGTGCGACAGAACAAGTGAGTAAGTGACAATGCAAAGGCCAAGAAATTAGTAGACATAGATGGAATTCCAAATGGTAATAAAAGTGTGCAAGAAGGAGAAGAATTATTATCAATCCAGTTAGCAAAACATATCAGCAACATATTTGCTTCTCTGGCTCCTTTGCTTTTCGGCGAACGGGGGTTCCTGGCCAAGCTCTAGTCTATATTTTTCTACCTTGTTGACACTCCATCTCTTCAAGATACTCTCCGCCAGATAATTATAAGAAGAATTTAACCAAACGAAAATCTCATCAGCACTCAACAATATTGCAATCCATTCAATGATTAAATCTTGCCATCCTCTCTGTGCATCGATACAACTTTTCTGTTTCCTTTCCAGATGTGTCAGTGCGTGTAGCCAATTTAGGGTGATAATGAAATAACAGAGTCTTCTGATGAGGCTTTGTACATGCTCGGACCTAATACTACATGTGTACGTCTGCTATAACAAGCTTAATTATTTGTTTATTGCATACAACTAAATTTTGGGGCTACGTGCTAAAACTTTTATGGCGACAGGATACTTAGACGACGGGGTGATATTACATACACATTAGCAGGTAACTGCTAAGTGCACCTTAGGAGAGTCAGCAATAAGCACAATAAACCCCCTCATCATGTAGACGAGTGATACTATCTTGACCATTTCACAACTCACCAGCAAAATAAAAAGTCTACAGCTATATAATGGTATATCTTCTTAATAAAACAGCCACTTTGCGCATGTTGGTTGATATGATATAATATAAAATATCGTGATATGTCTGTAAAGCATTAAAACAAAAAGTGACTGATAGTTTCCACTGATTTTTAAGTAAAAAGATAATTATGTAGGTAGATAAATAATTTCAGAACCAAAATGTTTTAAAAATCTATCCAGCCAGTAGCATAGCAAACTATTTCATTAACAACAAAGTACAGGGGTTTCTGGTGATAAGGGGTAAACATTTGTAATGTTTTGGGTTTACCAAAAGTTACTATTTCAAACACGTATATTTACGAGATCTGTGATGCTCTTCTGTTCCATTTTGTCGGCTAGAAAGGTTTGGGTTGTATGCGCAGCGTTCCCAAAAATACAAAGAAGTAAGCACGTTGTACAAAGGTCCACCCCTGTTTTTAATATCAACATTTTTTCGTGTTTTAATTAACTTTTAATAGCTCCTTCTACACAGTTCAATAAACGATTTTCTAATTCCAATTACTAGTTAATCAGCATTCTCAAAGTTGGTCTGCGTGAAACCTAATATACATGGAGCCTCTCTGAAGTATGAGCGTGTGGCTCATTGATGCATGATAATGATACAAACAGGATAATCATTACTTCATTACACGTGCGTAACGCGAATAAAAAAGTAATTTTGAAGCACTCCTGATCTTATCTTGTCTTCTAATAGAATATGGAGGAGTCCTCCTACGTGCCCAACTCCATTCCACCATCCCTCGTTGTTTTCTCCCAAGCGGGATATGGTGATACGATACGAATGCAGCGGCCGTTTGCATCCCAGGTAAGCTATACGCAAAAAATACTGCTGTACCAAATTCACAATAAATTTGCATATTTTATGAAACACTACAATTAAACTACTTTATCATTTAGGGTAATTACTCATAATAAAAGAAGTAAAATATTTTGTGTACTTTGTAAAAATGAGCATTAATACTAGTCCTTTCTTCAAATCATTGTTTTAAATTTATTTTGTCGAAATTATCATCTAATCCTCTTCCCCCGAAACTTGTTCCTTTCATCTTTTGTCACATTCCCATGCTCACTTCATTGCAGTCAACTATTTTCACTTGACTCTCTGAGTACATCTCTTTGTTCTTGCCGTCATCCTGTTTTTCATTTTATTGAGTGTGAGCTGGAGGACATCAGTAGTAGTATACAGTGGTTTTTATTGGGAAAGTGAAAGAAGCAAAAGTAGAAGCAACCTCACAAACCAGTATGGTATATTATTACTAGTACACTTGCCCTCTCTCTCCATGGTCTCTCTCCCAACTTGATCATCGGATGATGGTGTCATGCAGAGCAAAGAGGAGGAAAGGATACCCTAGGAAACTGCCTTTTAAAACTAGAACAAGAGCAGGAAAAGTCGCTAGGAAGTATCTGAAAGTGTTTCTTTTGTTTCACGTTCTCCTCCTCCCCACTATCTTTTATTTTCTCCTAATATTTCTCCCTCTTCCTCATCCTATTGTTTCACAAGAAGAGAATAATGAAAATTACTGGCAAAGTAACTAGCTTACATTACAACATGTACTAGGTATTTGAGTAGTGAAATGTGTGTATGTGGTTGTATGGTAGTATTAATGTGGCGGTAAGGCTGATGATGATAATGATGACTACGACATTGGTGTTGGAGGAAGGCATAATAATCATAAGAATAACTTTGCTCTCTTTTCTGTCCGCGTGTATTATCATTATAGTAAGGTAAGAATTTCGATTTACTTCAAAAAGTGCGACATTTTAGGAACAAGTTAGTGCTTCCTTACTTAAGCATTAATTAAAACCCTCTCTCTTTTCTCTAATAATGTTGAATTTAGTTACGCTATCTGGGGATCCGTAAGCTGTCGCATGGTATCATGAACTCAAGTTTCTTTTTACACGACACGCTTGCCAGGTTCAAGTTCTTTATTTCCTCAGAAAGATGTGTACATCACTGAAAGGGTGAGATGGTGGTTGAAGCTGGTTGTTGTAGTGGTGAACACGACGATCATGACGATCTTCCTTCTGCATGCTTCATCCTCATTGTCGTTTCTTGTACTTTTACCAAAAAAGCCATTCACAGAAAACCAACAAGAGTATTGGAGGAAAGAGAGAGAGTCAGAGAAAGCAAAAGAAAGAGAAAGATGGAATGTGAGCTGTGTTGCATAATAGGCCTCGTTTCTCTCTCCCTTTCTACAGCACCCGACATGGCAAAAAGAAAAGAAGGAAAACGATAGGTACTCATATAGAAAAAGAATAGTGAGCACTCTGGTGACAGCTAGTCTTTACACTAATTGCCTCATAATCCGGAGCTCTCAAGTGATATTATTGTGTCGACAAAAGACTTGCCGGTTATGACCATGTAGCTTCTCACTCAAGAAAAGCCATGCATACCAATCCCGAAAGGTTTTACATGGGTGGGCACTGCACCACCACCACCACTAACCGCCGTGCCTTGCTAAGTACGATACATGGCAAGTATAAAGTGTTACTTTCGTCTTTAAAACCTTGTCCTTCCGACACTCAGCAATATACTACTTCCACTATTGACGGCAATAATCTTTTTATAATGCAGCACCAGAAAGTGTATATGAATATCTAGCACCACTCTCATTTAAATTCTAGAAGTTGATGTAGTTTGTTCCCTAGAGAAAACTTGATACACGATAAGTATATGGGAGCCAGCGGAAATTGTAATTGACCGATACGACATAACTTGTGCCCATTTTTACATGCGGTGGGCCAGTTAGTTTCTCCAACAGCCAATTTCCTAATACACACGTGAAACGGATAATTGTAAATGTTTCTTGAATTCCAATGGCGTTTAGAACGAACATGCTGTATAATAAATTGACTTATTTATTCATATGCAAAATGCTTCCGTAGTATGAGCAGCAAAAGCGTAAAAATTGTTTACCCCTACCATCAAAGTCTTTTACAAGAAACCTCAAAAAAGATATTTTTAATGTGGCATGTAATATGCGGCCAGCTTAAAATTCTGGCAGTTATCACTGCTAATAAACAGTGTAGTTGTGGCAACAGTAGCATAATATTTCTTATTTACGTTCCGGGTAGGATTTGGAACGGCCAGTGTGGAATATCAGTCCACTTACCACGTTATCTAAAACCCAGCACAGATAGACAAACTGCATACCTCACCTCCCGCATTCAGCATTCTTTTACTTCCGAGATTATTTTGTATTTTTGTCACGTACGTAAAAAAGCATAATAATCGTTACCAAAACGGTACACGTTCTCAGTTGTATGGAATTCGAGAAGTTAGGGTTTCTTGATAATTTCCTCACAGTCGTATTGTCAGTAGTAGTAGAGAAAATACAGTTTTGTAGTTACAAGACTCAAGACAAACACCCTGGTTCTTGTGAAAATGAAAATATTCTAGGGGATGTAAAAGCCATCAACCCAATGGTATGGTATATTATGAGGGCTAGATAGATTGCTCATCATAAACAATTTTGATCACAGTATTTGTAGCAGTAGTAACAATTTACTATATCGTAGCAGAAATATAAATTGCACCAAATGTACCCATTCATCTCTACATTCATAGAATAGATTGAATGTTTATGCTGAATAAAGTTGATTTATTTTTCTCTCCTGGTCTCAGTTTGCTTAATTCCATGTGTGCTTATCTATAAACCTTATTATCCCACACGGTGGTGTTACTCATTCATCCTGAGTTTGTGTTGCTCGTTTAAGTGTCAGCATGCTTAAAGGTTTGAAGGGTGTAGCGGAGCAGGGTATATCGAGGCATTGTTTGTTTGAGTGGAGTTCACATGTCAGTCATTTCACACTTTGTCGTACAATTGCGTTTGAATGGATTATCACAGTTGGCTTACATTTCTCTTGTTGCCAATGAATGGGTTCACCACACATAGCGCGTTGAATTATAATAAGCTTACTTATTCATCCAGTTGTGACTTTTAGATTGACACGTTTCAAGTAGTACTTGTGTGATCCATTTAAGTTTGAGATAATATGTAAAAAGGGAATAACTTTTTTTGTTTGATATCATAAAAGGACGGGAAGGATTTGAACCTGACAAATTTGTCCCCTTCATCGTTCGGACTTCGTCATATGGAATCGTATGGAGGGCTACCGGCTCAGCTAGTTCACTTACAAAATCCATTTCTTCACCCGGCACTGGAAGCCCGCTTACCATTCGGGAGCACTGGAGCATTTAGACCGGTGGTCACATCATCCACGTCCTCCACACCAACATCAACCTCATCTGCCGACGAAAGAATAAGCGTGAAGGGACTATCATCCGCTTTTACAGCTGCAAATCTTGTCAACAATCGACGGAAGCTGGACTCCATTGTGGAGAGTGTCATTGAGCAACAGCATCACCAAAGTGGGCGCTCCCGTGGTTCGGGAGGAGCGGTCGCCTCTTCCCAGTCTCAACAAAATGAGCAAAATGCATACTCACAACAAGCTAGTGCTAGTGCGATTAATTTGGATAAGTCGAGTTCCTCGGCCTCGGCAGCAGGTTTCATGAATGGAGGCCAGTCAAGGCACAGATCTTCTTCGCCATCAAATATAAACGTGCATGCACCCAACAGCTCCCCTTCAGTTAAACAAGAGGAGCGAGATCGTGATCGGGCTGACGAATGTGGTGGGGATGATAGGGATGGGAATGGCACACCAAACTCGGATGTCACGGAAAGGTCTACACCAGAAGACGCACATCCTTCGAAAAGTAAGAAATAAGTCAATTCTTTTGCCATTCACGCGCTCTTTGCATCATTATCATGTCGTTGTCTCACACTCGTGCATATTTACTGGACTGCTTGCATACAAGCAAAAAAGAAATACAAACACATAGTCGTGAATCTGGACATGGACGTAATTCATTACGCGGAACGGCACGTTTGACCTTCTCTTATGCTTCTTATCTTGAGATGAATATCGATTTCCACATTATTTATTTCCACCCTCACATGTACCATTCTGTAGATTGTGTTTATCAACTTTTTTCACATGATAACAACGTACTCTATAAGAAATCAGGTATTTTAGGCTCCCATGTTCCAGTTATCGATATGCCCCAACCACTACGCTACTTAATGAAATTCTACCATGTCCCTTCTTAAGGATTGCAAATATGTATGCATGTTTTCAAAATAGAACAAATGCGAATCTTGCGTTTTTAATTGCCCAACTCGTTTTCTCAATTTTGTCTGTTAATTGACTCACGGTAAGTATTCTGAGTACGAGTCATATAACCTTGTTGTGTGTCATTATGCAACCCTTCACTTATGACCCTAACTACGTCGTTTCCCTCTTCTGCCGTCACAATTTAGAGCACAACAAACAAGCAGACAGGGAGATCTCTTTTTCCGTAGGGGAAAAAGTTTACTCACTTAGCAAGTCTGTCAACGAAGAGGTTATTTTTGTGGTGAAAGCTAAAATACAGAGACAAACAAGAAGGAACGTAACCATTTCAGCAAAGAGTGGGTTAAGCAATTGCATGCCAAGCTTGGACGGATAAAGGAAAAACGAGCTTTTGCAACGGAGAGAGTAATGCTGTTCAAATAGTTGTTGTGAATCTTCAATAATACAAGTCAACTTGACTTCACTAGTTTTTTTCCTGCCCGGCTGCTGTTTGTTCAAGTTGAATGAAATTCTCTGATAGCCCATTCATACGTATTAGTCTGTTACAAGTTGGACGCTTTTGGTATGTCGACAGCCTGTCCATTTCCTTCTCTTCCGTCACTATTTTCCTTCTCTTCCTTGTGCTTTCATGCTAGTATGTAAGGACATTGCACGAATGGCAACAATTGCTACCTTGTAGCAATCTTTTTTTCTCTTTGTGTACATAATTTCCACTACTACTCCACTTTCTAATCCATGCATTCAAGATGTACAAACAAATGCGTAGTAGTAGTAAAGGCAGTGCCAACCAAACATGTACCGCAACACAATGAATGAGCCTAACAAAGTACACCGAGCAGTGAAGACATCTTTACAACTTAGTTAACTTTTCCGTTTGGATATCTCGAAAATGTACAAAAAACCGGGATCAGATGGAGATGAGTGACTTTGCGTACACATCTCCCACTCTACTTTTTTTTACTTAATCTACATTTTACACATATAATATCTAGCTAAATAGATACCTTGTGAAGCCCAATAACTCTATTTGATGATTTTCCGTTCAACGAGGGCAAACTAAGTACAACTTGAGTTAATATGTATTTTCATCCCCTCATATTATTCCAAACGCTCAATGTAAATGTGTAAACAGATTGTGTATCTTATAAAGTGCGCAGAGATAGACAAACTAGCACTCTTGCACAACTCCTCATTCCATATATTTAACTGGTTCCACTGGTGGTAGTGCTGGTTTTCCTGTTTGGATGATAAAACTGTGAGTGACTTCGTCTTTGGGCAACCAAACTCCTCTTCCTTCTATCTATAAGCCACTTGAAATCTCTGTTAACGTATTATCCCACTTTTATAGTCATAACAATTCCGATCTAATGTACACATGCAACTCTCTGTTTGCGCACTGTATATTTGTATAAAAACAAAGTAGGCTAGTAGTATAGTAAGCAGGAATGAGGGATAGATAATGGAAATGAAAAGAGAAAAGTAGAGGATGTTTTCGACTGTCGGATAAAGTCCGTTGTTGATCTGACACGTAATTTCATTATCCTCGTCTTGTTCCGTTTGCCCTCTCCATAATTTTTTGTTGACTTGGGTTTCCCGTTTGCCTGCCTCCATGGTACGCTGTTGTGTGTACTTGCGAGAAAAGGAAAGAAAATGCACATGTACCTACCTATATGCAAGCGTAATATAGTTGAGCGGAGTAGTACACAGAGACTGGTGAAGCAAAAGTAACTAAAACCTTATGTTTAATGTGAAATCTTACGTAGAAAGATATACACTTATATCTGAGTCTACATATATTTTGTACTTGTAATACTGGGCATCATGATGAGATTGAATGGAATGGGATGAGTACAAATAGCAAAGTTGTGCAACAACATCAACAACTAGGAAAACACTGAGCTATAAAGAAATCGGTCCTGTTTTCTCTCTCTCTCTTCTCCATTTTCTTCTTTCTTCTTGTTTGATGCTCATACACTTAACTGACAACCATTAAGCTTACAATTGGGCTGACAGAAGTCTAGCAAGTACTTCGTCTTCCAACGAAAGAGAGAGGTGCCTTTCTTTCGTTTCACCAACAACGACTCGCCAGTTGTGCTCCCTGTACAAATAACAACAACTAATGGCAATAATAATACATACTAGTTACAATTAGAGTTGTTGTGGCGATTGCCATGGTCATAGCTCTTTTCACTGCTCGTTCCTTTTCTCCTCTGCTTTCACAACCAAAAAAAATGTTTAGAGCCTGTTGGCTCTGATCCCTGCCCTTTATGTGCTGGTTGGACCAAGAAAGGGAAGAAACAAGTGAGTCCAGCAACTTTTACAAAAAGAAATGCATGAGCACATTTACACTTTTTATATTGTCGATACATACACAACCAGAGTATTCTGCACCATCATGTTAAGAAGGCAAGCTGCGTCAGGGTATTTATGTGCTCTCTCCGGACTTTCGTCAAGTGTGTACCATGAAGCATGCACATTCAGATAAACTTAATACAGGGCAAAGATGAACAAGGAAAAGAAAACCTCCCCAGTAAGCTACTAAAAGAGCAACTAACAAACTGCTCAAGTTAAGAAAAATGTATTCACTAGTGAAACATGGCAATCACGACCCATTAGCATGGTGGACATTCCGACAGACAGGCAGCAAAATGCAAGACGGCAAGGGCAACGTAACACACCACATCATCCACAAACTCTCAAGTAACCCATGTGATCTCAGCTTGGCACAAAACACTTTCCCACTAAAACAAAAATCGCTAAGCAAGTTGAGAGTAGTAATGTAATGATGTTCGTATGTCTACCTCTTGGAGAAATCACATGTTTATCGTAATTATTATTGTTGTTGTAACTGTAACCGTAACATATCTTTTTGGCCGGAAGAATAAGGAAGAACATTGTAACCGCCACCACCCACCCACAAGCAAAAAACATGAAGGAATGACCTTTTCTCACTCAACTTGAACGAGGAGAGAAAGTAAGTAGCATTGCTATCATTACGCGAGAACAGAAATGTGTCTTTCTATTGGACTCCATCTGGCTTGGGATGTTTATATTTATAGTAATTACAAAAGACGCAAGGCACAATCATTTCCTTCTGTATTTACAACTCACATTAGTATGGCATGAAAAGAGTCAGCGAGTAAAGTTCTTTTTACCTCGACAAACCTTTATTACTATTACTGCAACACTTATTTATTTTACCTTGACATCATCTTATTAAGAAGGAGGTGAAAGAGGATGTCCGCAAAAAATGGTAGCATCAATAGTAGTACTTTCTCAAGGCAGAAAGGTTCACTCTGTAAAATAGTGACACACACACGCTGATTTCTTACCCCCAAAAATTTCATCTGGAATTCATTTGTTTGCTGAGGGGTGAGCCAGAAAAGATTGTTTAAACGCTTCAACATCATATTATTGTTAGTGAGAAAAGCATAAAAGGAGAAAGGCTGACGGGAGGCCATAGAGAGCTTTTGGGTGATTCAGGACTTGTCGGCTTAATTTCTGGCTCGTAGAGAAAATTTACTGTTTACTTCACGGGAGAGAAAGGAAATGATGGTGCACCTTGTGCAGCCTTGTAGAACTCATTATAAGTAACTTCAAAGCGAAGATTTCATAAAGACACAATTAAAGCAAGTCGAGCTACGCAACTTCCACTAGCGTTTCTGTTGATGCCTATGCTCTTCTATATGAAACATTGTAAGTGGCATGGAAAACCAAATAGATTTGTGAATCAAGTAACAGATTAAATACAGAACAGTGTAACCCATTCTTGTTTGAGTTTTTGTTTCTAATTTAAGTTCAACACCTTGAACATTGAAAGACGATTATATAGTATTACAATGCTAGTGTAAAGAAAATCTCTCATTGAATAGAAGTAGCGCTTTAAGTTTATGATACCTTAAAATTTCATGACGCGGTTTGTTTTTACCTTTTTTTGTGACAAAATGCAAATGGGAAAGCTAACGTTGCCCTGCGAATAAAACGTCTTGCAGGCAACTTTTGAACCAGCACGTTAAACAATACATAGAGTAACAAGGTTTGCTGCGCACACATTTTCTTTCAACTACTCTCTCACCACATTAAGTAGAAAAAAATGACTCAAGAATACCTTTTGCTTCTTTAAAATAAGCATCTAATTAACAATGCTAAATGAAATAACCCTGTCAAATTGCAAGCTAAGAAAGGAGGTCACATCATATTTTTTGTTGGCATGATAGTCCTGCTTAAGCGTAATGGTGATGGTGGTATATCGTAGCAGCATCAGTTTATGGTAAAAGCTTGAAAGACGAAAAGAAATGAGCGGAGAAGAATCTACGATATCTCAAGAAGCATAAGGAAAACCACTGATGATGATGATGATAGCGGAAAAAGGGAAGAAAAAAGGGGGAGAAAGAGCGACTCTTATTGTTCTCCTCGAGACTGGTAACGTCTGTGTTATATTGGAGATAGATGGATGGGAAGTAATATGTGATGATGTAATAACGACTTGAAAAAAGATTTGAGAGACTCTCATTTTTACTCCATCCTCTAGCACAAGAGAAAAAAGAGAAAAAGAAGAGAGAAAAAAGCTGGCGATATAATAATAATAATACTAATAATATGTGTTATTCCTTGACTTTTGCACTACTGCTCCTTTCCCAGACAATATATTACTCAGACAAAGGGAACATTTTCTTGTTACACTTATGTTTGTATTTGTGGAAAGTAGACACATAAACAAGTGAAATCAAAGGAACAAGCCAAGTGCTTGCTAGCGGTAAGTATTGCTTTGGCCGTTATAAAAGTTAAACTTGTATGTGAGTAAAAGTATTGTTAAATAGTAATATAGGTTATATAATGTTATATGGGAACATCATAGCAGCCGTCATTGTCATCTTCATCTTACAATCAGCAGTAGTTGCTGTGGTGTGTCTGAAGCAGAAAAAAAGTGGTGATGATACTTGGAATGTAGTTGCGAGATGGGAATTGTTGATAGTGGGCTTTTAGCAGTGCAGTGGTTATGCCAGGCCACTAGCAGAACTTGCCATCATATCATACAAAGACATAGTGTAAAGTAAGTCGACAAGTAGATGTATCCTTTTAGTTTATTGCCCGCAAATTGAGACAAGAGAGAGAAAGAGAAAGAGCACACATCACAGAAGGCCAAAGATAAGAAGAAAGTATTACGTTGACAAGCGTACCAAGCCGTGATGATAGTCGTTCTTCTAAACTTATACAGCATTAATGGTGGGAAGGCAATTCTCTTTATTTATTTATGTCTTTCAGCAGATCATTGGAATTTTCATCAAGTGACAAAATCAACGAGAATGAAAGTGTCTATATTGCGGAATGGCACTCTTTTTGTTCAGGATATTTATTTCCGCAATTTTTTGCCTAGATGAAAGGGATTACAAGAAAACGAGGAATATCATTGGTTTCATAATGTTTTTCTTAGGATTTTCCTGCATAAATGTTCAACTTTAGCTAAATGTACACAATACTTGCTAACCTAAAATTAACGTTTCAATTCGTGTGAAAATATTCGGGTGAATAATGCAAGTATTTAAATAACTTATAAAGTCGAGTTATTCCTAATCGTACAATTTTAGTGTTTTTGCTTAAATGTACACTTGCAATGCTACATACTTATTTGCTTGTCCAGATTTTCTCAAAACGTTTCATTTTGTGAATCAGTAACTTGAAAGACATGCAAAAATGCATACATGAATCCATGTTCAACTTGTTCATGGACTCTCTCCACTCTTCCAACTCAACTTAACGATCCGCAAAGAGACCAATGACCAAACAAACCATGTAATATATAAGCAACAAAAAGGAACGAAAGAGAGAGAGAGAAGATAGCTTAAAATGTTTGTGTGAGAGAAGACCACTGGCATGCGGATGATAAATTCCAGCGGTCGCAATAATCTCGGAATGGTACACGAAATAAAAGGGACTTTGACCACAGTTATCATGGTCATATATTTATGAGAAGCACCATCGTTTTCCAGCTTGAAATGCTCATTCTTGTAATATTGTATAAATTTATGTTCTGAGAATATTGGTGGTGAGGAGACGGGTAGAAAAGCGCAGCCCTCCTGAGGACTCCTCATTCTTTCTCTCATTCTCTTGCTCATTTCTCCACTCTCTTATAGCTATTCTGTGGAGAGCAGTTGCAGTAATAGTAGTAGTTCAGTGTTGCCACTAATAATGGTAGTATAGTGGTAATCGTCCTCGTTGTTACTATCATCAACAGCATTATCATCAGCATCAAAGTAGCAGTAGTAGAGAGCAACGCTATAATAATAACAAGTTGCAAGTCTCGCGTAATATAAATGAAGGTGATGATTGCATTCTCCATCCACCGTTTTATACATTACAAAAGGAAAACGTCGCAGTGTGATTATGATGTTGTGTACTTGTGTGTGTGTGTATCTTACAATATCAACCTTTAATAACTTGCTGGAACTCTTTTTTCTTTAAATACTCCGCGATAATATTACTGTCTCCGAGTCTTTTCTGGGTTCTCTTTTTCTGAGGACTACTGTTATGACAAAGACGGCCATGGCGATGATGATTATGATAGAAATATGATGCTGGCACAGACTAAAAAGATACGCGGTCATGCCACTGAAAAGAAAGAGAAAAAGAACAGTCACAGTTAGTCATCTTGTTAATGTGGGCTAGAAGACTATTGTGCCCTTATATACCTTTCACTCTTTATACAAGTTTAATTTGGAGCGCACATTTACAAACATTATGACGAAGCAACTATCATACAGCATACCTCGAGTAGCAATGCATGTATCATTCTGCATATTTTCTGTGAAAGGATGGCAGAAATACCTTATAGTTTGGGTTAGTAAAAGAGTTCTACCAGTGCCTAATCGTCATTGTTAAATGATTACATTTACTACTGCTATCACGACTTATTAAACAGTTGTTGCAATGTTTTTGAGAGAAAGGGAGAGACGACAGTTGTAGTGCTAGCTTATCCGAATGGGTTGAAAGTCAAAAAGGAAGCGCGGTGAGAGTGTATACTTATTGGAGCAAAGAGCTTTCATGTGGTCTTTCTTGGCGTGTAGTTAAACCGGTAGTACTGATGAAAGAGGAAGAAAGGAGAGCTTAAGAGGGGAAAATTGTGTATGTGGACAAGCGGGAAGAGTGGTGGCAACGTGGCAAGTCACTGTATCGTTTACTCCGTTTTACTATAACTACTACAAGCAATAATACTAGTATCCACCAGCTCCGCCACCACCACCACCACACACATACAACAAAAGTGGTAAAAAGCGGTAACGGGGATGGTGGTAGTAGTTGAAGCAGCTCAAATGTTGTATCAAAGAGCGTTTTATGTCAGCCACTCTTATTAAAATCCAGCTCTGATGAATGATAGTGTTTGTATAGCTCGCCTATTGCTACCGGAGAGGAGAAAAGGGATCCTCTTTTCTCAAGTTTTCCTAACAAAATAAGAGGTTTGCTTAAGAGCTCAAGTATATATATTATTACGTGCGTTAGCTTTATGTCACAGGGAAAGACCTCGGAATTCCGTCTTCATTCCTTAATAACACAAAACGCTCTTCTCTCATATAACTCAACAAGATGAAAAAACATAGGCGAACGCATAATATAATGTAATGTGCACAATGTCAGAAAGCTTTATTTGTGTACGTAAGTCACAAAATGTGGCTATAAGTAATGTTGTTAAACGTGTAGGGCTATTCGAGAAATCCAAATGTTGTGCGGTGGCATGTCTCGCTTGATAGTCAGAAGAGCTGCTGCTGTGTGCATGCAGTTGTTGTGTGTTAAGAAAGCCGCCTCACTTATTATTATTTCTTTATACTTGTACCGGAACTGTGAACCAGTTGAAAGTACGTAGGAGACGAGGAGGAAGAAGTAGGCACTACAATAAGATGACGAAACGTAACAGACGGAAAAAGATAGAAAAGGGAGAAAGAGCCGTATCAAATCTTCCGGTTGACTTTCCACTTACAGTTCACTTAAGTAAATCCCTCACTCACAGTTTGTCTGTGTGAGCGTGTGAGTAAGAAGGAACACACATACAAAGAGAGACAGAGAGAAAGAAAGAATACGCTGCTGTCTTTCACAATATTTGATGGGGAATATTATGCCGTTTAAGAGGGAAACAAGATGTATGAATGCGGAATGTATGTGTTTTTAATATAACCGGTAGTGGTAGTGTTGTTCGCGGCGGATAAAGGTACTTCACTTTTTTTGTGTGTGGCAATAATACTATATAAAACATTTACGGAGGAAGAAAGTACAAAAAGCGTATGCATTTTGTCTTCCATGTCTGTATAGATTTTAAAGAGTACAGAAATGCTGGTAATAGAGAATGAATGATATGCGACTTAGTGAGCTTTTGAGCACTCTTGGTTTCATCTCCGTTTTTTCCTATCTCTCCTTCAAACCTTTTTTCATCTCAAATTTTACTATTGCACAATGGCCTAGCTTGGATCTTGTTGGGAGACTTTTTAGAGTTCATCTTGAAAATCTTTGTGCATATTTATCCCCTGTTTTTGAATGTGCTGGTGCTGCTACATCATTGCCACAAAAGCAGCAACAGTAGTTGTTCTACGGGAAGAAAGCTATAGCTATCAACAACTTTTATGGAAACAAGAACATCAGAAGCAGCAGCATAACATCATCAGCAGCAGCAACAACAACAACAAGACAATGTTTAATATAAATGCAATGCAATTCAACTTGCCACCTTCACGAACCACCATCGCCACCACCACTCTGACAACCAGCCGTTTAATGGTATTTACAACTGCCAAAACAACAAACTCCTTCCTTCTTGGCCTCGCTGTTTACTACCCTGCGACGGCAATATAATGTTTGTGTAAACAGCAAGTGGAGGAATATTAAAAGAAAATGTATTTTTTCGTTGCCATTCATGAATGCATTACTGCTTTGGAAATGACTGAGGATAAGTAGTATGTTTGTCCTACGTTTTGTGGAGAAAGTCGAAAGAAATAGTTTAACTTGTTTCTTATTGCATTTTGTGAAACATTCTTTTTTTGCCGAATAGTAAATATAGGCCTCCCTTGCTCTTATTTCTTTCCCAACTTTTCCTTTTCGCCTCTCTCTCTGCTAAACAGTTTTATTTGGTTATTGTCTCGAGTTTCCCCATTTGATTACAGTGTTCATAAATCCTCCGTTTGACTGGTTGAATGCTTTGTGTTACGCTTTGCACTGCCTTCCGTGCCAATCCCTTTTGTGTACAATGTGCTGCCTGACTTTTTCCAATACCCGTTTCCGAGGAAGAGCTCTTTATAAATATATCGTTTGGCAATATTACCTACTAAAAGTGGGAAGTGTGTGGCGGCGGTGGTGCTGGATTAGATATTTATATTTTCGCTTCACTATTTTTCTGAAGAAATGAAAGAGCAGGGAGATTCCATTAAATACCCGACATATCAAAAAGAAGAAAAAAAGCACATACCGTTTTTGACATTGATGAAGGTTCGGCATCCCTTTTATTTCGTTCACATGACAATGTAAAAGAGTCGAGGAGATCGTCATTGTTATTTTGGACGATTTTTTCTCCTCAACTTCAAACTTTACGTGTATTTCACGTTAGGAATGTACATGGTCGTTGTAAGTGGTATTTAAATGTGAAACAGTCATATAGCTACAGTGCACAAGTCGACTACTTTATTGCACAACAAAGAGAACTACTACTGTCGTCTTCAACATGAAGCATACAAAAATTCCGTAAAGTTATTTGGCCGTTATTCTATTATTTCTGAAGATTACTCTGACTGCAGAGTGACATTATTATGTCGATTTTTATACTGCATTTGCATGAAATCAATATTATGATGCAGATTTAAATAACTGTGTCTTTGCCTTTACAGTTGAGCCTGAATGTATAAAATGAATACGTGATGGCTATTTCATCTTTACAAATAAAGGCATTATAAATTACTAAATTAGATTAGATACACAGGCTTGGTAAAAGTCAACTTAACAGACTGGCATATTAAATTACCCGGTGAAGATAAAAATAACAGAGAAGCATTCATGCTCTTTTCATTAGTTGTGCTAATAACAAAACAGCAATATATTATACAGAATAAAGGAATTATGGGACTAGCAGTTATACATAGAAAAAAGCAACCAAAAACTAAATTCAGAGAAACAAAAAGATACACAAAATCCTGGAAAAATCGTCCAAACTGAGTAAGTTATATGTTGATATATGTGTATTGGATCATGCTTTCTGCGTGTTTGTTGAGTTACAAAAGCAAACAGATAAATAGGTTAGTTATTTCCTGGGTTTTGATACCATACTACTGCTGCTGATGATGATAATAAGAAATAAAGCAAGGATTTTACTACGCGACTGCTTTATCCAGGAGGATAGATTGTTCTAACAACAACTGAATCAACGAATTAGGTCCCATTTTTACTCTCTCTCTCTCTTTATCTCTGACTCTTTCATCCCTTCATTCTGTTTTTTTTTTTCTGGTTTGCATATAGAGAATGTGTCCATACTATTCACTTGAGTTACATTATGTCTGAGTGAGTGCTAACTAGGTATATTGGTTTGAGTGACTCTGTGAATGAGTGAGTAATAAGTTAGTAACTTTCGTCATGGTTGAAGGTTTTTGAGAGAGTGCTGGTTAGCACAGAAAGCATTTTTACTAGTTTTGGGAGCAGTTGACTTTCAGCAGTTTTTTCTTTCATTATCCAATGTGTATTGTACACACACAGTCGCCGATTTGTTTGTGTGTGTACTTAAGGAATATATTTAAGCTGGTTGTATCCATGCTATTGTCACCATTGAGTTGTGCACAACAGCAGCAGTAAAAGTCAAATATATATATGGTTTAACTGCATATCACACATGGATTTATATATACCCTGTTAAAACAGCTTTTATTGGTTTTGCGTTACATATTTATTATTTTTGTAAACTTCCTTCCACACCATCATCACCACCACTTCTCCTCGAGGATATAAGCACAGAACCAAAGATCTTTTCGTTCATCTGCGTGGAGCTTGCCTGATGTTGTTCTTTTTAACAATTTTATTATGCGTCACTTAATACAAGTAATGAGCTAAATGTATTTTGTACACAAATAAACGGGCAGTCATATTGTACATTTTGTGTTCAGCTTCTATTCGAATCGCATTTATTTATTTAATTGTATGTATAATGTACAAATAGAAATTTCAGAGTAAACCTATTTGTGTATGTGAGTACACAAAAAGGCATTACTTTTTTCCCTGAGCGTATTTATAGTGTGATACTTTTCTCTCATTTCCGAGGGCTGGTTGTTGACTGCGTCCCTGCTTTTAATCTCCTTTTTTGTCAATAAAAATCATAATCAGTCACCTTTGTATACATGCTTTTATGTGTATGCGTTCATATGTGAACGTTTTTACTCGAAAAGTTTTTGTGCATGTATTTGACTAGGTCTCTTCTATTTTGAGATAGGTATACGGAGGAAGCGAGCAAAAGAGAAACTTCTTTTCAGTATACTCCACACCACAAAAATTTTTAACAAAAGGCCTGTCACCATCATCAACGCACAATCCTCACTAACATGGCTAATGTTTGGCTGCAAAGTAAAAGAGTCGGATTGGATACAATAATAATGATATCATACACGTACTGTTTGCAATGATCCTTCCGTCTAGTTTGACTCCAACACCACGAAAACATATCATTATGGGTATGTTCTTCCCTTACACAAAAGAGCACGGTGTAAAGTCAGACTAAATCGTTTCGCAGCACAGCTCTTCATCCCTCTTCTCTTTCATTCCGATTTGTAAGCGCGTGTTCTTTCAATTCAATAAAGAGATTCTTTTTGGGAATTTTCACTTTGCATTCAGATTATAATTCGTATTAAGCAGCCAAGCAGAGTGCTGGCATATATATATGATACTGTACGCCACACAATTACTGCCCGGCCGTACATTAGCGGAGAAGATGATGTATAAGATACAGTATAACTTATATTAAGCATGCTGGATGACAATGCTCATCGTGACTGGCAACCTCCTCTTGGATTTTTAAAAAGCAAAAATCTTTTTAAAAGTTAGTCTTGTTAGCATTTGAGTGAGAAGAAATCCTTAATAATGCACATTATGGGGACTTACCCATTTTTATGTCGTTGAAAGGCAATCATGGTGATTACAGTGTGCTAACAACGTCAAATGCTTTCGATAATGGAGATAGGAACAATGCTTGCAAGGGTGAAAAGTATTTTAACGTTATACTAGTGCCCAGCATTATAGATGTGTAGGGTAGGTATCCTCGATTACGATACATGAAAACCTGGTTGTGGCACACCTGGAAGGTTTTTTATACACACAAATGCAACTAAACCTATAATACATAAGCTACGCAAATGGGAAGTTATCCAATGTAGCTAAATAGACTTATATTATATAGAAAGTAGCTGATCTTGTTCCGTTTACACAGAATCGGTATTTAAGGGAATTGACTTGTAAATCTATTTGATTCCTCTCTATAGGCTTGTAAACCCATCTGTAGAAACTTTTAGCTAGTTCTCGTACAGCCTGCTGCTGCACCAACTGCCACCAACTGATTCATTTTTAACAGCTACCCCTTTACATTGATGTTGGGACTTGTAAAAGCAGCATCTACATTAATCTCTCCGTAATTGAATAGAGCAATCACGAAGGAGAAGGATTGACTTGGCTTGAGCAAGTCATTTGCTCCGCAGAAAGGGTGAGTTATTGCGATCATCTCCTTTTGGTACGGCGGCGTATAATCGCGTTTTATATTTACCACCACCGCTCTTAATACTCTTATCTGTGTATATATAGTACACACTAATAACCTGTATATGTTGACTTGAGTTAAGTCTTTACCAAAGTTCAATTATAGACTGACTGAAAGCATGAAAGCTTCTTCGTCTTGTAAAAGTAATGCTGAAATTCTTTAATGAATGTGTTTAATGGAACACAACGAGTGGATAGTAGAGAGATGATTATTAGGCGCTGTCAAAATGACACCCATTCCGGACAGTGCAGTACTTTCCCGTTGAAAAAGTTTTTATGTGCATTAATCGGAAGAATGTAAAGAGAGAAAAGATGTTGAAAGTGCTTCCTTTGAAGCTAGGCCTCTCCAGATCTCCATAATCAACGAGAAAGAGAGACGATCCCTACTACTCATAATATGTTCTCCTAATTAATTAGTCAATTAGCTTTTGTTTAGAATGACGGAAAGCGTGTGCCTGTCGGATAGCTAGAAGACAGTGCTTAGTGCTTCTATAAATGCTGCATGTCAACAATATTATATCTTAATTGGTTTCTAGATAGTCACCCCTTCCTTTTCAACTCAAATTCGTCACTTTTCCAGGTTTATCTTTACAAGGAATTTTTGTTTTGACTTATTATTGATGCTTTGACTTATTTATTATTGTTGATGACAGCTAGCTTGTAACTTTGACGGAACATATTAGCTGAAAAAAATATTAAGAAGAACTTGTAAGAAGTAATTTCTAATTTAACAGTGCACGGTGTACATTCAAAAAATAATGTTTACCAATCTCTAAATGACCAAATCAACATATATCATTCGCATTTAGTAAAGTCCCCAGAATGACCAAATCAAGAACAGTTTTTTAAAAAACTTACAACGTTATAATCTGTAATAATATCATCTAGTCTGAATAGGATATAAGATTACCTAAACAGATTACGATTCTGGTAATCTTGAGTAAATAAACGCCTGTATCTCTATATTTATCTAATATTCTACTTTACTCTGATCTGTACGAGAAATGAATTATTTCATTAGCTGTAAGCGTAGCAAGCATTGAATTATGTATAGTAAATATTGAAAACTATAAAGAGTTGCAATATTGGCAAAAAATTATTACATCGGTACTTGGTTTTTTCATCATCATCATCATCATTTGACATAACGTTTTATATTGATGCTTTGACAAAACATTTGAAACCTGAGTCATTGAAAGTTACCTTTTATTGCTTTTTATGTTCCCATTTTTCGTGGTTTTTTTGGTAACATCAACTGTAGCTGCAAGTCATTTGAAGTATTTAAGAATACTACTATTTAAGAATATTATGTATAAATCATGTGTTGTTAATGTATATGATAACTTGGTGAGCGGGAATAAAGATAATAAACACATATATGGGACAACTGCTGGGGGAATATAAAAATGCTGATAAAACTTGAGTAAGTTTGGGTTTTGTTTAGGAAAATCCTTTTATAAAAAAGGGGAAGAAATAAACGTCGGCTGCATGCATCCGGTGGCTCACTGACATGATATGCAAAGCTGCTTCAAATATGTTTACAAAAAAATTCTCTGTGAATGACTTGAAATAAAAATAGCGATAATCTCATGATTAATAGTATTGTTGGCAACTGCTGAGTTGCTAAATATTTTTTAGAAATGATAGCCTTCCATTATAAAAACATACTTACAAATTCACTTTTTATGAAACGTTTTGAGTAAATAGGACAAATGAGTTGGAAAGTTTTCTTGACAATCGTACTAACACGTCAAGTACATTCCATTGTTTGGATTGTATTTTTCATATATACGTTTGTTTTTTGTTAATATTATAATACTTATTTTTGACTTCAGAGAATGGTTCGTGTAGAAATTTGCAAGTTATTGATAGTATTTAAGGGTGTGTTGTATTACATTTCAAGTTAATCCAAAAGAATAAGTAATTCGTTCGTGCAATTTTTTTTCGCGCTGTCACGGTGACAGATTAGATAATAAAAAGAGTGATAATGCGATAGAATCGCAAATTGTAACTGATAAAATGTCCACACTCCACTCTGTATTCTGGAAAATTGTACAAACTTTTTAGCAGTTGTAGTATCCAATCGAGCATATAAATTTGCCCCAAAGGTAATAAATATAAAGATAAATATACATGCCATTGTTTTCATTGACTAATACTGTTGCCTGGGGAGCCACTGTTTTCGTTCCGAATGTCGCAGTTATCATATCATAATGCCCGTAGCTCATAGATTGCTTTGGATGTATCAGCAACAACCGTGGAGAGATTATGGGATGTTAGTGGAGTAACAACAGTTATTTTGTAATGGTTATTTCGTTCGGGGTTCCTTTATTATCATGCTCATTATTATGATCATCACCATCAACACATGAGACATGAGCTACGAGAGTATTACGTGGAATATCCCCATCCCGGGTTTTTTTGTCCCCGTTTTGTTGGGGACACAGAAGGAAACATGAAATTATTGTTGTCAACAAAAATGTAACATTAATTTAATATTGTAAATTTCTACGTACACGTACATAAATAGGTAGACATTGTTCTTTTGTTACTCTGCTCAGATTTTTTGTTTTCCTCATATCCCTGCCAGTGCGAATAGAATGCAAGGGGATCATCATCACTAACTTTATGAGTGCCCAGATGGTCTTTCGGCCCAGTTGAGGCTCATTTTTTGTCTATTTTTCAAAATGCCCCTTTCCCGTCTCCCTTTCTTTTTTTCCTTGTGTAAAGTTTACATGGTGTATATGTTACATTTTTTCTTGTCCACTATCTGCCTCTGAAAGAATCAAAATGAATTCTTCATAATCTATTCGGAAAGAGAGTAAAACTTAATAAATATACAAAGTGTGAAGAGTTTGTAACCACAAACCAGAGTACAACCGACCGTACCACCATCATCATCATCAAATTCATTCTTCTCATGAGAGCAAGTAGGATATATATGGAATTCAACAAAAACTGCAACAGACGCTACTACGATACTCATATCAACATCGTTAACAGCTTCCCCAGCATCATCATCATGATCATTAGGAAGAGCTTTTTGTCTGTTTTAGTTGTCATCAAATGGAGCAAACTAGTCAATGCGTGTCCAGGTCCCAAAACATTCTGCATACCCATTATCCCTTACACCAAATACTTGCACCTTTTTGTACTAGCCCATAAATACAGGGTATTTAGCGGATAGAAGTGGTAACGCTTTAAACAAATCTGTGCATTATACAATTATACGGTTTGAAAAATGAGTCTCATGTGTACCAGGGAGGATCGTGGAGTTATGCTAATTCTGTCAACAGACACACATATATAAACTACGTATAACGTGCAATTACTTGTGTTATAAATTTAAGAATCTCCTTCTCTCCTTGCTCAGTAGTGGATAGGAAAGGAAAATGAGTGAATGAATGAGAAACGGAAGGAAAAGGAGGAAGGAACAAGGAAGGAAGACACTCACTCAAGACGAGAGGGTCTTCTCTCGGCTCCTTTATTCTTAATGCATATTAGATGCTCTTTGCACCCTCGAGATTGAAGCGAGGAGTATGAGCATCAGCTTTTTTTCTTATTATTTTTTTCTCTTTCTATTTTTGCGTTTTTCTATTTTACCGCTTTCCTTTTTATTATATATGCATTTATATGCGACTGGTATTACTTGGGCTTTAGCAAGCGGTGCATATTTTACGTTTTCAACAGTTTCAACTTTAGCACAAGGATTGTAGTGCAGTGGAGGAGAAGGAAAAGTATATTGGTTATATGAATTTGTGACGCAGACACACGTATTTCATGCGGAATGTGCATTGCTCCGTTTTGTGGAGTCAACGAATTAGCACAAGCAATTTCAAGTTCCGAAAAGTAAAAAAGCAGTTTGTTTGGACTGGGATCTTCGTTATGAGTTTTGTTGTAGCAACTTGTAAATCAAGGTTGGCGCATCACAGCATATGGCAAGATTTGATTGTGTGTTTACGGCAGTAGTTCTGAAAGCTAAATGTTTTTACTCGTTTTATACCGCCACTTTATAATATGTAACTCTCCTTTCTCGGATTCATAGCATGTTTACTAGTTTACTTCTGTTTACATTTACGTCTTGTCAATTCATGTTTTGTTCAGCTACACACCTCAAACAGATGAGTAATATTAACTCACGAGCTTGTGGGATATATTCTCTTTGCACATTTTTTACTTTTATAAGCAGACAAATTTCAAAGAATTATTTACGGTGTGAAAAAAAGAAACGAATAGCAACGAACGATCATGGTATATATCTACATAAGTTTTTGAGCTTAACAAGGTGCAATTTGTCAATGGAGATGGAAGGAGTTTAACAAGGGTGAGAACAAATTGAGTGAACAGCAAAATACGACACAAGAAGAAGGGAAAGCATTTATCTTCTTGCATAAATTAAGAAACATTTATTTCTGAAAAATGAAAGAATGTCAGATGAGATTATATCATATATGTACTTGATTTTTCTTTAGCATTTTGTTGTGCGTCTTAATTTTAATTGAACTTTACTTGTACATTGTAGAAACACGATTAACTTATTACAATCGGCACTGTTTTCATAAAATTGCACGTAAGTACTGAAGTGCTTGCGTGTACATTATTCAAGTCCGTGTAAAATAGCCGTTTCAAAAATACCACAACAGCAGTGGTAAACCATATGTCACACAGTAAATAAAGCTCGGAAACAAGGGTTCATAATATATTTCCCTGAAAACATGCTAGGGACGCCTCTTCAGATGATATAATGTTCTGTTTGCAGGACGACAAGTAGATACACATTCATGCCTGTAACATATTTCTTGATTAATGAACCAGAGCTGTACACTAATGGGAATTTTTGGACGAAGCCCGATTACATGAAACGTGACAAAATGTTACCACGGATTTATTATCAGGGAAGCAGAGTTCTGCTGACTGGGTGTCCAGACACATCATCATATCTGCTAATACTACTGAAAACCATTCCAGTGCACAAATACGTGCATATTGTTAAGCATACATGCAAGTGCGTTATGCATGCATGACATGCTGCTTTCAACGATTCGGTAACCACCGCATCAAGCATTGGCATTTTGAAGAGACTACAACATGATCATCATCCCCCTTAGAAAAAATGCATAGCATCCACATGAGTTACAAATGCCACTACATTACTCTGTTCCAATTTTTCCAGCAAAAATCTAGACGACTCATTGTATTGATGTGCACCAGGTTGCTACAATGAACCAAATAGCGTAAAAATTCATCCAAAACGCACACGACTGCAGTTTGTAGTTACGCCAGCAAAATAATTGGGGTAACTTGCAACATTTCTCTTCAATCTCAAACTGTATATATAGAGTGCTTTAGAGTTGGTGGATGACGAGGGGGTGTGTGTGCCAAGTAGTTCAGTTCGGAACAAGTGCATGAAACAAGCGGAGAGTGCAGTTCAGTTTGTACTTCTCTTCTTGATTGTTTCTCTCTCACTTCACTATTCAGTACAGCACACAACACGTAGCAAAATGGGACGTTGAGTAAATGGGTCTGATGAAAGCATCCGTGAGCATCTATTTGTATGTCGTCGTTTTTTGCTGGAGAGAAAGAAGTAGTTCTTTGGCGAAAAAGAGCTGTTACTGATATAATGCATTTTGCCCTCTTTCTCAGCCTCAGTCATACTTTAACGCATTGTTTTTCTATCAAATGTTATTACACACCGCAAATATCTTTTGTAATGTCGTATCACATATTCTCCACTGCTGCGGCTGCTGCAAAGAAGAAATTGCCTTGCTTTCTCCAGAAGGAACTCCACTTTAACCAAGTGGATTTTACTCTAAATGTAGATGTTCATTTGTCAGATTTTACAAAATATATACAAGTCACGAGTCATCTCAGAAAAGTGAGGGAATGTGGTGCGAGTTGTTTGCAATCTGTGGTCTACATCAAGGTATATGAAACTCTGTATCTTCCTTCCTATTTCAGAAAAGAGCCTCTCTATTGCTCTCCTTCCTTCTCTTTCAACTTATTGTCCGTCCGCGTCATCATAATCATCAGCTAAATCGTCAGCTACTTTCTTTTTTACTGACGAAAAGATTGTTGATGGTGATGGTGGTCGTAGTGATGTGATACTGAAAAAAATACTGATGCTCTAGCCCTTACCCTGATATAAGGATTGTTGGAGCACTAATAGTGAGCACTAGAAGCAAGCAAATATTGGATGAAAAGCATCAACCCGAACCTAAATAGTAGCTAGCAAGTAGTAGCAGTGGCAGTAATGGTAATAGTGTTTGTAGTGGTAGTAGTGTTCGACTCGGATGACTTGAGTGAGAGTTGTTTCATCATAGATCTGCTGATGTACAACAACTGAAGCTCAAGCCCTTTTGGAGTTTAGCAAATGACGCGTGATTGTGGCTTCTGTGGTGTAGCATATGGTGCAAATGAGAGTTGAGCGTTTTGCTCTTCACTTTACGTCTACTGCCACCACTCTACTTGTACTACACATCCTTTCTAAAAGGAGAGGCGCACTACAAAATACAAGCACTACCACTGCCATTTAAAGACAGTCACTTTGCTGCCAAAATTGGCGCTCCCACTACAATACTTATAAAGGGTGTATATAAAACATTTTTTATTATTATATAGATAAACACTTACAGCGTTACTTTACACTTTACATCATTTCCACGGTCTTTGTTGCCGGGCCGTTATACTGAGAGTAACTATTTATGTGCTTGGTAGTTGTATCAGTACGCGGGTGACTTTACTGCAAAGATATCTCGTGGAGAGAGGGTGTACAGACAGCAAAAAGAAAGGAACAAGCGAACGGGAACAAGACAAACTGTCTGACAGCATCAGAGAGCATTCCCTTAAGTACTTGCGTACATGTGGTTGCCCAAATCTATTAAGTCATACGAAACGGTTTACTACTACGATGCAAGGGTGGTAATGATGACGTAGGTATATTAAATTTCTATGTCGGGAAATCAGTGCGGTTTAAGACGTTTTTTTACAATGGAACCTATACATGTATTTTCTGGTGTACTTACTGGTGTATTTTCTTGAATATGAGTACAAGCAAAGATGATGTAGTTTCTCAATTGTTTTGGCTTTCTTTTTGTGCCCAATTCTCAGTAAAAAAAAAACAAATACAGATTTATATTTTGATTACATCCATTTACTTTTAAGCAGAATATTGTATGTATCATTGTGAATTCGTGAATGGTATGAATTTAGTATCATAAAGAATCGCGTAAACTTTGCTAAAAAAGTAAATCCACGTATTATGTGCATAATTTTTGTTGAATACCTTTGTGAATGTACAAAATTAATTACAGTTTAATGTCACTATACGGTTTCATACGTGATACAAACGTTTGAACATAACCAACAAAGAGATTCACATGCTAATGACAATAATTTCTTCATTCATTTTGGATTAAACCTAGGTCTTTCGAGGAAACCAATCCTTTTCGGCATTTTATACAAAAGTGGCATAACAATGTTAACCGTGTAGGCATACGCAAGTTTTTACAACTGAATAGAGCTTTACAACCATTTTATGAACGACATGAGTGTTGTTTTCGAATTTTCATTTTCTTTCAATTCACCACCACGAGCATGACTTGCAGAACGACTGCATAATCGTATTATGTACATATTTTTCAGAGGGAGAAAAGAAGTATACTGTTAGCTTTGCTAATCATCACTTCACTGCACTGCATTGCCACACCGTCCCTTTTCACCACTAACCGACCGTCCATTCTGGAAAGACTCTTGTGATGAAAAAGAGAGAATTCTCCACATAAAATAATCCCTAGCATCATTTCTCGTTTCTATTTTATAATAAAATAATTTCCCAAATCAGTAGCACTACCTTTATATGCTTCATATGCCAAAAAAATAATGGTGTATGATGATATGCTACTTGTGCTCCTCCTATCTGAATGTGTGTGTGTGTGTGTGCATAGTGTGCAGGCACACAGGACATATGAGCTTTTTTGGGACAATAGAGTGTGGACTGTCGACAGATTTATTAGCTGTCATATACGAGAAAAGTTTCCTTTTGCATGATGAAATTCACATTAAGCAGTCATTGTCCTGTAAACTTACAGCTCAAGCTGGCACTCAGTGAATATTATTATTATTGTGTCATAGAAAGATGCATTGCAGTAGTAAAACGATGTACAATGCTAGAATGAAAGGACTTTGAGAATGGTGTAGTTGCCTGATTATTATGATGCTGACCACTATGACAGTTTTTGTTACACACGACAGCAAATTGAGAAACGAAAAACTTTTAATATATCTGTCTGAGAAGTTGGTAAAGCGTATGTAAATTGCATTTTGATGCTTTTGTGTTTCAGCGCTGTACTTACTGTTTGTGTTGTATTGATTCGTACTTTTTGTAAAATTATCAGGAATGCTTTCCCCAAAAAATAAATTCTTCTTGAAATTGAATTAATTAATAATCCTTTATAAACCCAAAAGTATTATGAAAAATGGAGTAGCATTTAGAGGCTTATATACCTATGTAATGTACACCGAGTGATATATATGAATATTAACAGGTAATGCAACAAAAATAATAAAACACATGTCAACATAATTGCAACTGAAGGGGTTTGACAAAATATTTTCTGTTGAAGATTTCGTGTCATTTTTTGCTGTGTAGTAGCGGTAAGCATAGATAAAAAGTAAACAAAAGTAAGTGTAAACGATATCCCTTCTCAAATGTCAGTAAAAACAAGAGAGCGAACGGGGCAGAACAAAAGTCAAACTTTGAGACAAATTTGTGGTGTACAAAAGTAACTTAAGTGTTACACAATGCGAGATACTTTACGAGAAGATCTGGTGTTTGTAAACTTTGTCATCGAAACTTAAGAAAGATGAGCTGATTTCCCCCACACAGAGAAAATACAACACCAGACAAATCCTCACGTGCCAGGGATACAAAAAAAGGAAAATCGGGGAAACTGCGTATCATGGTCAAAGTTAAGGAATTTGTTTGTTCAAAAGGCAAGCAAGATTGACAATGTCAATGCCAGTGGTTTCTTTTCTTAAACTGTAGCAACATGGGTACAACTTTTACAAGTAGAATTCCCCCAATTAATAATGTGGCTCATTTTTGTATAGTTATGTAAAAGTCGATAGAAAACTTACTTTTATATCACAATTCTTTAGCTTCAAGCCAGCAAGGGAAATTGTGTGCATTTTTTGTGATCACACATTTAAGAAAACCCAGTTGACAATGTAGTTTTTATCGCAATTTTTAAGGAAGATTTATTGCTGCATTGAACTTTCTTTTGTGAATTCATACATCTTGTTCTTTATGGATGTTTCCTTGAAAGGCACTGCTTTCTCGGTATGCATCAGTTGACAGTTAGGCAAAATGATTGAACAAATTGGAAGGATGATTAAACTTTTATCCGTGTGTGATGATGGCATCCCCTTTTTTAAAATAAATTCTTTAGGAATCCCATTGAGTCTGATACCGTTGCAGAGAAAAAACTGCAGCAACACCAGGTCATTTATCTTTACTACGAGTTTCCCCGTCAATGGCAATGGCTGTAAATACTATCGCTATATGCGTACGCATTTCCTAAGAATTGAACCATCAACTTCTGTTTACTGCTTTTAAATAGCTAATATCTATGCCTACATGCACGCTCAACTCTAAGCCTGAAACATTTACGATTTAAAAAAGGCATTGAACACTTTAAGTTGCATCTCGTTTCATGTCTTATTTTACCAGTGAATTCCTTTACTACGGTTATATGTGGCAATAAGAATTTAGTCTGAAATCGAGCATAACATGCAAATTTCTATGGTGATGATGATGAGGAGGAATGAGTTTAAGATAATACTTATGGATAAACTCAACTTATTATGATTACATGTTTGACTATTATTATGGCACAAAAAGGAAAACCAAAATCTTAAATAATTGCATTTGTCAGGATGTTTTATAAGATATAAAGACTTGGGAAACCATTTGAAAACTGAATGCAATTTTTTAAAAGTAGGAAGCGACCGGATTGCAGTAACAGTAAGGATACGCTAATCACACGTAGTTATAGGAATATAAAACAACATAATCAAATTCAGAAGACAAGTTTTAATAATGTACTATAGGGATGCAAAAAAATAAAAGACTTGTATAAATTCCCATTCCGTTCCGATATGTATGTTGTGAGATTCAAGCTTACTCTTGTGAGTTTGGATAAAGGGGGAAGTTGAGAAGATTTCACCACCAACAACACGCTTCACGCCACCCCATTCGCATCTATTACATTTGCTCTTGTTCTTCCTTGCATCCCACTCAAGTTGTGTGATTGTTGAAGAATGGATTTTGGAATTTTAACTCTCGTTTTACAACCATTTTAGCACAAACACATACTTTGCTCCGAAAAATGTGTTATTTATATGCATGCATGCATAATATTATCATCACTACTGCCATCATGATCATCATCTTATTATCGTGATCATCGTCATCCGTTTTCATCTCCTCTTTCCAAGTAATATTATAACGAATCTGGTGACTGTGTGTGTGCAACAACGAAATGTGTTGTAAGACAAGCACTTCTCTCCCGGTCTCTCTTTCTCTCTGTGAAGATTTTATTATTATTGTTACCGTTTTATAAAACTGTTAGTTGCAACAGTAGTCGTGCGGTTGTTAGTAGTATAAAATAGAATGATGTGGTAGCGGCGGTAAAGTGCTTGACTCTCTATTTCTCCGTCGACAAGAATAAACAGTGTTTAAAAGGTTATATGGCATGTTCTCAAAATGAAATTCCTTTGATATTGCATTTTCACGAAAGTGAGATGGAGGCATAAAAAGGGCCAATGAAGGATTTTGAGCTACCGGTGCCGCTACTACCAGCAAAATTGTGCGTACCACTTTTGTGTGATACTACTTTCTCCACTACCTCCAGATCTCCAACTGCTTCACTATTATCAGCTCAACCCTTTTTCCCCGTTCCTTATCCTTGCGTAAGTAATATATTTTGTTTGATACATATTCTTTCTCAGAAAAGCAGCAGAGCACTTTTTTCGTTAAGCTACCACTACCACCACCACATGCATATTATATTTATTTAGCCGATCCCTGGGTTGTGGGATGGTAGTGGAAATGTTGGCTGGTGGTAGAGACGGTGTTTACTGGTGTAGCTCTCTCATTTCTACTTAAAACTGGATGCCTTCTTGTATTTATATACAAACGTAAAGATAAAAAACGTATGGAACATTGTTCAAGTGTTTCTGAGGGAGAAGTGTATATTTGGGATGAAACATTTACTGTTGCTGAATTAAAGGCGGCAACAGGAATGAGTTGAAATCCAAGAGCTTAAGAAAATTCACGTAGTGTAATGCTATTATTCACATATGCATGCATAACCTTTTCGATGAATATGAGCTTCTACTTATATTTATGTATCATCATAACCATCATCATCATCGTCGTCATAATATTTGCGTGCTCCTTTTTTCCTACATTGATACGTTTACTAGATAATGTCGTGGTGATGGGGTGATGACGGTGATGAAGATGATCGTACAATAATGAAAGAGATGTTGAACCTGATCCTTTTCCTCTTGGAAATGAAGAAGTGCGCTATATCTCAGTCATTTCTGGCACTTTCTTATTACACAAACACCCGCAGCGACGTATGGAGTGATTCCAACAGTTGTGCTTTAGCTTTCCAACTCAAGGAATACATGAAAGTCACTGAAATTCTTGTTTGCCTCATTTTATATATAATGTACATACTGCATATAATATATACATCACATACACGTTTTACCGGAATCAGTATCAAAGCTTTCCCCCCGTTATATAGGCTATCCAGGTGTCTCACCCAAATAAACACTCGTGAAAGGAGTTATCACAACAAAGTAATAGTACTCATACTATATAACAACTACATAATATTTATTTATATATCATGCCATTGTCTTTGTTTATGTCGCTCATTTCATTTCTGCCAGTTAGTTTATTCAGTTAGTTCAGTTACATCACATAATATATCACATAGTTACATCACAGCAAGTATACTAACAACAGCGGAGTATTCCTATGAAAATTGAATTGTTGCCGATTTTATTGCGTGTTTGTGCTCTTCATAGAAATATGAACAAGAACAAGGTACATTTGATGATTCACCTTGACTTTTATTGAATTTTCAAACAAAATCATTCGATTCCCTTACCTTTGAACTGCTAACATCTTTACATGATTATAATCATGATACGATGATGGTAAATCGGAAAACTAAATGCATGCAAGACGCAGACATTTGGTTAAGCAGTCAAACAAGTTTATAAAAAAGAAAACAGCTCTCATTTCCAACATTCCTCTTTTCCGGGCTGTTCACTTTCTCCAAAAAATGTGGTTGTTGGTTGTGATGCTGCTGGTGGTTGAGAACTACTTTTCTCTGTTTTTATTATATTTTTGCCTTCATCATCAACAAAGAAGAGTTGCTTCCTTCCGTGTTTTCTCAAACTTCCTGGAGACCTGCTTGCAGGCCTGTTTGCTCGCTCTTTTTTCTTCTCTCTTCTTTTTTTCTTCTTACTCGTCTTCCTTCCATCCTTTGCTTGCAACCCTGCTCCTTTCTCTTTTTTTCTCCTTGTATGGGTCGCACTCTCCATCAAATAACATTATCTGGAGGCTGATGACAAGCGAAATGATATCAAACCATCTGCTATATATTTCAATTTTCAAGCTTGACTTCACGAAATGATTGAAATTTTTTCCTTTGCTTTCGTTTTTCTTAGAGCTCTTCTTTTTCCCCCTCTTGCCTCCTTCTTCTGCCCTGCATAGATACTGTGTACACTCATCCTAAAGCATTTTTTCTAATGTATATAAATATCATGTGAATATTACATGCGGTTGTTGTACACTTTTACCCCTGCATATAATCATACATACATACTTTTATCCAAATGCAATGCGTTGTGCCACACAGAAAGTAGGAAAAAAGCAAAAATCATACTAGTGCACAAGGAGTTTCTCTTTGAGGGATAATATGGCAAAAATACTGTAAATAAATATGTTGTTGTTCACTCAAAGAGTACATATCTAATATAGTGTCTGTGGTAGTGATCATGGCGGCATATATTATTAGCCAGACATACAATCAAAAATGATGTTGCATACGGTGCATATTATTGTTGGTGTTCCTATGATGTGGTAATAGGTGAATGCGATCTACTTTTTATCGTTTTTAGCAAGCCCCGGAGTAAAAAAGCAAGTGTATGGTTGATAGTACTGTACAGATTTTCTTGCTTTTTCAGTCATCGTAAAAGCAGTAGCAGAAAAGATTTCTTCATATTTCTTCTGGTCTCTTTGTGCAATCCATATGTATTCCATCCACCACCATCACCAAATTTTCGGTTAAACTTCTTGCATTCTTCTGCTTCAAGTATAAAAACAAGCTCGAATGTGAATGTTTTAGTTACCTCAAAAAAGCTCACTATTTTTTCTTCTCCCTATTTATTCTCTTGTTGTTGTTGCTGTGATGTTGTCTACTACTCTAAGCATTGAAAGTAGAAAAAAGAAAGCAAGCAGCTGGTATTTTCACCACTTTTTTCAATAATGCTACTACTTAACCGTGTATAGCCACAGAGAATACACTACCCTCATAATATATTAAGTTGCGTGTATATATGCATGCGTCTGGTTGAGTGAAAGGTATATTCCACTTTTCTTGCTCTTCTTTTTTGACATTTTCTTTTCTCTCTGACTTTGGATTTAAGCACACCACCAACACCACGAACAACATCACCCAACCATCAACCATCACTCTATAAACCATCCTTTTATCCCTGCATGTACGCCTGTTAAAGTGAAATGGAAGAAGAAGAGCACCCATATCATCATCATCATCACATTACATTGTATATACTCGTCATGATATTTATAAATAATGTTTACTTACACATGCAGACTATTTTTCTCTCAACTACAAGAGGGACAAGCCTCCCTACAATAAAACCTTATAATATGCTTGCATGTTTTCGCCTTGCGAAAAGGAAACTACTTATGAAAACAAGTTTTCACTAAGTTGTACTTATAAGAAGTTGTTGTTGCTGTGCATGTGTGTGACCCTTATCCTTTTTGAGAAAATGCTTTCTTCAAACCGACTGATGCGATGATGCGCTCCCACTGCCTGCTTGCTCCCTTTTCTTTTCGTCTTCTTGAACTTTTCTATCTCTCTCTCTCTCTTTACAGCCACTGGTCTTTTTTATATTGCCACTTTGCTTTTTTTCTTCATCTCCTTCTGTATTCTCTCCTCTTCTCTCTTGACTCGCCTCTTGGTGATCATATTATGTTACATATCAAGTAATGTAATACAAAAGTAGATAAGTGATATTATATCGCAAAAGGATTTGACTTTCATGAGAAGAATGGCTTGGCAAGAAAGCTGCTTGTAGGTTTCATTCAATCCATTTTTGGTTTATGTTTTGCTGCTGGTTATTGTATTTCGACTGGCATACAACGTAAGATCTCACTCAGGCGTAGTCTCATGCGTCGTATTATTGCTTTCTTTTATGTAAATATGCATGCATCTTATTCAATCTGGGAGGTTATAATGTGATGACAAGATGAGAAGAACGAGGTGGGTGACTACTATGCCATTGTGGGGGCATGAAATAATATGTGAAAAAAGAATAATAATAATATTTTGAGTGCTCACCACGTAAAATGCCATTTAATATTGCGTTGTTGTTTTTTATGTTGTTGACGGATATTCTTATTATCATATTTTCTCATATTTCATTATCATATACGGTTATGTACTAAGTAGTCCGCAATATATCAACATCAATGGCTAATAAACAGAGTGGATGGAGGTATACCGTTAATTAATTACCATAATTTTTACATCAAATACTGTTCTTAACGTTATTAGTAACTTCTTTTGTGGCAGACTAAAACTGTGTAGCAATGTGATGGTATGAACACAAAAGCTTTCAACCGAAATAATAATACGCGATTATGATGCTAGAGGTGAAATTGGAAGCATTAAATATGATTTTGTGGCAGTCAAAGTACACCTCAAACAAAGTTACAAAGCATGCCAAAAATCCTCACTTTTATTTACTACCTGCTGTTCTCACGTACTATGTACACAGCTTATTTTTAAAGTACTTTTTTAAAAAAACGTTAAAAGAGAAGAAATTTTAACTAGATTGCTTCTATAGTCTTAACTATCTTAGAAGATTGTAAAGAACAACAACTTTCTTTTAAATCAGATTTGTTCATGTTTTTGAACAGTGAAAGGGGCAGGTTATTAAATGAAGCACGGAAGTTTGCTTTACTTTATAAATAATATATTTTATTACAGTCAGGTTAGGAGCGGCTGTGATCAGCATAAGCTTTGTATAAGTATGCCTTAAATACAGTTTTAGATAAATGTAATGAAATTGGTACGAGGATGGATTAGGTTACATAATCCGTTCTACATCCACCTGAAGGAACAAAGAGACTCAAATTTATGAGAATGTGCTTTGTGTATTCCTCAGCTTTTGGTACTTTCAGCCACTTTATATTCATCTTTTGCTTAACACAAAAACGTATTTGCTTACATAAAGGACTTTTTTTTGCTAAGCATTTTGTTTTCTTGGAAGATCAAAATGATGATGGTTGCAGGTAGCAGATAGGCTACCTGTTTTTTTTGCAATAATATTTTTGGAATTGAAGAAGCCAGCATTTTTAAAGCAGTTTGCATACTACTACAGGAGAGGACTGAGAGGAGCAACTAAACTAGAACAATTTCTGTCAGGTAATCTCGTTGTAAAAAAGGATACTCATATAATGGCATATATAGTATTATCTTACGACAAAGTGACATGCATACTCTGTTTTTATATGTGTGCTTTTTGTCTCTACGATAGTCGAGTAAAAATGCCTTTTTACTTAGAAAGTACGATTTTAGAGGCTGGTTGGATTGGAGGGTGTGTAGAAGCGTAAACGATGGCAGAGCTGAACCGTTTATGTTTCACCCTGCTCCACTACAAGAACACAATCAACATGTTCTTTATTTTGTTTTATGCCCTTGTAAACTTCACTTTACTACATGACTAACATGACTTACAACAACTACATCAAAAATAGCAAGAGAGAAGTAATATTTTTCCTGTAGAGTTTTGCTTTGGGGCTTTTGCGTTTTTCTTTTTCGTGTTTTTGTTATGTATATGGCAACATCAACAGAAGAGAAAATACAGGCAACGCTCTCTCGTCAAGAAAAGCACTTTTTCATTGCCGTTTACACCACCACTGCACCCATTCATTCATATGGTGTTTTTAAAATCTGAAATTGAAAAAAATGCTTTTACCACTCCAAAAGTTCAAGTTGCTTGCTAAACATAGAAAAAACGTTATAGTTGCATGGGAGCAGTTAAGACTGGAGCGAGTGTGGAGATTTTTTATGTTATTGAATTTTTTATGATTTGAGGTAAAAATGATATAATTTTTTCAAGCTTGTTGTACCAGTACCAGTCATGTGAGGCACAGTATATCAACAGAAATTTTATTACAAGATGCAGAAATTGAAGGGGTAACAAAACCCAGCAAATCAGGCCAGGCCTCCTGACTTCACGAGTCAGTGGAAACGTATATGCTCTTATTATTAAATGTCAATATGAATGTTGAATTATTATGCTTTAGCAAATAAGCCAGAGAATATTATATTTTGTTTTTGTACATTAAATTGGTTGAAGTGGATATACTTTTAGCTTTTTGGGTCATGCATTTGTTGGTTTGTTTTTGTTTGAAGGATAATTTAAATTACCTAGGCTAAAACATAACTCTCGTTTAAGAAACTAAAGTTAGCATTTAGAATTTTGTTTTGCATAAAATTTTCATGTATCCAGTGCTGTAATACTTCTATCTTTAGAGGTTTTATTTCAATGTGTATCAGATTTTTTCACTGAAAGTTCAAAATTCATTCATAAACTGGATTCCAATAAGACCAAATTATATTTATAATCATCACCGTGATAATATGGTGGCATGGTGGTGTGACCATGACTTGTTGTGCACTGAGATGAATATAATCTTTTTGAAGAAACCAATATCCTTCTCGTGTTACATACCAACTTGTCTAAAGGCATTTCGTCATTCATGAGAACTGCTGTGGTAGTCAGCTTAGTCGAGGGATTTCTCAGAGTCAGTATAAGAGTCACCTGTCGTAGCAACTAGTGGTGTCATACTACAAAAGCCAGAAGTGATCATTCAAAAAATCAACTGTAATTCTAGCTCTTTAGCCTATGACAACAATACATCTGCTGAGGCAAATCCCCGTATTGTTAGTGCCATTGTATGTAGTATTGTAATGCGTGTGAGTACTTACGTTCGGTTGGATGGATGAGTGAATGGATCCTGCATAAAATAAGAAACAAACTGTCAGCAAAAAGTTAAGAATGTGGATAGCAGTGGCAATATTCAGTTGGTACACAGTAGCCAAAGAGGCTCTACAAAACTTTGTTTCTTTGTATTTTGCAGTTTGTCCGTCCGTCAATGAAAAACCAGGTATAGCAATTCCCCATTCTGCAGGAACATTCTTTTTTCATCCCATTTTACGGTTTGTAGCTTGTTGATAATATTTTTGTAAGTGAGGATTTCATTTCAGTTTCAGTCTCAATGTGGAGTTTTATGATATTGTATGAGTATATGACCCACAAAAGTCAGACTGCACGGCTGCGACGGTTTATTTCTCTGTACCTCTCCCGCCGTCGTCGCATGTTTCTGTATTCCTAAGTAGTTTATACTCACAAAGTAAAGTAAATCCTTTTTACAACAATAATGACGAGAGAGTAACGTCAGAGGAAACGTAAAAGGTACTTGAGTTTTCCTTTGACTTGACTAAAAAGATCAATGAATTTTGCGTCAACATCATTTTATTTTCTGTTCGTTTTCAACCATTGTGATCCAGCTGCTGAATTACCTTTAAGACTTTCGTATGCCTAAAAGGAAGTGGTTGATGATTCTGAAAACTGGAAAAAAGAATGAGAGAGAGACTGAGGGCAAGTACATTGTATTAACGTTTATGAAAACGACAACTGATAACTTTTATTGTTGGCCAAGAATGAGAAGGAAAAAGGCAAGGTTAACATTATATAGCTTTTTGGCTTTTGTGCACTGCATTTCCGCTCAAATTCTGAGGATTTATGGTGTCGGCAGGATTCTGAAATAAATGAGCATCTTAGCCATTGTTGAATTTACAATCCATTTTCAAGGATACTAATACTACACGGAAAGTAGTCATTTAATACCTTTTGTTGCTGCGTACTTTAACTTCATCATATACCTAATGTGCATGTGTATGTGTGTGAAAGAGAGAAAACATGAATATTCTCAACTGACTAAGTAGATACACCACGTTTGTCACACGTCTCATATTCCACTTAATAACATTCTGCATACTCAATATGGTTTACTGTAAAGCTCTTACTGTCCGCTTACGTCTTTGTACAATGATTTCATTCATAAAAGTTGATTCATAATAGGTCTGTTCCAGTCGGGCCTGGAAGCCGCCTTTTCTTCATTCTCAAAATCTCAGAGTGCGTCTTCATACATCTTCTAAAATTTTGTTATTTAAAAGGATGATGATACTTTTGCTTGCCAAGATTATTTTGTATACTCCCAATGTATTCAGTTGTATCAACTTCTCTAATTCCCTTGTTTAGTTAGTGACTATAGCATTATTGCAGCTACAACCAATTGTCCAGGATATATACCGTCATTTACCGACAAATATTTAATTATCTCACAAATGCGGTCACAATGTTAGCGCTCTTTTGATCGCAATGCTAGATTTTTAAATTAAAACGGAAAAAAGCAAATGCCATTCGTTGCGTTAAATGAAAAAAGAATACAAAATATCAAAGCACAAACTCCAAAGCTTTTGAACCAATATAGCTATGGCCACTCAGTAGACACATCGTAAAATCTGCGCCATTATTTATTATTACATTATTTATCTCTCCATAAAGTATAGACTAATATAACCGAAACGAGTGAAAAATTGGTGCAGTTCTGTCAGAGTACAAAAAGGCAAAAAAGAATTCTTAGAATATTAGTTACGGCAACCAGTATAAAAATGTATTCTCCAATATAGTACATTTTTTATACGAATTCTCTGTTTGTTATCTCAAGCAATCTTGCCATCCTCGACTAGAAGAAAACTGTGTGTATGTGTTGACGAGCTTGTCTGAAGATAATAAAGGTTCTCATATTATATTTATAAATACACATGGATATATGATATATAAACAGAATAAACAGAGTCATCTCTTTCCCAGTTATTGGCTTCGTTATGTTGTAAAAGTTATGAAATTTTTCATGTTTCACTTTATGACACTCAACAATCCAGTGAATAGCAAAAGAATTCCTCTATTTTTTTCTTCTTTCTTTTTCCTCTCTCTTTCTCTTGCTAGTTTCCTCGAAAGTATATCACTGGAAGCAACCCTCCTCCTCGCCCTTCCCTGTGTATATGCCCCTGGTTTCATTTCATCAGTTTATATTAGTAATAATAATGGTGCGTTGTTGCTAGTTTTTCTAACACAAAGGCGGTGGTATGGCGGCGGGTTCAAGTGATGCGCGTAATATTTGCCATTTATTTACAAAATATTCGTGCCATGCCATTCTGCCACATGCTTGAGGAGGTGAAGAATGAGTGCAACTATTTTTATTATTAATCTCCTCCAGCATTTTCCCGGGCACACTGTAATAAATAACCACGATTAAGTTTTCTGCGTGTATACGGGGGCAAGTAAAGAAAGAAGTATGTACCCGTAATTGGTTTCATGGATGCATATTACATATATTAATGGATATTATATGGTTAGCAAAAACCAGTGTATGTAGCTAAACTTCTTCTAGCTTGCAGGTTATATGTTGACGTTGCTGCGGGTGTGAGTTTGCAGGTCTTATCTTTTATTATTGTTGTTGCTGATATTATGAGGAAACTCATCATGATAGGATAAGTGGTGAAGATGAGTAGGTATTTAAGTGGAGACATCTTACTAAACCGAGCTGAGCATTTCAATATCATTTCGAAAATGTATTAGTTTGCTAACAAATAAGAATGTTACTACTTTGTGGGTTTGCGTGACAAACAATAAGGAACGCAATGCTATACAAGTTTTTGCTTGTTTGTTGTTTCCACATTGAAAAACATAAAATCAAATAACTTGTACGACATTACGAGAGCCATGTAGCTGGTATTTGTGTTGTTGGAAAAGTTTTCTCAAACGCAAGGTTTCATGCAAGGAATATGGTAATAATGGTAAAAACAAATTTCGGAGACGAGAGCAACAAATGAAATACCAAAAGCATGATCTCTAGCAATAATGTAATTTACGATTTTGTTCAGTCGACTCCCTTTGATCGTCAGTAAATACTTGATGATTTGAATGGTAATTTACATAATTTTGGCCCAACCACGCGAGAAATGATTACAACCACTTTATGACTTCGAATGACCTGGTAAATTAAATGAAAATGTATGCTTCTCTTTGAAGAAACACTTTTTCATATTATGTTTGCTGTTATTGCATTTGCACTACATTCTAAAGGAATGTGTTCTATATTCATGCAGTTCTTACGACGAGAGTACGTGGTTCACGTTCATTGACTTTGTTTGCGTGGAAATGACATGGACGAGAGAGACAATTCCTTGTTGATGAAGTTGTACTTTCCAGGAGTATTCTCTTTTGGCTTGCTTTTTATCTCTTGAGAGGGAACAAGGAATTTGTGATATTACCTACTTGAAACAAATCATGTGACAAAAAAGTAAGATATGTACACCAGCAAGTAGCACAAGTACATCAAGTTCCAGTGGCAGCGGATGCAATGCAATGCCAACTTTCAACTAGACGACAGCATCACATTCCATTCCTGTGAAATTGGTTAGCAAGAAAGAGAAACTAACAAGCCATCAAAGCACACACGAGACAATTTTATCGGCTGATTCACTTCAAACCGACATGCACTATACTATAGGCTAGGTAAATAAATGTTCTACATTTTCTTGTTCGTTTCCCCTTTTCCCTAGAAAAACCTGACTTTCTAAATTTCTCAATCACTTTGAAGAAAAGAGAGAATAGATGAGTAAATGAAGAATACAACTAAAAAGGTTGCCACAATAAAACAAGAAAAGAATACTCTGTTTTCTCCCTGAAAACATCAAGAGCTTGTATAATGCACTACATAACTCTTGTTCATCTGTGTGGCGATCGTTTCACTTGATCATCAAGACAACATTATAATCAAACTGGAGAATAAACAGATTCTTTCCTTTTACAGTTGTCTCCTCTTTGCTCTGTTTATAACACACACAATCATGCAACATTTATATCATTCCACTACTCAAGTTCGGTTCATATTGACGACTACAAAAAACGTGGAGGGAACACTTCGCATTCATTGCAGCTTGTGTACTGGTTCCAATCAACGCATTCCTAAGCGGTTATATAGTGGTAGGGTAGTGCATGATGATGAAATGAAAGCCACTGTGAAAGTTGACATTTTTACTTTTTATTATTTTCTTTGAGTTAGTTTTACTACAACACGTAGTATGACCATGCACGTACTTGAATCGAGCATAGACGAGTGGAGTGGAGGAAACGGTCTTTGTTCGGCATGTCAGAAAAGGAAAGAAAAGGATTCACTACTGTGCTCTTGATGCAACAAGATGGAAAGTACCGACTCAAGTGGAGAAGAGGTTGTTGAGGAAGTCCTGTTGGACTCAAGTGTCCTATCCTTCAGTCACTCCTTGTACTGTAGTATCAGCTTGATTTCATCCGTTTTTGTGCGCAGTTAATGAGAACTTGAATCGGGTTTTTGGGAGGCTCATTTTTATTTTTGTCCGCTGTAGTGCTGTCTAGCAAATCAAGGGGTTGCTTTGCTCATCTTCTTCCTTCCGGATGTCTCTTCAGTGAAGACGGTCTTCACTGTGATACGTTTTTGTCATTAACTTGTCCTTTTTTACTTGTGACTGCTTAAATAAATACAATGACAATAAAATGTTCCTTGTACATTTGCAGAAGAAATTTAAATTCTTTGTCGGTTCATTCATATAGATTAGAGTAGAAACCAAAGTTGTATACACTCCTTGTCGAATTGTATTCATTGTATTGGATTTATTTTTATAAAATAGACTACATACTTGCAAAAATTTGCCAATTTTTTTGAGGTTTGCAAATGGGGTTGTTGCAATTTAAAGTCTAATATTTATATATGAATACTGAGTATTGTGTGGTGGAAGTATCATATTTTCTAATGGTATAAAACGTTAGCATTATTATCATAGTACAACACAACAACAATATGCTTTGGTTTACATCATCATAAAACTCTCTGTCTCGCGTTTTTCTTCTTTATGAAACATTCTGAAACTAGTACCCACTATTAAAGATGCTCTATGAATGAAATGCTCTGATGTTGGTCGACAAGAAATAAAAACTATTTCCCAACAACAACGCATCATTCACTGGTTTTGGTTGCAATATGTCACCAATAAAATTCAATGGCATGGCTATGCATGGTAGTATGGTATGTGCGTGTACGCTTTCTGTCTTGGACATATCAAAGGACAAAAACTCATTCTTTATTTTGTTTGGCCACTGTGAAAAGTCAAAGTGGAGCAGTGGAACGGAATGGAATGACAATATAAGGGGTTCCTTTTCATGCCATCCTGCTCTGAATGAAAAAAGTGTTGGGTAGGTTCAGACTGAAAGTTAGGGAGTTACAGAGCATATCATCATCACTATACGTACTACTCTCCCTTCTTATTTTGATCCTGACTTTGATGTAGATATGGATGCATTGCAAGATATACATAGACAATGTTACAAACATAAGGCCATAAAACTTACCAAAATACGATTTAGAAAAAATATGTTCAAGCACCTCTTTGATTGACTGAGTGAGTACAACAGATTCTCAGTAAGTCAGTCGCTGGCGGAGTGAGTGCGTAAGCGTACCCTTCCTTGTCGTCTGTTTATGACAAACGCAGTTCGAACCGATCGGCTTGTAACTATTGACTAGTACCTATTGATCATAATTTGGAGATTTTGGAACCCTGATTTTAAAAAAAAAATACCGTACTGGAATCAATTGTGATGTGGTAGCGTGTAAGACTCAGTGTTTTATTGAACTTAAAAGTGGAAAAATATTGCAGAAGGTTGTTTTTAAGCTTAAAAAAATACTTTATTATCAGTTTGAAAGTGAAAATTGTACAACATTTCCAAATGAACACATTCAAGAAACAGTTTCCGACCGTTGATTTCATCCCAACTTGTAAGTTTTTAACTTTTGAATCAAAATTCAAAATATTTCCTGACAAATACAAAGTATGCATGAATACGCATAATGTAGTACATTAAGTTGCTTTTGTTGGTTGTCATGTGAAGTACAAGAAAACTAAACATGTACACGGAAAATATGAATAAAGAGATTAGCAGATTAGAACAGCGGTGGGTCCATCACAAGTGTTCACTGATACTAGTCAAATCCTTTTTAGTTTTACTTTCATGAGCTATATAAAGGCAAAGGGCCACACATAGAGCACAGGTGTGCAGTACTTAATCCCAATAAACTTTATTTCTATTATCAGTTACTGCAGTAAAATGCAAAGTGATGCAAAAGAAGAATGCACAAAATATTCTTCCTCGCATTCCAAATTTCTGTTATTTAGTCCAAATATAAATTAGATCCAATGCCGAAAATATACGCACTATTCAATACAAGTGAACACTATTAGTCCGGAAGAAGAGTAACCGACAATTTTGCATGCTTTTAAATAGCTTGTTATATCCTGTGACAGAAGAAAAAAACCTGTTTGTTTAGCACATGATATTTCTTCTATAAAGAAACAAAAACCAAGACAAGAAAAACACCGAGACAGTTAGGTTGTAGGATAAAACGGAACAAAGGGAGCAAAACGCGTTTGAAGCCCCGAAAGCTTTCTCGAGACGCTAAAGCATGTAAACGGAAAGTTGCATTTTGTCTTTAAAAAGGATTCACAAAAACGACAAAGCAATTTCGGAGAGATGTTGTCACCTACTAGACCCACACGAGACATTTACATTTTTCTCTATATGAAACCCACTCTACCATATCAGAAGAGAAGAAAAAACCTTAGACATAAACTTGATATTGTTGGTGTACTTGAATGTTTGAATGTGTGCAAATCAATATACTTGGAGGAAAAGAGTTTTTATTCTATTTATGATTATACCCCATTAGAAATCCGGATTTTTATATAAAACACGCAGTCCCGAGAAACCCTAACGCTTACGAATATGATATGGATGTAAGTGTGTGTAAAGACTTTGTACTTTAAATATCTAGCTGTCTCCTCTTTTCTCTATGATATACATGCATATGTGCGTGTTTTTTCCAATCTACATGGTTTTCCCTTTTTTAACCGTTCTATTTCTCTCCAAGTTAGAAAAACTTACACAAGCTTTTTATACCAGAAAATCTTTTTATTTTTCTTCTGTGACATTCAAAATCCTTCGTTTTATTGCAACTACAAAAGGTTTGTCCTTCTGGTTATCACCAACAAACGGAAAAATAATGTTGATAAAAAATAAGGCCTTTTGGTTACTGTATATTTCCCCATGTTTTCGATCTTTAGCTCTTGTTAGTACTACGTCAACTACTTTCTTTGCTTGTTGATAAACAACATAAAAAGTCAAATCATGAAGAATTCACATTGAAATTTAGACTTGAAAATGCCTATTGTTCTTAGAAAAACTATATACAAACTGCTGCAATTACAAAGAGAAACATCCGATGCACAATTTTGTCCCGCGTCGGCAGAGACCTAGTCAGAGTTGATTAGTGGGAGGAGAATCCTTATTTCTCACTTAAGATTAAAGAAAACATTAAGTCATCGTTTTACAGTATACGGCAACTTTTTAAAGAAGCTCATGTAAGCACGATGTAAAGTAATAATGTATATTCTCATTGCCACAACAAGGCACTTATTATGCCTATCAAAATATTTAACTGTGCATGTTAAAATGACAGTTTGTTTGTTTTCTCAAAACTTAGAACAGCTTAGGGAGACATATATGATCGTTACTACCACCACCTCCATCCCCCACCACTACCACCGCATTAGAGTCGTCAGCATTGTCATTATCGTCCTTCTTGCGTGTAAAGTAAGGGTGGCGAACCAAAAAGAATATCTTCTTTCGTCTCTCTCTCTTTCTTTGAGTGGCTGAGAAAGATGGGCAAAGGAAAAATAGATAAAAGTCTTGAGACAAACTTGTGTTTGTGCTACTCTTTCTTCTTTACTTGTACTACAAACCGTAAAAAGTGACGAGTAGCATGTTGTTGCAAACTAGAAAAGGTAGTAAACACGTCAACCCTGCTTTATGTTTATAAGTCAGAGATACATTATTTTATGTGGTAAAGCTGGTCACAGTTGTCAGTTCGCCGCTACCGTACTCCCACCACTACTCGTCGCTAACATTCATGGCTTAACTACGTGATCTTTAAATATATTATTGTGCGGAGCAGCTTGGATGAAAACTGCGTGTACAAACATTACATCATATCATCACTGGCAGCAGAGCAGACAGTCACCACCGAACGTGGAATAAAATATCTTTTTAGCTATCTCTTTATCTCTCCGGCTACAACTCTTCTCGCTTTCCGCATTTTCACCCGGATTTCTCCTCCTCACACAAATAGGTCTTTATTGTACATTGATGATGGGAAATGGTGGTGTTCCAGCTGATGCATGTCTCGTGTATCTTGTTCTCCTCTTGACATCCGATTCCATCTGTTTGGTTTTCCTTCTTGTGGTGGTGGTGGTGGAGGAGTTGCAGCGGTTGTCTTCCATTCTTAACAACTTTAGACGGGAGTAATGATTACCTCACAAACGACATCACTCTCAGTTTCTCTTTCACTGTCTCTTTAAAACTACACTCCACGTTCCGCTTAAATCACTCTCTTCCATTCACAAACACAAGTGTTTTGTAACGTCTCGTTTGCTTGTCTTGAACAAATTATATCATGCTTGTTTTTGTATCATTTTTGTTCAAATTTAGAGAAGAAGGGTCAAAAGGCATGAATGAAAAATTACCCCAAGTTCACATGAATGGGAAGGAGAAAAAAAAGAATTACTCATGTGTACGCATGTCATCGCCATCCTTTCATATAATAATTGTAATAAAATATTTACATATAAACTGATATTTTAATCTTTTAAAAAGATTTTTATAGGGAACTCACCTTACAGTTAAAAACCTTGATCCTGAGTCATTTCTTTTGTCAATGAAAGCGATTCCCTACTCTGGGATTAAATCTTGCTTCATTCATCTCTCCTCTTTAAGTCTTTCTCTCCGTGTATCATTTTTCGCATATCAATGTAAACATAAAACGAAAAGGATTTCTGCATGAACTGGCAATTCGGCTTATAAGAAGGGGTCGTGTTAATGCATATAATATATATGGTATACTTAGCTTTGATGTAACTTAGATTACCACAACTGAAATCAATATGGTGTAAGTTTCTTTTAACCAGTAAGGCTTCTTTTGAATTGCATTAAGCAAAACTCAAACATTCCGTGTGCTTTTTTAATGCTAGCTAAAATTCATTTCTATTATAGAGTTTGATACATTAGTGATGATAACTCATGAGCAGACGTTATCGGAATCACACATAATTGTGTGTCCTTTTGGGGAAAACAAAATAAAAAACTGTATATTTTTTATTTATTGTATATTTTAGAAATGAAAATGTTCAAAGTCGCATGTACTCGGCTTTTGTTTGCAATTACTATACGAGATAATGTGCGATTTCAGGAAATCTATGAAAACATAACAAAAACTTTTTGAATGAATCGCTTCCATTGTTTAGTCATCGAGCATGTTTTTAAGGCAATACAAGCAACGGATCATAACAATTTAGGTGGTAATATGATCACCTTCTCATCATATCATAAATGGTCATGATAATAACATTATGGTAACCGAAAGGGACCGGGATTGATGTTACAGACGACAAAAACGAGTACGGTTAACAAATGTGTAGCTCCGATCATCTCATCCTCTAGTAGTGGAAAGATAAGTAGCGATAATAGCTGTTGTAATGGCTACTACATGGCAATATCTTTGAGTAGTTGACGACTCTTTTCTGGCAAGTGCAAGTGAACAAAGGCACTTGGTAATAAAATCAAAGTGAATGGGTAGTTTAGCTGAAGAGAGTGTTGTTTTACTTGGAATGTTGCCCCAGTTCACTTACAAAGTCATGCTGAAGCCTGTACGCACGCATACCTTTTAATGTCTGTCTAGTGGCTAGTGCCTACCACAAAAATCGGTTCTTGTGAAACAAAACAATGGAGGGAACCGTAGCATCGTAATATAGAAGATGTAATATATTTTTCACTTTAACCAATTTTGTCATTTTATGTTAATCACCAAATATACACTATGCACTCATTATTTTTATTTATGAGTGCTTATTTTAAATAAAAGCATTCCAGTTGTGGTCTGAAATGTTTATGTCTGAATAATATCTTGTAAATATAGATGCCATTTTTTGTCACATATTTGTAGCAATATTGACTGCTGTGCAAGAAAGTTGCAACTTGACAGATGCATTTCTTGATCATGGCTTTTCCCATTTCACGTCGACTTACCAGTGGTAAGTTACCACATCTCTAAATTTTTTGGTTGTACCTGAACGACTTAGAATTCTGGACAAGACACTTGGCTATTTTGTATGAATAGAGCATGCTTCTTAGTGGAAGGTTAGATAGGTTCAGACAAGAAAATATGAACCATGCGAATACCTATGCACCCTGGTTACATCATCATCTTTCTAGGAAAACAGACAAGTACACAATCATTGATACCATCATCATTTTCAGACGCGCAGCGATTAGATAGGCCGCTGTTATGGTAGCTTCTTCCCAAATAATGTATTACTGAAATAACTCTGTTGAAGCCTAGGAAACGGGAAAGCCTTTACCATTATTCTCCTGCTCTGGAGATTTTGCTTAAAGGAACAAAGTACTGGAAAAGGATGGCATGTTTGCTAGCTTGAAATGGTTATCTTTGGAAAAGCTTCGTTGAAATCCCTACGTTTCCACTGGTATCATAATCACGACAAAGGGGGTTTCTGAAATGGCAGTCATAAAATAAGCGGTAAATTGATATCTCTCTGTTACAATGTGTTAACAGCCGAGAAGGTTTTTAATTTTGTTGTCATAAAATAAATCCTTCATCTAGCTTAACTACCCTACACTGTTGTATTACATGTGCTTATTTTAGAGAGCCAGATAGGGTGTATGGTTACTACAATGGCCGCAACTACAATAACATTTACCACAGATTTCATGTATTTTCAACCCCACCAGTCCAAATATGATGTTCTTGATTGCCACAAGGGGCATAAGTAACAAAACAAGAAATATAACCCAACCAATGACGTATATTTCTTTAATTCGTTGTTATTTTATACAAATGTATTGATAAGTTTGTAATTGACAAGGTGGCCTTTTTAGGTGTGAACCAGATAAAATATACTACGTTTTGATTACTATCAATGAGATCATCGCAAACAGTGTTTAATTTAGTCCAAAACATTTCCTTCTAGAGAATACTTCGGAAATTTACGACTTTGAGTTGTATATTGCTAAAGTGTTGCATGCCTATACGTGTTCAGAAATGAATATTTTATTAAGTGAGTTACAACATAACAATTTCATGGAGGAAAATTGAAAGACAAAAGTTTTTAATATGTGGGATTCTGATAGGGTTTTAATATATTTTACTGTTTAGATAAGAGCTATGAATGTTTTAACTAACAAAATGTAACTAGCAGCAACAACATAAAAATTTCACCGGACGAAAAATTGGTACTTATGTACCACTTGCGTCCAGTCTTAGTAACTTGCGCATAGGGTATACGTGTTTATGTGAGTGCAGCTGCAATGTTTAGTAATGTCATGTTTACTCTAAACATAACACATAAATTTCTTCTCACAGTTTCTCAAATTGTGACAATTACAGTTCCATAATTCTTACCACTTCCCATTGTTTAGGCAAAGTATTTATTATTCCGCGCAGCTAAAATTGATTGAATATACGCATAAGTTGTAAGTAAGATAATATTAATGGCAGTAAACGTGCATGTAACTGAGTTTTAATAGTCATTTATAAACACATTCACGTTCACGTTACGCAAGATGTTAAGGATTCAACAACTGTAGCAAATGGCTAACATATCGCAATTGGAATTAAACTGTTGATTCGACAATCCGAATGCAAATAAGTGCAAAATGATTGCATACCCAGCTTTTCCAATCCTATCTACCTATTTCGTGTAATGTAAAACAGATTTTTAAAGGTTAAAGTAAGTTTAAAAAAAGAAATATGCATTATGAAACTGTCTGAAACGACCCAGTTACTTGACTCTGATATTTTTTATTCTTTATAGCCAGAATGGAAAGGTCGGTAACTATAGGCGTGGCAATCATTTGAAGTGCGAAAACTACTAAAAATGCACTTTCTTTGAAAACAACTATGCAAAACTGAATTCATAGGAATACACAAAAACAACGTGTATAATTTTGATAGGTTACTTGTGTTTTCATGGGCTACGGGAATGAGATTTTGGATGATGTTTTCGTCCCATGCCACCAGATATAGGTATAATATAAATGTGCTCATATAACAGCTACTGAACTTCTTTCATGAATATCAAGTAACGACCGTCATTGAGGTTTCAACTGTTACCTCAACCATGAATAAAGCGTTTCATCCAACCGACACGGGAACAAGAAGAACAACTTTTGTGGTCTAATGTTTTACATTTTTATTGGAGGAAGAAAATGCTTGCTACTTTCCAATGTCCCCTCATTTGCTGCCTAAGCAATTTGAAAATTCACACATTTTATGATGCGTTTCTTTCAGAAACCTTTAAAAATACTTCAAGATTTTCTTGAGCAAAATATTTTCCAAACATTTGGAATATATTTTTTGAATATTATGTGGTAATGAATATTTTAAAAGCAACAAAATATGAACATTTAGAAAAAGCACAAACAAGCTGTAGTAAAATAAAAAGTACATTTTTATTTTAAAATGCAGTTATGTTTTCTGCATTTTGCTGCTGTTTTTTAGTACAACTGTTTATGATTTGGATACCCGACTTTGCACAAGCAAAAACAAAAAATATGGAAAGACACTATAAAGTTTGGCACCAAATGTTTGCAAAATGAAAAAAACAAAGTTTGATTGACCAAAATATCAACACAATTACAAAAATACCAAAAGCCATCTCCAAATACTACCTCACTGAACCCTCAAACTTGCACTGATTTCCTTACCTTAAATGCTTGAAATATAATTCATAACGCTGAAAATTTTATATGCAATACGCCACTAAAGTATAGACCATTTGAAACTTTTGTTTAGCCTCAGCGTTTTTTATCTGCAAAATATGCATTGGTTGCGTGCTACTGTTGTCATTCTTTCTTTGGGTTTAAAAAATAAGGCAATGACAAACTCTGGGATTTGTTAAAACTCGCTCAACAATTTCACCAAGTTAGTAGTACGTAGAAAGAGCTATGTAATAATGGCAAAGGATGACTAAACTCTATACATTTTCCTATATTCTAAAAAAGAATAAAAATTCTTAAAGGATAATCTCTAGAACATGATCGTATGAAATGGTGGATTTTATATTTCGTATGCATGCTGTGGAGTTGAAGAGGTGTGCGAGTTTTATGTGAGGAAAAACGGAGCACAGTGGTGTGTTGTTGATCTTGATACCTTTTCTTTACTCCCAAAGTCCCATTCTATTAGCGGAAATAGGCCCCTTGATATGATTTCTTGGTTCACGGGAAGAGCCATGATAAAATAGTAAACGACCGAAATGGCTAAGGAAGGAGAGTGAGAAAGAAAAAAAGAGTGAAAAAAGGTGAGATACAATATGGTGATAAAGATGAAGACGATATCTCCTTCTTCTCTTCTATCTTTTATAAAAGAATGTTTACCAGCTTTAAGTGAGAGAATTCTCTTTTGTGAGATGGTGACGGTGTGGTGTTGGTGGTGGTGGCGGTGGTATGGTTTTTGGTAGGATTGAAGTGGTTCGATATGGCCTAGTATAAAGGCTCTAAGCGAGAAAAAAAGTGAAGAACGTGAGTAAGTGTTCATGTTTTTCGTTTACTTAGTATCCTCATCTCATGGTTGAGGAGGGAGGAGAAAAAACGAGGAAAGTAGTTAAACCACAAGATGTTTCCCTGATTTCCGCACTTCTTCCTTTTGAACACACTTATCTTATTGAACTATAAAGTGTCTCCTGTTTGTTTAAGACGGGAAAATTCTTGGCAACTTTATAACTTCTTGCGTGCAAGGCATGGTGGATCATGGTGATCATCATGATAATGTGTGCAACTTTGTAAAAAATATTGTAATATATACCTGCAGTAAAGTGGACATGATACCATTTTTGCTGAATGCTCTCATGTGCCAAAATGCTGTAGCTTCCATAGAGAATGCAAAAAACTTGCAACAACTTGCTTAATTATAGAGTTAAAGTAGTACGTATGAGGAACGTAGGTTAACTGTTTTAAGTGTATTCGTGGCGTTAGTTAAACAATTTATTTGTAAGCTGAAATGGCAACTAAAATCAATCTGTGTGAGATCTAATTTGATTAAACAAATTGATAGGGATTTGCTAGAAAGCTAGGCACAAGCACGTAAAAGCTTAAAGAGTGAGAGAAAGAGAAATTTCAAGGAGAAGAGGCGATGAAAGCCGGGAAGCTAGGGAAGGGCGATTAGTTATAAGGTTGTAAACAAGTTCGGATTATGAAATCCATCTTGTTGGATACAAAGCGTAAGCCTTGCTACTTTTTTGGCATCCCTATATAGCAGTCGCGTTATGAGTTGCACAGTTTTGAAAAATCTCATCCATTCAAATGATCACTTAACTTTGGCAAAGGGCAGGAGGCGGATGATGTGAAAAAGCGTCTCACTCATCGCGACGCAACTTGGAGGCTCACCCTCTCCACATCACTTTTCCATTCTCATCGCAGCACTACTCTATACAGAAGAGTACACCTATTATTGCTACTACTATCTGACTATATCTCTAAAGTGGAGAAATTCTTGGAATATTAGTGGTTAGAAAGTTGTTATCTTTCATCAAAAGCAAAGAAAAAGTGACTGAGTATTAGAGTATACAACTAGACAAAGGGAAAGAACATTGGGATGTGAAGGTGGTGTAAAAGGCTGAAGAGGCATTCGAAAGTTAACTACAAATGTTTATGTGTCGTCGTGGACAATGGCATATTACAGAGAACGGAGGGAGGAGGAGGAGGAGGCAAGGGAGAAAAGAGAGGAGATATAGATCGGATGATAGAGAAAGGGAGAACCATCTGTCAGCATGCAAACCATTAAGGCGAGGTTCAGGTGTGCGCCAAACGAGAAGCTAAGCATCCGGGATTGAGTTCGATATCCCTGGTAACGAGGCAATCACCCAAGCCGTCAACGTGCCCATCTATCAGGTCCACACAGATGAGGATTTCGAGTTGAATTTTTTTCTATCTTGTGTTCTTTCCCTGAAACATGGGAAAAGCTTGTAGTTGAGAGAAGAGAAGCAGCAACAATGATGTTCACAAGCGATTTCTTTATTTCCCCCTTGTTTTACTCGCTCACTCACGTATTCCTAGACACCCGTGTGCTTTATACGGGTATTTTTATAATGCAATGTTACTTACCTACTACTACTACCCAAACGATGAGCACCAATTCAACCTAAAAGTACAACAAACTGCTTTTATACTCAATCTTGATCGTTGCTATTTCCAACTTGCGCCGGTTTACCTTGTGCAAGTTTTAAGGGTGATGGGCTTTAGGAGCATTTTGAGGCATCGGAGAAGCAGCCCTTCTTCCACTTCCACAAAGACTTCAACAAATAACTACATGTTCAATATGGAATTTCTCAGTGAAAGACTTATCGCCTTGCATGCTAGCTTTCCCCGTAGGTAAAAAAGATAACATTGTAAAATGAAGAGCCACTGGTAAACGATGTGGAGGCAAAGTGTCGTGTTATGGGAGGAAAGAATGGACACGGGAGAGGAAGGAAAAAAACTTGTGCTTACTTCTACTGTTTATCTTCTATAAAATACTTAAAATAAGCTGGCTCATATTGTTTTCTAAATGCCGTCAATACTTTCCTCCCTTTCGGCACGCAGACACCAGACTTTCATGCATAAAAAGCCTCTTCTCCATTTATATTTAGTTGCATACAAGCATAAACATTGATATCGACGGTACTAGATGATTACGGCAAAAATAGGGATATACTCACACTGGCCACATAATATATGAAAGAAAGGAAATAGAAGAGGTGGATCGAGGAAAGAGAGAGAATGGAACTAATGCTGAATTTACTTTATAGTTTTTATTTCATTCTTTATTCTTTGGACGCCAGTAGTTCCATATACTCAGTCAAATAGACACACACACACAAGTTGTTATAAGTATGTATGAGTTTTTAGTTTGGCATTATGCATTGGGCTTCTGGCTGTGCGGATGGATGTGAACTGTGAAAATAACATCGAAAGCAGTGGTAATAGTGCAAGCTACCAAAAAGTCCATGACAAATGGATGAGCTGCAAACACAAGGGAGGGCTTATGTGGACGTGTACGGGTCGCTAACAAGCACCTGACAAATCCCTGGCTCAACTGGGTCATCCCATCTCTCCACACTGCAAACTGTTGGAAGAAACCGTGGAGGGTTACACTTCCCAATCCTTCTTTCCTCCACTTTTCTCATCATAACAAAAATCTACAAAAAAAATGTTTTCCTTTCTCCGAAAAAGGAAGTGCGATATGGTGGGCTATAGCAAAGAAAAGCGGTACAAAAGTTTTTGTGCACACACAAACAAGCTCAGGTACTGTGGTAGTAGCATCAACACAAGTTATTCGTGTTGATGATGCAGTACTAGCAGTGTGGTAAACCTGTTTGTGAAGCTGCACCAAAAGAATAACTTACTTTAGGAGCAATGACTGTTATCCAGTAATTTTTTATCAAAGACTTTCATGTCTCCTCTTCCGACTTTCTTGAGACCATCATCCCTCTTTGTTGTTGTATGGTGTGTGTCGTTGTCAAGAAACGATAAAGACAAGATCGGAAAACAAGAAGAAAGGGATATGAAGAAAACCGTTTGGTCCATTTTTTATATAAAAGATGCTGTAATCATGTGAAATAAAGCCCATAACTTAACTCTGGCCTGACTTTCAGAGCCAAAAGAGACAAACAAACTTACATAACTAACATGTACATTTTCCATCATTTCATTTCTCATCTACTTTCAAAATGCTCTCTTCTGCCGATAGTACGTGCGTGATCTCCAAAGTACTACTACTGGTAAGAAGAATGTACATAAAATACCAGGTTATTATCCATCCGTGACTGCACTTGAAGAAAATAACCAGTGGCAAAATTTTACCTCATCAATACAAATATTGTATTTATAAACATAATGTAGCTTGTAGGGAGCGTTTCGGAATCTTATAATATTCTAGCCACTTTAGTGGCCTTTGTTCCGCATTGTAAGCTTGCACTTCTTTTTAACTTTTACATACGCATTGTCCAACCAAAAAGACAACTCTCCGGTTGTCGTTTCTGTCACCGAGCTTTATCATCATCATTGTTTCGCTGTTGTTGCTACTGTTGTTATCATCATGCTTAAAGAAGATTTTCTACCAAGTCAACTCTTGGTTTTGACAAAAGGGAAGGGAAAATATCAGCACCTTTTTAGAGATGGATGCCTTGTTCCACATGCTTAAGCCTGGAAAACCCAACTTGACAGTATCTGATGATATTGCACATAATCCTGTTATTTTCTTCGTGAGTTTCCTTCGAAATAAAAGCTAAACAGTGGCTTAGTGGTGGTGGGGGTAGTAGTTATCGTGGTGGCCACTAAACTTGTAGGTTAGGTTACAACAACTGCCCATCGTCTGTTTTGTACTATATATGCTCTCTGGCCAATTTATTTTCATGAGACGCTCAATAGAGAATTTGTTTCCGTCAATTTTTTCGCTCCAATTTTTGGTCACATAATTTCGAGTTATCAGGAGTTTGTCATTCTTGGTCGAACCTTTTTCTTCATTACATTCTGGTTTGTTGCTATATCCCGTACTGATGAAGTTCTCCCATTTTTTACAGCATTTTTCTCGTCAAATTAAATCCTTTCTATCATAGTTGTTCACAAGGTAGTTAAAACTGGAGAGCAGTCATTCACATTTTAAGCCTTGTAAGCCAAGCCAAAGGAAAGCAAGTATGATAATCATGATGAAAATGTGTGAAAAGTTTGGGCAAGTGGCCAGGCATCCTGGAGTGAGAGCGTGTTGGAAGCTAGATAGCTAGAAAGAGACAAAGGCTGAATTAATGAAAACTCAATTTACCTCATGCTGTCCTAAATCAGAGATCACCACATCCACAATGCCCATCCTCGCTGTCATTGTCTTGGAACTGTTCTACTGGTACAAGTTGCAAGAGGTTTACTCGCTCCAGTGTTCGATAGTCCTGTGTTTGCGCTTTCCACTAGTTTCACCGATTAACGTATCAAATCAACTAGGCGCAAAGAACTACATAATGCATGCATGTTTCTCTGGATCACTTCCGCCATACTTTTGATCAGAGTTGGATAGCGAGTGCATTCTAATGTAAATATGCATAATTGAAGTGGGATTTTCACCCTGTCCAAGTGTTCATTGATCACGATCATCCAATTATCGGTGGGTTACCTCGTTTCCGAATGAGTAACCAAGTTTCCAGAACAGCAGCACTTTTGAGTTTGCTCAAATACGTGCTTCGAGTGTGCTCACGTTAGTTGCCAGTGAAAGCATGAAAGCATCCATGTACCTATTATCTAATTAAGCATTGGTCAGTATCAGTATGTAAATTCATCAACCAAGAATTAATGCACTGAGTGTGTTTCTACCATGTGTTATATATAAATATATATATTTATAATATAAATAATATAATCTAAGCTATAAGTCTCGTTCTATTGCTTTTATTTACAGGGAGAAGAAATTTTGGGGAGGTGTCATGCCCTGTTTGTAAAATGTCACTACATCCAGTGGACATGGAATCACACTTATTATCAGAAGTCGAGCAACTCATGTGTCTAAGCAGAATGCACCGACAACAGCAAAGACGAGATGAGCCCTTAGCGTCATCCTCATCTACAGATTCATCTTCTAACGCAATTAAAAAAGAAGGTCCCGTAGAAATGTCACAGGACTCTAGATGGGAGGTAAGAGAGACAAACATTGTCATAACCCGGAAAAAATGCATTGAGAAAATGATATATAAAGAACGATTTTTCCAATTTTCTAGACATATCAACGCGTTCGTGTAAATCGTCATTCACGCCTCCGACTAAAGACCCGAAGACGCAGAGAGGAGAGTGGAGGCAATGGTGGGCCTCACGTAACTTGTCCGGTGTGCCAGATACCTTTACAAGGTCCTGCCGAACAATTGTCTGGTCACGTGGAAGCTTGTCTACGCAAGGTAAACAATTATTATATTAAATTTATTTCATAGCATATTACCCTGAAAATAGCATGACGAAAAAAATATAAAATAACTTTAAAAGTACTAAGCTAATCTCAAGCAAAACATTTAAATAGCAGGATGGTCGCTATCATAATGGAGACATGTTAGATGAAGACGAACCAGTGGACATTGAAGGCGATGGAGATGGGGATGGACATGATATGGACGAGTACGATTGGATGAGAAGTAGACGACACAACATCCGACCTCATCATGATTCATCAGGGAACTATCCCCGTAAGTTCACCTTACAAGTTTTCGTAAAGTATCATTTTACCCTTTCATGCAACGGATTAGTAGCTTGAAATGTTTTATTACTATTCTTTAGTTGCTGCACTCAACATGACAACTTCTCGGCGTAGAGAGGAGGAAAATGATACAATGGAAGTGGTGGTTGATGGGGATGATACATCAACCTATGGATACACACAGTATACGGAAGCAGATATTCATGCAGCTATGAACCGAACAGAAAGCAGATCGCCAACGCCAGCTCGGAATCAAGATGGAAACTCGGACGGGAGCAGGTTAGTGTAGTCAGTGTTCTCGTTCTTTATAGCATCAGGCAGAGAGTGCTGTAATGGAGCCCGTTCTGATGTTGCTTTGGCAATTGCATTGCCTTAAATAAAGTAAATTTATTTTTGAAATTGGAAATACATTACCTAAACTTATTTTGTAGATGGGAGGACAGAGAATCCCCGGTTAACAGTTCTTGTGCTAGTGACGATGGATCGTCCGATCAGTTAGGTGGAAATGTCAATCATAAAATGGTTATCCAAGCTCTAAAACATCGCGTTCGCGAGTTGGAAAAAGATACAAAGTCTAGTACTTACAATGGAGGCAATCATTGTCTTGTTTGCAAGGTAAATTAAGAGTAAAACTATTATCCTTTTTTGTAAGGTTTTGGACCTTATCGTTAAAGTAGCAAAAATAAAACGGTTCCTTTCTGCTCATTTTAGGACAAGTACAAAAAACCTGTGGTTTCGATATCATGTTGGCATGTCCATTGTGAGCTATGTTGGTTGCGAAGTTTGGTAAGTGTATTACATACACGATAACATTTAGGTACTATAATCATTAGCTAATGCATAATATTTTATTACAATCTTGTTTTCGTTTTGCAGGGCTCAAAGAAACTTTGTCCTCAATGCAATATGATAACATCCGCTGCCGACTTGCGTCGTGTTTTCTTCTAAAGAAATGATAATGCCACTTTTTTCGACAGTCAAGCATGTCGGCAAGTAATTTGAGATAGCAGAACAGCAGTGCAGAAACAAGGTGGAGTTCATCGATGCAGAAAGTAACCTCCCCCTTAAATATCCACTTCAGATCAACTTCTTGATGCTGGGCTGGAAGAATTAGTTGTACGTGACAAAAATATATCTAAATTAAGAGTATCAGTTTCATGAAACTTGTAATTGTCATTAATATTATTGCCATCATTAATATATTATGTTCTCGTGTATAGCTGCAACTTGTTATATGATAAAAATATATACTCAGACTAAAATGCTCGTCAATGTATTTTTATTCAAGAACCATTTATCTCAAATGTTTTCCTCGAAACACTTAGAAACCTATGATTGTTAAAGGTAACAAGTAACAAGATTGGGCAATCAATTGCCCACATAGCTACATTAATTTTTAAACTACAAGTTACATGTTCTTGTCACGCTAGGCATGCTGAAACGGTGTCACGTTACACTGTAAACTGAGCTATCGTCGTGTTATTGTTTTACTAGAACGCGTGCCCATCAAAGTCAATAACAAAACCGTGGACAATTTAGTTTCAGATGCAACGAGAGCAAATTTAGACATTCAGTTCCTTCCTTGTCAAGGAACAAGAAAGGGACTTATTAAGCCCACTCTCTCACAGATAGCGTTTCAGATCACCCCAAAATAAAATTTCATGTCCCTTGTGTACTTATTAATTAGGATTTTTTCTGTCTTATTGCTACTTGCTTGCTCCAACAAAATATTGAAATACAAATTTCGTATGCTTTCACTAAATGTAAGTAACGATGTCCGTGAGTCAATCCTAAATTACTCTCTGGGATAAATTTGAATTAGGGACATGTAAACTGTAACAAAATGTAGTAGTATCAATGGAATGTACTACCCAGTGATGGTATGTACTGATGCAGAGTTATCATTTTCTTTTCGAATCATCGTAGATATATAGCAGTACGTTTGCGTTGCATGTTGTATTGCGTTTTATAATGATGTTGACATCTTAAAGGAACGTTCTTGAAATGTAGTACAGTGGAATAAAGTAATAAAATATAAAACTATATAAATGATAATATGCGTTTATTCGGACAAGGGGCGGCTTCAAACATTGAATAAATCTGTACAACTTTAATCAAACTTTACTTATATATTACTGCATACTATATATAAATATCATTATAAATTATCACGTATTAAAATTGCCGCAAACAAATCAATTACCAAAAAACAATGGTCACATGAAACTGCTATGTACAGTACCACACATCCAACAATTCTAATGCTATTATTATTATACTTAAATCACGTTCGATAATTTAAGATAATATGTATTGTGTAATCTACGTGTAATAACCCGTTCTACAATTAGTGTACAATTTATGTAATTGTAAAACTGTAATGATATCCGCCACTTAAGTTACTGCTAGTTTCGGAATGACATCGCTGTCATTATTACTGAAAGAACTTTGATTGTACGAATCATGAAAATATTTAGTCACTAAACTACACAATTTCAAATGAGAGTTAGAAATTGCTATATTAATATACAAAGTTATATATTATGTCTAATGTCAACAAAAATAATAATTACCTAATTATGAGCATTGAGTTATAGTAGACCTAAAACCATTCAACATTTGATGCTAGAATAAAAATGACAAATTAAGGCACCAAACCTATTAATATTTACAGCATTTATTTTGCAGTGCTTCTAGTTATCCATTTGCTCATTCATCCATAATATTGCAAAAACTATTTCTTCAAGATATTCTACATTGGAGTTCAATGTTATCTAGGATTTTGCCATAATTAGACCAAATGGCATTCGAAATCACTATACTAATAATTAAACCTGCTAAAGCTTGCTAAATTAAATCTCATGAAATTATCAGTGCTTCTGAGATTTGAAGAAAAAAAACTTTTCACCGGTTTGATTCATCATCTACCTGACCATTTATGCATCACTACATGGGTTATTATAATTCATTCAAATGACAAATGAAGAAAGATTGCAGATATTACTTGAAACAAAATATGATGTGAAATATAAAAAAGTGCATTCTATTTACATTATTTACGTAATTTGTTTTCCACACCAGTAGTACACCAGTAGTTTTCCAATTTGACTTTTTCAGCGTTCATTCCATCTTGCGGGGCTAATGTACCAAACACAAATTTAATCCCATTTTACTAGATGGCACGTTTTAAAGAATAATAAATATACTTACTTTTATTTTAACGTCGATGAAGAAGCTGCTTTTTGATACCAATCCATTTGGAATGACCAAACAGTTATATTCCTGTATAATGGACTCCTTTGTATTTCTGATATTGGGAAAAACTCCTTTGTACTCACGAGGAATTAGCTGTGGAAAATATCATTAGCTTTATGTTTACATGCATTTTATAAATGCCTAAAAACTTTGGTTACAGATTTAATGGACAACTCAAGACGTTACCTGGTCATCGTAGACCTTAATCGTACCAAATCGGTCGTGAATGCGATCGCTTGTATCAATTGTTACGCAGTATACGATTATAACCAATGATGGATTTTTTTCTAATATTTCTCTGCCGTAGACACATACCAAGAAGATGTTTTCGAATTCGATAATAAAAGCAACCTTCCAAACACCTACAACCAAATATCATTGCAATATTTAGCATGGTGGTATAAATTAAAAATGGTACAGTAAAAACTGATTTACCTAGTTCGGACCTAGATTCCATTACTTCATGACACACTAAGCCACATCTTGGTTTGTACAAATTGCAATCATGTTTGTCCATTAAGTGAATCAAAAAGTCTTTCTTTGTAAATAGACTTTCCCCAGAAGGGCGACGACACCTTGAGTACAGGCATTTGATAAATGGTCTAAAGAGAATATATATCATACTGTTATAGAAAAGTTTAAGTTTAAATGTTTTCTTTTTATTATTGAAGGGATTTCACTCATCTTACATTCCTTCACAATGCCGTTCATGTCCCGAAAGTTCAAATCCATATAAACTCTCTCTGCAACTGTTTTCTGGGCATAAAACCAGGGAATTGTTCATAATTTCGGAAAAGGGGTAGCACCGAGATTCCTCAAGTCTTTTGCGGCACCTTATGTAACCAGCACGATCCCCTGCATATGGACAATGTGAGCCTGGTTGTGCACATTCCAGACAAATGATGTGACGATCTTCGCAAGTACTGAAGACTTGCGCTGGAATTTTGCCACAGGTAGAGCAGCATTGCAGAATTTTTATGAGGTCACGAGGAGTGGAGTATGGACCAGAAATCTGGTCTTTTGTAAATTTGCATGTGGCAACCAAAGGCAGAGGCTGATATGCACTGCAAAGAAGAACCAAGACACTCGGGATTTTTCATGCATATGTATCATGTTGAATACTAAGACCTTTTTATTCGTCCAATAAAACTTACCCTTTCTTTTTATTGCTGGAAACATTTCCGTAAGTTCCCGCTTTCTTCTGTGCGCGATCCATATTTGATATAGATTTGAAATCTAGATAATTGTTTTCAACCTGTCTTGGAGTTTGTGTTTGTAATACGGAAGACACGTCACGTTTTGTATAGACAATCAATTTGTATTTGAAATCGTCGTAGTTTGTTGTTTGTTAATTAAAAAATAACACGTATTATTTACAATTCACATACAATAGACTTCAGGACTGTGAAGAAGTGCATAGCAGCAGCAGTCTATTATCTTGCAGCCATTAGTCCTAGTAGGTAAGAATTCATTTTTGCATATTATAATATTTCTTTTATGACTAGAAGCATAACGACAATTTGTGAAATACTTTATTGTTTGGAGCGTAATAGTTTGTGAATGTGGAATTTGCATAACACCCAGAAACTAGGAGAAGAGTACACGAGTACCAAGACTATGTAGTATCTCCGGGCATTATAACTTGAACCATAGCTTATGCTAATGGCAACTTAGTCAACCTCTAGTCCCAATCCACCCTCAGTAATTTCATTTAGATCAGCAATTTACTTCGCAATAAGCCTAAAACGCGTGGAAATTTAAAATGCTACTTTTTTGGAAATAGGGTAAAAATAGCATATTGTAGGTATGTATCATCAAATATTTTTAACTTAATACTTAATATGACACTATTTTATGAGGCTTTGTATTAGTAATAGGTGATAATGTTTGCAAAACAAAACCCAAGTCTTCTGGGTTTATGCAAGATTTTGGAAAGATTTTCATGTTGATAAAATGTGTTATCCAAAATGTAAATAGGTATTCAGTATTGTGAGTTGAACTTTGATCCTCTTTTTCTTCTTAACGATAGGTGATTTGTAGGCATGGGTAGGTTATTCTACAACTTTAATTTTAGTTATACTGGTATTTTGTGTCGTCAGCGCAACATAAATGAGTTTCCTGAAATGATACCTTTTCATAGGAATTGTACTGAGCATGAATTGCAAACGCGGTCCCTTGCTCTGAAAGATTAGTACAAAGGTTCTATTGTTCATTGCGTTCGTTGAATATTCTCACTCCACATCATTATCATACGCGTATACCTAGATGTGCAAGGTTCATTGGGTTCGGTGGCGTGTGTATTGCAATGTATAATACATAGCGTTCTCAGTGAGCCATGGACGGAGACTTTTCCATATTTTCCCTGAAAAATTTCCATAAAGGCAGTTTTCGTTTTTTGTTATTTAGAGTTAGTTTTGTACTGTAAATAATCCACAAATATTTGATGTGATAGATAATATTAAAATTGTTAAGTTTGCGGGTATCAATATTCTTTATAATACTTTAAATTAAATCAACGTATTTTTATGATTTTTTATCTCGATTAAAATTGTCATTTACCATACCCTACACTGTTATCTCTTAATAAAATTGTGCAACGTTTTTAGCCAAGCTGAAATCTTTTTAATACAGTTTACAAAGCAGATCATTAACCACTTGGTTTTTCATATAACTATAAATAGCTACTTGCATGTATGTATGTATAAAATACGCATGTTTTTGACTGCCTGTAAATAAATACTTTTAGTTAGAATCCAACAGTGTGGTGTGATGTACGCAGAGTTTCTCAATTTTACCAGATCAAAGCTATTAGCCAGGATAACGATTAAATTATACTAAGGTTTTAGTTCATGAGTAACAGATTCAGTCCTCAGTCGATATTCAATAATATGCTACTATCGATTTGAAGTGCCCAGTTACTTGCTCGATTTCACTTAACCATGAGTTAATAATTTATTTTATCACTTTTCAGTTCCAACAACTACAATATCATCTTGCTAGAAATACGTGTCTCTTAGTTTTTGCAGTTGTATGAACCAAGAGTTTGTCTAGCTGAGATAACTTTATCCAGTCGATAAGGTAAATCATTAGTTATTTTAAAAGCACACAAAACACCATATATCTTAAGTAAATATACCATTCAATATGTATAACCTTAACCTTGCATCGATTGCAAAGCATATATGATAGTGACCCCACTCGTTCTAGAACTCGATCAGAGTGATAAAACAAATCGCCTGTTTTTGTTTGAGAGCTTGTTGCCAAGCTGCAAGTTGCAAGCTTTTCACCATTTCACCACATCAAGTCAGTTTCATATGTTATATCTTTAAAAGAAATTGAATACTACGATGAAATTTAATTGAGTCTCTGGCTCCAGCATGGCAAACGCCAACCAGCACTGCAAGAAAATGCTGGACAAACTGGATTTTTTTACTTCCCAGTCCATAGTACCAGAACATGTATGCAAAAAATTTATTACATATACTAACTTGTATCGTATATCATTCATATCTAACGCGAACGCGCCGCTTAGGCCGTCAGAATCGCAATCCTTTCGCATTTCTTCATAGAACCGATGTAAGAGATGGGTATATAAAAATAAGCAAAGCATTGCCCCAAAGGAACAAAGACAGAGATGCGGGATCTTGTGTGAGTCAAAAAGTTTAGGGAGTTTGTGCAGAGTGGAAATGTGGTGTAGGGAATCTGCTGAGTTTGTTTATGCTTGTAGAGATATTCCCCACAAGCAACAAGCTATAAACACAATACATGAACAGATCCTTCTGCTCAGTCGCATGGTACACGAGGCTGCTAACCACATTTTTGTGCTAACACGGTACAGCAGCAGCAGAAACACCGCTCAGTTGTCGTGTGTGTGTGGTCGGATGAACCCACTTTTAGGTTAAGTTCCAGCGTATTTTCCAGGCGTATCCAGGTAGGGACGGGAACATTGAAGTTTTCCTAAAAGTATTTAGTGCTGAATAGTTTCCAGCTTGTGTGTGGGTATTATATTGCCCCATTTTAAATTGTTGTGTCTTTGTGGTTCTGCAGGCGTATTCTTTTTGCGTATTTTATTTTGGCGTAATAAAAAATTGTCGTGATCGTCCTTGTCCAAGAGGAAATTAAAGTAAGAACTATGCAATATGGTATTGAGTTGCTAATAGCCAGTTTTATGTTGAAAGATTTCATGTGTATTTTGTATGCGTTCATTTTGGTTAGGTATTCCATTCTCCCGTGTTCTCCCGAAATTACCCGTGTCCCATATTTCCCGTTTTGTGTATCGACTAGGTGGTAAGAGTTTACGAAAATAAACATAATTTAAAGAGTGTGTGTGTGTGTGCAAATGGGTAAAAGTCATGTTTTAATTTTGTTGGGTTTTAGCTCCCTTTTGGTTGCGTAACTTTGGTCATTAGTCCCACCTCCCACCCACCGTGTATTGTTCCTGTTTGCTGTCATCACTGTGTTTCATGTCGTGCCTCCTGCTCATCAGTTAGCAATTAAGGGTAATTTAATGTATAAAACAAAACTAAAGTCTGTAACTAGTTAAAGCCAACATTTTGGTCAAGTGGAAGCTTGCCCAATTTGAAGGTCAATCTTAAGACTCACTCAGTTACCAGGTCAACACTGCAATGTTGCCCGAATCTTTTGAGTGAGTCCCTTCCTAATTATAAGTGCACAGGTTATAGCACATTAAAGATAATTGTAAAAGTAGTTAAGCATTTAGGGAAATGTTAATGCTTTGTCAATTAAGGCTAAGAAACAAGTACTACTTCCTATTCCAGTTTTAATGAGAATTTTACAGTTTAAATAATTATTCTGTCAGATTTTATGATTCATTTCCGGTCTTAAGTTGCGTTCAAGTAATTTAATTGTCATTTTGAAGTCGATGAATGATGCAGTTTAGAATAAAAACCAGGAAGTTTCTGTAATCAATTAACCTGCTACCACGCCCAATGATTCCAAATTATGCAATTAATTGTTAATCTATCAATTATTCATAAAGATTTCCGATGCCAGTTAAGAAATAGTTAGATAATGTGTCATATGCGGAGCCGGTATAAACCGAAATAGCCTGTAGTTGGGAATTTACGTTTCATATTGCATTGAGCACCAGTCATAATGTTGCTATTTCAGAATATACCATGACAACGTGGTGACTCCTTCAGGTTCTTTCCCTCAATTAAACTTTAAATGGCAATTTATTTTTAACTACTTAAATTAAACGAAGCATTTGGGCGTAGCGTCGGTGCAGGCAAATTGAACTTTTATTACTTATGTGTACTATAGTACTAATGAACGCAACTCCACCGTAGTTTATACTTTATGGAAGTAGTACATTGGTATTTGCTATTATGTGCATGCAGGATTGTGGCATTTTCGGTGGAACAAATTTTAGGTGGCAGTCATAAAAGGACAATACACTCATAGGTTATTCAGGTTTAAGCGGTAGTTGTCAATGCCCTCAGAATTTTAGAACAATGCACTACAAGCTACGATACAAATTAGGCAAATGAGATTGAACATTCGGTACAATAGTAAAGCAACCATAGCAACTTGAGTTTAGTCTAGTACATTGTCTCAATAGTACCTTTTTAGAAAGAGAAAGGAAATTAACATACTTCCTTTCAAATAGTGGAGCACCTAGACACAAAATAACCTCTTTCAACATAAGTATACATGCTCTAGTCTTCAGCTATTAGTCACATTCATTTCGTACACGATAATATCAGGTACATTTTGTAGTTAAAAGACAAATTACAGGCTGGCAGTTTGAATATTTCTTTCAAGGTGAGTTCACTTAAAGTCAGCCACCCGCCTCTGTATCTCCGGCAGGTTAAGTTAATGGTGTCAAGAACAAAGAAAATATATCAAACACTTAATGCAAATATTAGAAACAAGGAAATTGCTAACAGGTCATTCTAAAGTAGACAAAAGATTTCTGGTTTTAGTTACAAGGTACCTTGCCCGTTCAAAATCCAACAGTGTTAGAAAATGTTTTAGAATATCAAGTAGAGTATCAATTTTGAGGTTTTTACCACATCATTTTGTAGTCCTAAAATGCAGATGAATAATAATGAGAGAAATCCCAATTTCAGTGCAGACTTGCTGCATGAGCATTCATTCATGCCAGCAGGTCAGGTACACGCACACCATGCTAGGGTATCCACACACCCAGGCATGGAAATTATACCCACAAAGATCGCAGGGCCATCACATAGTCCCGCTTCTTTACAAATTCACAGGTCTTCTAGTCCTAGCGTATGTACAGACGTAGAAAAGCATGAAATGGCGTGTCTATTGCAAGTGGAATACAAAGCGTTTATGCGAGTCAAATATTTGAACTCGATACGTGATAGAGCTCCAGAACTGAAGTTAGCAGGTATATACATGCCTCCGTCTGCCATTTTTGATAATGAACTATTTGAGTTTCCACAGCTCACCACAAAGAATGAGAATAGTCATAGAAATAATGATTACCACTCAGTAACTCCTGCCTTCCCCTTGAACCGGCAGGACGGGAAAATTTTCCCTGTTACCACTCACCCTTCATTTGTTAGTAAGGTATATTCTAACTCTACCACTTCACCCTCTAATGAGAACACGTCTTGGCATTTAGGGAATAGAGATGGGAGCAGCAGTCATGAGAGCATAGTAGATACACAGAAAATCATGAATACAAATAATCGTTGTGCTGTTGCTCAAGATTTCGATCATCCAGGTGCGCCAATAGCTCCCTCAGAAAGGTGCCAACCCCAAACACAACAATGTACAACCAAAGAAGATTGTGTATCTTTGTCCAACAACCAATCATTAAGATCGTTTGATTTGTCTTTGCCAGTTGTAAACCCACAGGTTTTCGCGTTCGGTCATGCAAACACTTCTTTTCGTTTTAGTCAGAATTTTCAAAATTGTTCAGTAGCCAAACCAGATGCTATCAAATGTCATGATGGGCTACAAATGTCAGAACAAAATGCCCCAAATAAACCTCACCTGCTCGTCGAGAAGACACAGCAGGTAAACACTCAACGTTCCTTCGAGGTTGATAATGTCCAGGTTATTGATGCACATTTGGCTAGTGCTAATAAACAGTTTGGTAGTACTCTGACGAATGACCCTCAGGATTTACGCGTACCCCTACAATTAGAAACAGAAGAAGTATTCCCCATGGCTACTTGTCCAGTTGAGAAACAGCAGGGGTTTAATTCAGATTTAATTCAACGCTCAGGGATCTCGTTTGAAGACACAAATAGTACAAAGAACAACAAAGAAATTTCCCAAATATCCTTTCCTTTAAACCGGAAAGGCCTGAGTACTCAGGAGGTCAATTAGAGTGCTCAGGCGATAATTACTACTTTCATTCAGTTGTTCCATATAAATTTGTACTCCAGGGCTACGGAAGAGCTCGAAATTCTAAGAAACCTAAAATAATGATTATATACTATGACCCAATTCACGAACAAATTTTTACACGTTACCCCGGTGTTCGTGAAACAAATAAAATCCAACGGCAATCACCCCATAAACGGAAGCGGGGTCGCTGGAAATACAAATCTGTATATTAGTAAGTTCAAAACGTCCCTTTAAAGAACATCATTACTTGTCAAAAAGATCCACCCTTAAAGTGAGTTAAGTTTGTCAGGGACGACAAACTTCCGGGGGGAGAGATGTAAGAGATGGGTATATAAAAATAAGCAAAGCATTGCCCCAAAGGAACAAAGACAGAGATGCGGGATCTTGTGTGAGTCAAAAAGTTTAGGGAGTTTGTGCAGAGTGGAAATGTGGTGTAGGGAATCTGCTGAGTTTGTTTATGCTTGTAGAGATATTCCCCACAAGCAACAAGCTATAAACACAATACATGAACAGATCCTTCTGCTCAGTCGCATGGTACACGAGGCTGCTAACCACATTTTTGTGCTAACACGGTACAGCAGCAGCAGAAACACCGCTCAGTTGTCGTGTGTGTGTGGTCGGATGAACCCACTTTTAGGTTAAGTTCCAGCGTATTTTCCAGGCGTATCCAGGTAGGGACGGGAACATTGAAGTTTTCCTAAAAGTATTTAGTGCTGAATAGTTTCCAGCTTGTGTGTGGGTATTATATTGCCCCATTTTAAATTGTTGTGTCTTTGTGGTTCTGCAGGCGTATTCTTTTTGCGTATTTTATTTTGGCGTAATAAAAAATTGTCGTGATCGTCCTTGTCCAAGAGGAAATTAAAGTAAGAACTATGCAATATGGTATTGAGTTGCTAATAGCCAGTTTTATGTTGAAAGATTTCATGTGTATTTTGTATGCGTTCATTTTGGTTAGGTATTCCATTCTCCCGTGTTCTCCCGAAATTACCCGTGTCCCATATTTCCCGTTTTGTGTATCGACTAGGTGGTAAGAGTTTACGAAAATAAACATAATTTAAAGAGTGTGTGTGTGTGTGCAAATGGGTAAAAGTCATGTTTTAATTTTGATGGGTTTTAGCTCCCTTTTGGTTGCGTAACTTTGGTCATTAGTCCCACCTCCCACCCACCGTGTATTGTTCCTGTTTGCTGTCATCACTGTGTTTCATGTCGTGCCTCCTGCTCATCAGTTAGCAATTAAGGGTAATTTAATGTATAAAACAAAACTAAAGTCTGTAACTAGTTAAAGCCAACATTTTGGTCAAGTGGAAGCTTGCCCAATTTGAAGGTCAATCTTAAGACTCACTCAGTTACCAGGTCAACACTGCAATGTTGCCCGAATCTTTTGAGTGAGTCCCTTCCTAATTATAAGTGCACAGGTTATAGCACATTAAAGATAATTGTAAAAGTAGTTAAGCATTTAGGGAAATGTTAATGCTTTGTCAATTAAGGCTAAGAAACAAGTACTACTTCCTATTCCAGTTTTAATGAGAATTTTACAGTTTAAATAATTATTCTGTCAGATTTTATGATTCATTTCCGGTCTTAAGTTGCGTTCAAGTAATTTAATTGTCATTTTGAAGTCGATGAATGATGCAGTTTAGAATAAAAACCAGGAAGTTTCTGTAATCAATTAACCTGCTACCACGCCCAATGATTCCAAATTATGCAATTAATTGTTAATCTATCAATTATTCATAAAGATTTCCGATGCCAGTTAAGAAATAGTTAGATAATGTGTCATATGCGGAGCCGGTATAAACCGAAATAGCCTGTAGTTGGG